>VWZW01000226.1:798752-822152 GCA_013397115.1 Edolisoma coerulescens | reverse complement strand
TTCAGCCCCGCTGCAGAGGGGGCTTTTCTCACACCACGCGACCCCGAGCTTGCCCCACGGCCCCTTAAGAGCAGCAGGCTGCCCACGCCCTCGCCCGCCCCGTCATCTTTCCCTACATCCACCTGTTGAGGGTTATCCCTGCGGGGGACGGGCTCCACTTTTCTCGCCCTGTGAGAAACAGGGCCCTGTCCCCATGTCCTTGCCCCAGGGGAGGTTGGAAGGCATCTCCAGAGGATCTCCCTTCCCTATCCCTGCTCCCTGACACTGAGATCCTTGAATTAGGAAGCCCGAGGGCTCTCCACCCCACCACTCACAACAGAGCATCAACAATAAAGTTCAACGAATTTCCTCCTTTGGAGACACCCACCCACCACCATTTATCTCCTCAAAGAGCAGCTGAGAGCACCAAGACCTTGGTGACCATCCAGACACATCTGTGTGTGCCCACAGAAGAAAACTAACCTCACGCTGCCAGTGTTCCTCACACAGTTCCTCGTGCCCATGGACTTGGCTGAGTGCCTTCCTCCAAAGGACACCTGCATCCTCTACTATGTATCCCAGGGAACCTGCCCCTTCCCGGGGCTGGAGGAGGGAAATAACCACCAACAAAGGAGTTTTAGCTAATTCAGAACCCCGACCTCATCCCGAGATCCAAACACAGCTGTTAGAACTGATAAAGAGGTTTTGCAAGGGGTTTTCAGTGATCCCAAGCCCAATTTTCAGCAGAGCAGGTCCTTTGTACGTGGCAGTGGGACTCAGTGACCCTAAACACCCACTGGCCACAGGCTGGCACTGCAGAGATGTGTGTTGGCTCCCGGCACCAGCTCCAGCACCGGAGGGATGCTCGCTGCAGCTTGGATAAATAGGACAGCCTGGGAGCCCAGGGAAGCTCAGAGAAAAGCAGGGCTGAGTTTTCCATCAGGAAGCTCTTCAGCTGCTGAAAAGTTGGCTTAACCCCGAACGTGCAGGTTGGCTGCTTCCATGCCAGGGATCCCTCGAAGGGGGGGAGGATGGGGGAAGAGGGACACTCCATCTCCTTCCTGAGCTGCTCCGCTCTGGAACGGAGGAGCTGGGTCTGCTGGAAGCGGGGGAGCAGCAGCAGCCGGCACAAACCCGTGGCAGCCCCCAGCAGTGAGGCCACGGGCGCTGCTGAGCCTCGTCCAGCAGCAGGATCAGCTCCAGGGGACACGGATGCTGCAGGGACCATAAGCTCTGCTGGGTAAAATGGTGTTTACCCCTTGGGATAGAAGCTGCAGACGTTGAGTGTGTGCAGCACAAAGCCTGCCAGAGCCAGAGCAATCCAGGAGAGGGAAGATTTATAGGGGAAAAAAGCCTGTCTGCCTCACAAAGAGACTGAGGAGGCTGGAGAGCCATGGAGCCATGAATGGATGCAAAGGCAGGGAATAAAAGGACAGAGAGAGAACTAAACTGGCTGCTACAGACAGGTAAGAGGATATGGGGCATCAGGGAGGGGAGAGAGAGGGCTGGAAAATTAATGGGATCCGTATTTATGTGACTGGGTAGGGACCCAACAGCCTGGAATGGCTGTGCAGGAGACTGCAGGAGACATGGCTCGACCACGCTCATCCCAGAGGCCACTTTGGGCACCTGACAGTGCTGCAGGCAGCCAGAGCAGCCCCTCCTCGCTTGGTCTTCTGGGTCAGCCCATCACAAATACGTCCCAGTCCCGCTGCTGGGGTTATCGGTACCTCCCCAGCGACTGCACTGCCACCAAATGAAGGGAGCGAGATGGGACATGGGGGAGAAAAGGGCAAGGGAAAAAAGAACTTGAAATCCGGGAGGCTGCAAAATCTGCATGAAACACAAAGTCAGCAGGCAGAGAAGCAGAGGCACTTTTGCACCGAGACAGTCGCAGACCTGAGGTTGTACAGGGTGGCTTCAGTTCAGGTCCACGTCTAAAAATATCGCCTTGCTGAGAGGGACTCAAGGCTGGCACAGGCCCTGGGGGCACCAGGCATATGGCAGTGGCGGATCCTGCTCCTCACGGTGACGTTAACAAGCCCTGACCTTCTCTCATCATCCCAGAGGCTCAGAGAGAAACTGAGCCGGCAAGGACGAGTCCCTGCACCTCCCCGGCTCTCGCCTCCCAGCCCATTGTCAATCTCGGCTTTTATTAGTGGTGCAGTTTGGCCTCCCTCTCCCTCCAAGATTTCTCCCTCGTTGCTCTAATCAGGAGCTTGCAAATGTCAGGAGTACAGGCCTGGAAGTAATTAGTGAGGGACCAGAGCCCGGGGGCCGTGAGGCAGCTCAGCCACAGCACTGCTCCAGCACCCGACTGGGAAGCAGCCTGCAGCCACCGGGACCTACGGATGGCCACTCTGGGTTTCCTTCCCCAGCCTCATTCCTGCTCCCAGATTATTTCCCCTTCCTCCACACAGCTCAGGGCACACTGAAATGCTCACACTGTGCAGCAGGGAGTGAGTCCAGCTCCCTTGGGATCAGTGCAGGGAGGGATGGAGTGGCTGCAACACCACCAGGACACTGCGCACTTGGCCAGCAAGTGCCACCTCCTCCTTTGGGACACTGCCTCTTCCAAAAGAGATCCAAGGACCATTTCTCACTCCTTTTAAACCTGCCTGGGGAGGGGAATGCTAGAAAACATGGACACAGCTGCACCAGCGAGATGTGCTTCACTCCAGGACAGCAACTTCTCCCACAGTGGGCACAACAAACCACAGTCCTCAGCAGGCAAAGAAAACTAAATCTTAAGGCAAAGATAAGGGGAAAGAGCATTTTTTTTTCTATTTTTTCCCTTTCCCTGAGATGAACTTTGCTGTCTCTCAGCCGTTCAGCCTTGTTCACAACAGAAGGGGTTAATGCTGCACCCAGGAAAGGAGAACCCGGCAGAGCTGTAGGGAAGAGCAGTCCTTGGAGGTCCTGGGCTTGTTTAATCAAAGAGCAATCTTTGCTCCCAGGGATCTGCCCTCCAGCACCAGTGGAAGTGGAAGTTCTCCAGATCTCCCTCTGGAAAGCTTTTTCAACGACAACAACTCCTCTCTGGTCCCTGCTGGCAGACAGCTGCTGGCACTTTTTTTTCCAAAAACTGGGCTCTTTTAAGGCGTCTCTCTCCTGGGGCATGGGAAATTTCTAATCACGAGCGTCTTGGCCACCCTACCTGGCCAAGACATATGTGACACCTCCGTGGTGAGTGTGGAGCTGTGTCTCGGTATCCTGCACCATCCAGATGGTGTCTGGGCTCAGGGCTATAAGATTTTTAACTAATTTCTTTCCACACTATTATCCCCTCCTCCCTTTCCTCCCACCTCCTCTTTCTCTCCCTCCTTCTCTCCATCTGTCCCTACCCCTTTTCTTCTCCACCTTTCTCTTGCACACTTGCAGCTGCTAATTTTTCCCCGGCATATTTGGCAATCCATCCCGACACCTCTTCCCCCACACCCCGCCGCCCCGCTTCGTGCTCTTCCCGTTCGCTGCCGAATATTCTCATTTCTTCACCCAAAAGAGACGGCACAAGCACGGGCAGGAGGAACACACCTCCTCCCCATGCAGGGAGAATCACATCTCACAGTCCTGGGATAAAGCTGAGCATCCACCAGTTTGTGGGAGTGGGATACAACAAAGCATCACCCCTTTCCCAGGTGGAAAGCCTTAGGAATGGGATTCACAGCTGCACTGACCACTGGCACGCACACACCTCCCCCTCTGTCACCTCAGCCTCCTCCCAACAGAATTTATTTATCCCACTTAATTTTTCCAGTTGTTTTATCTTGTTTTATCTCCACAGTAAATCAGGCTCTCTCTGCAAACCGAACTTTTATTTTCCGTGCTGTTACATTTAATGCGTTTTATCGCATGAATTTAGCAAAAGGAAAAAAAAAAAAAAACCTGCTGAGGTAATTGTGGAAAAAAAATGCGACTTGTTCTTCACATTGATCGTGGTGCTTGAGCTCGTCTGGGCAGAAAATCCAGACTGGAGGCTCAAGCTCCTCACTTACACCCAGCTCAGGGCTGGTTCAGCACTCAGTGCCCAGGTAGCCCCTCCAACACCATCCTCGTGCCCTAAATGCACACACAGATCCTTCCCTCTTCCATAAAATCCTCCCAAGACCACGCAAACCCAGCCTGGAGTCAGGATGACAGCGTGGCGAGGCAGGTCGTGGCTCAGCAGGACCCAGAGCATGGGGATCCCTGGGGATTTTGATGGGATTACTCTGCACTTAATGCTCAGCTGCAATCCCCGGCTGAACCCCGGCATATGGCGCGCTCAAAGCGTGTGTAAACCTGACAAGTGAAATCCAAAACGGAGGCAGCTCCGCAGACACCCACCTGGAGCAGTTAAAGCAGCCTCCTCCCTACACCAAATCTGAAAGGAATAAAAAGCCCCAGCTCTGAGAACACCCGGCGCTGCTCAAGGAAAGCTCGGAGGGGCTGGGACACCCAGGGGCAGCAGAACCGTCACAACATCACCCCACAAGCTTGACAAACACGTACTTCATTTTCCTGCAGCATTTCTGACAACCATCCAGGATGGTTTGGGGTTTTTTAATTCTTTTTTCTCAGGAAAGCAAAATGTTAAGATTTTCTCCGCGATGCCAAGAATTTTTTTTGTTGCCATTTCTGATGGTATTTAGAGCATTCGGGCAAATTTTCAACTCCTGTGCGGTCCCTTTCCCTGAAAACCCAACTCTGGAGGGAAGGAATGGGGGGGCCATTACAGACATGTGACATTTTGCTTCATTGCCAAAACATTTCCATATCAAAACAGCCAAAGTTCAGGCTGCTTCACCAAGGACATTGTCCTGGAAAAAAACAAACCCAAACCAAAGAGCACAACAAAAACCCCACCGCAGTGCACAGTCTCTGCCAAAGAGATGCTTCCAGGAGCCCAGTCCCAAATTTCCCACAGCCCTGGGAAGCAGAGAGTGACAGGAAAAGGGGGAATGGCTTCAGCCTGACAGAGGGCAGGTTTAAATTGGATATTAGGGAGAAATTCCTCACTGTGAGGGTGAGAGGCACTGGCCTTTTCCAGAGAAGATGTGGGTGCCACATCTCCATAAGGGACCTTAAAGAACATCCAGTCCCACCCCTGCCCTGGGCAGGGACACCTTCCACTAGCCCAGGTTGCTCCAAGCCCTGTCCAGCCTGGCCTTGGGCACTTCCAGGAATGGGGCAGCCACAGCTTCTCGGGGCAGCCTGAGTTTAACAGGATTTTCTATCATTAGTACCTAATGAACTCTCCCTGGGACAGGATTTGGAGGCACAATCCCATTCCCACATTAGTCCAGGAGTAGGAGAAACACCAGAAAAGGGGATCTGCACCACAGATGCTGAGCCTGGGCACGCAATGTGCATTTGAACCCTACCAGCCATCACAGACTGGACATGGAAAAGAGGACCTGGGATCCACTCCTGCATCCACCATGGTCTCACCCTGCCCACGGACAGGCAGGGAGGGTTTTGGAGCCCTCAGCTTCCCCCACCTGCCAAGTGGAGCGGGAACGTTTCTTCCCTCTCCTGGGAACATTACAAGGCTCATTTCATAGATGCTCGCAAAGTGTTTTGTGAGCTCTGCACTGAACTAATAAAAGAACAAATAAATAGATATCACACCGCCCTGTTTATCCTGTTTCTAAACACGAAGCCACCGCGTAGCCTCGGGGCTTATTTACAAAATACAGAGATGCAGGAGTGATCAGAGAGCAGCTGTGCCACCTACACACCGTGCTGGAAGAGGGAAACACCACGCTCTGGGCTGTCCTGGGAGGCTCCAAATGGCATCCCCAGCACAGGTGAGAGAAAGGAAAATCCTGTCTCCCCATCCTCCTCCGGTGTGTGCTGCTCTTTGTCACACCTGGATGGCACCAGAGCCTCTGCTCACGGAGCTGGCTGGGCTGGCACCACCAGCTCCCGTGGCTGGGGGCAGCAGGACCAGGGGTCCCTCCAGCAAATCCATCCCCGTGTGATGCACAGGTGAGGGACTGCACACCCTGGAGCCCAGCTCGGACTCAGGGCAGCAGGGTTTGCCTGCCCAAACCAAACCTTTGATATCAGCAGAGCAGCCAAACCGTCAAGATGTCAAGATAAAGAGGGAGAGAAGAGAAAAACATGCCTGACTGAATCCACAGAGATAAATGGGGGCTTGAAGACTTGTATTCACCTGCAAGCAACGGCTTGTGCCCTGCAGCACTGAAGTGCTGCACTTGTGTTCCTCTGCCCACCCTCATCCCCTCCAACGTGGTCCTCTCAGCTTGGGCAGGACGATCCCAGAAGCCCCCATGGCCCTCACCACCACCCCGGGCAGCCCTGCCCTGCCTCTGCCTTAGCACACTCCTTTTTAGTGCTGCCCAGAGCAGCTGTGGCTGCCCCATCCCTGGAAGTGCTCCAGGCTGGGTTGGATGGGGCTTGGAGCAACCTGGGATAGTGAGAGGTGTCCCTGCCCATGGCAGGGGTGGGACTGTATTATCTTTAAGGTCCCTTCCACCCCAAACCATTCTGGGATTTTCACACCTACACACGCAGCCGCTCTCCCAAACCAACCAACACAAACCAGTCTCCAGAACATCTCACTGCTGGGGCAGCTCGTGGGAGCTCTCAGATCCTGCCTGTGCTGCTGCTGGAAGGGGCAGAGGCAGCAGGGCTGGGAGCAGAAGGGAACTGGGTGGGATCTCTGCAGCACTGGGGCAGAAATCACCCAATTCCCACTCCTCACCCCTCCACTCTCTCCTTGTCTCCAGGCGCTGCCGGGCAGGTTTGGCAGTTCTGTTAAGCAGGTAAAGGTCTGAACACTTGTTCTCAGCCTGTCTGAACTACCCGGGCTGCTCGTGCTGCAGGTCCCAGGAGAAATAAAAATTCTCAGTGTTTTCACTCTTCCCCTCTGTGGCCAGTGCAGGTGATGTTTTTTCACCTTTGAAATTCCTGCTTCTAAGGGCTGAAGTGAGGGGGAGAAAACCATTAGGTGAGGGAAGGCTCTCGGTTCCTGCAGGCTTTGGAAAACTTCCCTGGGAGTTTGATGGGAGCTGTGGGTAAATGCTGGTGCAGGTCCCTGCTCTCAGAGGCAGCAGAGCTGCTCCCTGCATGTCTCACTGCTGATTTATTCCCAGTGGTATGGGGCACAACGAGATAAATATGCAAGTGGCACAGCCGGGGTGTGGATGGGAACATCTCCATCTTCCTAGGTCAGTTTTAATTCATCTGTTCCAGTCAGCCTGGTCTCAGCCACTCACTTCTGACTCCAACCCAATTCTCTTCAAAGCTCAGCTCTGCCTGGGTGCTGGGATTAAAATCTACGTTTGCAGCAAACAAAACTAAGCGTGTTTTGTGAGGAAGAGTAACCTTGGGGGAGGGTTTGACTGCGGTTTCAAAGGCTGAGCAAGGTTTCTGTGCACAGCTCTGACTGAGTTCTGCTTGCTGTCAGCGATCCCCGCTATCTCCAGGCTGCTGACAGCCCGACAATCTCCGATACCGCAGGAAGGAAACAACCTGCAAAGCCACCATCCCATTTTGCAGGGAGAATGACAAGGTGGGGAAAGACAAAGGAACCCCAATACCTCTGGGGAAATGAGAGACCTGCCCACAGCTATCCTGGAAGCCCAGGGTCCCTCCAAAGCATTGTTCCCCATGGACACATGGCTTGGAGCAGCCTAGCTTGTCACCAGGAGCTGCTGCTCCACCAACAAACAGCCCTGAGGCTCCTTCTGCCTTAAAACCCCTTTAACCCCACAATTCAAACAGGCACACAGCGCTTCAAAACCACCACTGTCCCCAGAACAGCAGGCACCGGGTCCAAATTGATCTTCCCAGGCTGGACAAGGCCGTGCAGGACACCAGGGTGACCCTGCCCTGAGCTGTTCACCCCCAGGGAAGAGCACGAGGGAGCAGGATGAGCCGGAGAGCTCCATCCCTGCCTCTCCTCCCGCTCCTCGTTATTAAAGCTGGCGTTTGTCACGTTAAGCAGCTGTTCTAACATAAAGCAAAACTGTCAAGAAAAATACGAGTGTTGCAGATGGGCGGCATTTTCTTCCTAACTGCTTTATTTTTATTTATTTGTGGGTTGGTTTTTTTCCTTTCCCATCTCCTTCACCCTTTACAACTACCCCTGCTACTGCAGCTGGCTCTGTGAGCCACCATCCTGATAAGCAGCCGCTCGCTCGCTTCTTCTGGTCCTCGCAGGCTCTTCTATTCATTGTTGTTTCTCTGTCGCTACAAATTGGCACTTCTAAAGAGATTTCCAGGCCAAGTATTAACCCCCTCCGGAGCCCAGGCACATAAACACACACGTTATTTGTCAAACGAGAGGAAGGCAGTCGAGCTGCAGGGAAATTTAAGTGACTTGTCTGAAAGAGCAGCGAGGAGCGAAGGCAGAGGAGCCGAGACAGACGTTTCTTACTGCCACAGGACCTGCTCCCTTCCTTCCAGCCCTGTCTGCAGCCAAACCCCTGAAATCCTCCAGCTGCCCCATAAATCAGCAAACTCAGCTCCCTTTCTGAGCCAGAAACAGGACCCAGGAGTCCTGACATCACACAGCACAAAATCAGGTTTCCTCTCATTGCAAATTCCGGTCGAAACTCCTTTTAGAAAAAAGTTTTATAGAGGTTTTTATTTATTGTCAACTCCTGGATGATAAAATGAGGCCACTACAAGCCCTATTTATTTCCCACCCTCGCAGGAAACAGAGGGGCTGAGATGTGAAACAAATCCAGGGCTCCAGCACTGACCCTGGGCTCGTGCTGGTTCGCAGAGCGCTGGGTGATTATTTTATAATAGCTGATAGCATCTGTGATTTAATGCAGCTGTTAGAAATTAGCAAGGACTCCATCGAAAGCGTCCCAGTCACTCACGATAACAGGCTAATAAATCATTCCCCCAGTGCTCCGTGGCATTTATGGTTCTATTTTAGAGATGCAAAGCATAGATCCGGCTGCTCTCCTGGATTTATTTTTATTTATACTTTTAATAATGCAATTAAATAAATAAATTTAGGATGTTGTGACTCTGTTGCCAAAAATGGCACCGATGAGAACTTCCCCTGCATGACTTCCCTTCGTTATTTTCTCCCCACTAGCCAATTAAAGGGAAAACAAATGGCTCCAAAGCTGCTCCAAGATATTGTTTCCAATGCACGGGGTGAAAAATCTCACACCACGGAAATCCAGGGGAGGCAGGAAGGGAGGTGGGGGAGGAGAAGGAAAAGCTGGGGTGGCTGTCACGCTGCTCTCCATCCAGATTTCCTCCTATCACACCTCAGTCCTGAACATCTAGAGGCTACATTTCACGGATACCTACAGGAATGCACTCACAGCTGCCCAGCCTTCAATCAGCCAGCAAACCCAGCTTTAGTAATTCCTTATGGGGTGATAATCTGGAGCATTCCTTATGCTCCTAAGTAAGCAGAAAAGCAGCAGATTCCCTGTATCTCCCTACTGCAATCTGGGTGCTTAAAAACCTTCCCTGGAACGGGATGCCTGACCCCAGAGCAGGAGGAGGCTGTGCCGAGGCCGCCTGGCCAGCCTGGCTCTCCACTGAGCCGCTTCGCGATGGAGCACGCCCTGCCCTGGCTGCATCCTTCCAGACAAACCCAAGGGAACTGTGTTTGCTGCCTGGGATGGTGTGCCCGGTTCAGCCACCCTGCTTCCCAGAGAACGGCCAACGCAGGTGGGAGCATCCCCGCGGAGAGGGAGCTCCTTGCTCCGAGGGGAGCTCCAAACCCTTTCTTCTTCCGTTGCTTGTGCCTTGCAGGAGAACACTTTGGGACACTCTTGTGTCCCAAATGGCTCCGTGAACTTTACAAAGGGTGCACTGAGGAGCTCATCTTCTGCTCACCATCCTCGGGGATCCTCCTGCCTCTGCCTCGGCACACTCATTTTTCCACCTGCCAGAAACCAACACGCACCAGCCTTCAAATGTCTCACTGATGGGGTGGAGCAGAGCAGAGCAGAGCCCAGTGGGGTCTTTGGAAGTGGGAATTCAAATCTGGAATTGGGAGGGAAACCCTGCCATTCCCCAGGTTTGCACGCCAGGGAGAGGTCGTGATGCATCTCTCCTGCTCTTCCCCCTCCATGAACTCCCTGAATGCAGCGTGTCCTGGAACACAACACACCACCCATGGACAGCTTCGGGGTCACAGCTCCTTTCAAAGGGCTTCTCTGAGAGGTTTCACCAGGCTGGCTTTGCTCAGCCACTGTAGAGTGAGAGAAGGAAAACCTTGGGAGCAGAATTGGGACTGGAAGTGCCTTCACTGACTCCCAAGGGTTGGCTCACATTTTGAGTTTTTGTGGAGGTTTTTTTTTTTAGAACTCCTTAAAATGAGCCTTGTCGTGCATCCCCTCACACGGCCAGTGAGCCTGGCAAACACACAGACATCCTTGATGCTTTTCAAGGTCAGCTTCACCCCTGGGGGGTTTCCATCACCTGGAGACCTGATCCATCCTGAGTCCTGTGTGGAGAACCCTGGGCTGAGGTGAGGAGCAAGTCTCACCTCAACATTACTGACCTCCTCGCTCTCATGCCTTAAATCCCACCAAAATATTAAAATAAGACTGTTCCTTCTCCTTCATCTGAGAGTATTTTCAGTTAATAAGAAGGAACCAATTTATTTCTCAGTCACGCACTAAACTCTGATGTTAGCAAGTTTAGAGTAAGCCAACACCCAATAAAGTCTGCACAGACTTCACTGGAGCTAAAGCAGATCTCTGCTGGGTCCATTTAAAATGCTCTAAGCATTTCCATCATATCCTTACTTTTAAGTAGAGTTACAGCCAGAAAAATTACTCTGCATACATGACCCCAGAGGTTTCATATTTCTCCTCCTGCAGTGACAGTTCCCAACCAGATCTGCTTAATTTACAAGTTGGGAGATAGGGTTGCTTTCCCCCCCTCCTTAAAACTGCCAGCCCTGCAAATTCCTCTGGAAAGGAAATAATTGCCTCCCCTCACCAGCTCTGCCACTGGAGTGCAGGATATACAGCACTGGGCATGGCTCCCGAGTGGATGGGACCTGGAATCCCATCCCAGTCCCCATCCTGGCTCTAGCTGACCATAAGCAACCCAGAAACTTGGAGAACATGAGGATCCCCAGCAGTAAGATGCTGAAGATGGAGATCTGTGGAGCTGCCGAAAGCCTCCATGCCTGGCTGTGAGGTCTCCTTTTAATTATAGAAACTGATTTTTTTGCAATTACCGTTTAACATAACGCAATCTCTCATTAAAGCAAAGGGTTCAACCGCTCTGATCTTTTCCCATTTAATAAAGACGGTGGGAGAAGGCTCTGGGAATTGGCACCACCCACCAGACTGGCATCTCCAGCTCGGGAGCGCCGGCGCAATCAGGTCAGCCAGAAGAGCTGTTCCTGGCGTATTCCCAGCTCCCTGCGGAGGGAAAACAAGCAGAGCTGCTCCCCGGTGCCCCGAGCAGGGAGATGGGAGGTGTTGTGAGGAGGAAAGGGCAGGGAGCACACAGCCTGGGAACTCCACGTGTCTCTGAGCTCCTTCTCTTTGCTCCCCCTGTAAGTTTGTTGGGTTCACACATCTCCCACGGATGGAGGAGCCACAGGTCCATCAGCCCATCTGGGATCTCTGCTGCCCTTCCCAACAGCCTGCTGCCATCCTCAGAGTTCAGCACCATCCTCAGTCTGACACTGAATGTCCCCAGATGTTCCCCCACTGTGAAGTGTTTTGATCTTGCAAAACCCATTGATGCCATTCTAAAAGAATCAAGTCTAGACGGGCATTCCCATGGGTCCAGCCAGGCCTCATCCCACACCCAGCATCCAAAGGAGAAGTCCTATTGCCTTCTTCAGAAGACATCTGGTACAATTATTCTCTTCCTTACCCCAAATCCTCCTCTTAGCATGCAAGAAAATGAAGCAGCCTTGATCTCCACAGAAAGAAGAGGGCTTCAGAAAGCACTTGTAGCAAGACTTTAATAATAAAAATTCTAATTAAATTTTTACATGTTTAAATACATTTGTCATGTATTTTCATTAACAGCATTCTGTGCTGTCTTTAATTTGATAATCTCCTCGCCCTGTGCAAATAACCTCCTCCAAATCCTGCAGCACATCTGGCATGCCAGCGGCACGGAGAGCTGGAAAACATTCCCGAGGGTACACAGCACATGGGGGGCAGAGATCCATGGTCCTCTGCTGGGATCAACAGGAATGGGGATGAGAAACACAACAGAGGGAGCAACCTGGCAATGGGCATCCACAGCCACGTTAAACCAGGTCTACGGCAAGTGGAGATGTGGGAATGCTTTTCCTCCTAGGCCTGCTACACAGCAGGTGAAGAAGCAAGAGGACAACAGGAATAAGAGGCAGCTCTCAGAAAACATCCTATTATCAAGACCATTGGCACATTAAAGGCAAGCCACTCAATTTTCCAGAGCCTTAAAAAGATCTTCTGAGCTTCAGCTCCTCTCCCTAACGTGGAAGATAAAAGTGGGAAACAAGAAATGACCCCAAATATGCCTCAATCACAGAATCACCACAGAATGATTTGGGTTGAGAGGGACCTTAAAGCTCATCTTGTTCCACCCTTCCTGCCATGGGCAGGGACACCTTCCACTATCCCAGATTGCTCTAAGCCCTGTCCAACGTGGCCTTGGACACTTCCAGGAATGGGGTAGCCACAGCTTCTCTGGGCACCCTGTGCCAGGGCCTCATCGCCCTCACAGGGAAGAATTCCTTCCCAATATTCCATCTAACCCTGCCCTTTGTCAGGTTGAAGCCCTCACCCTTGTCCCATCAGTAGTTCTCACAAAATATCCTATTTTCAAGACCATTGGCACATTAAAGACAAGTCCCTCAACTTCCCAGAGCCTTAAGGATTTTCTGAGCTTCAGCTCCTCTCCCTAATGTGGAAGATAAATGTGGGAAACAAGAAATGACTCCAAATATGCCTCAATTGATTCTGACTTCCATGATTCCATCTTTAGAGGGGGCAAAAAACCAGTAGACTGATTGCAGCTGCTTGTTGATTCCTGCCTGGAGCAGCCTGGTGTTTAGTAGCTGGGCAGAGCTCTTCTGCAGTTATGTATTTATTTTATGAATATTATTATTATTATTTTTAACCGTGGAATCATTTTATTAATATTAATAAACCCGCAGAAAGTGCTAATTTCCTCCATCATTCTCCTAATTACCTCTATTGAATTGTGAGGATCATCTGCATGAATAATGATTCCCCGTGCATTTGCTTCGCTGCTCAGCAAAGGAATCGGCAAGAGCCAAATCCTGCACCCGCAGATGGCAGGGAAGGAGCTTTGGAACCACCATCAGATGCCTCCTTCAGTAATTCCCCAGCCTCAGAATCCTGGCAGGGTCACCAGATTCATTCTGCACGAACACAAGGGGTGGGACAGGTCTGCTAAGGGGAGGTGACCCTCCCGTGCTGCTTCTCAGGGCACAAGGGCTCTCTCTGCTCCTCTGGAGCTCCAACACCTTCCCAAGTCCTTTCAAACAAACATCACATGGACAGCCCATGACCCTGCCCAACGCCCCTGGCCATTCCAGAGCCAACAGCAGTTTTGCTACAGGCTTTGGATGAGGCAGAACCTCAGCCTGGGTTTTGGTCCCAAGAGCAAGGAGCCAGCACAGCATCACTGAGGGACAGCTGTGGCTGCCCCATCCCTGGGAAGTGTCCAAGGCCAGGTTGGATGGGGCTTGGAGCAACCTGGGATAGTGGAAGGTGTCCCTGCCCATGGCAGGGGGTGGAATGGGATGGTTTTTACAGGAACACCGAATCACAGAATTAACTAGGTTGGAAAAGACCTTTGAGATCAACAAATCCCACCTATAACCCAACACCACCTCATCATCTTTAAGATCCTTTGCAACCCAAACCATCCTGGGATTCCAGGCTATCTCCCTTAATCACACACAGGCACTGGGACCAGAAGGTTCTAGATTGAGTGGAGGAGGTTATACCACAGTGACAGCTCTTCCCAAAGCAGGGTATGCAAGACACTCTTCCCCGGAAAGACCGAGAACAGAAAAGCCTTTCATTCATTTCTTCCCTTGTTGCTGATGCCAAGATGCTTTTCCTTTCCAAGTCATCTCTAAGCTCCTGAAACCACAGCTTGGGAATGTTTTCCAGCTCCAGAAACACCCCAAGCGCTGGTGTTCAGCACGAAACCAAGGAAGATGCAGCAGTGTCACCTCCACGGCTCCTTCCCAGAGTCCCTGCTGTGCTGGCTTTGCAAGATGGGCCGCAAGAGCAGGGGCAGCAGCACATCTCTGCAGCGTGTGACTCCAGCCCAGCCTGGCAGTGACAGCTGCACAACCCCCTCGGGCTTGCTGGGGGACCATAAGTCTTTAAAATATGTATGATGTTCTTGGATGGGCTCCATTCCCTGCAGCTCCCCCACGCCAGCAGGCCTGCGGGATGCGCAGGGACGCCAGCACATGGCACTGTGACACCGCGCCTCCCCGACGGGCCCGGGCAGGACCTGGCATCCTCTGCCACCACCGCTGCCTGCTGCAGGACATCTGGCTAGGGAGAAAATTCCGAGCACGAAGGAGATCTCCATAACCGTCGCTGCTTTTTTTATGGAAAAGCAGCTCTGACCAGCTGCTGGCTCAGGCAGAGGGAAAAGCTGGGATATTTCTGACTCCCCCAGCCTGTTTCGCTCGCTGTGAGCACGCTCGGCTACTGTGACACCCTTCAACCACGTCCCCACGTCCCCTGGTCACAGGCTGCCTTTCTGCCTCCACAAAGTTCCCTTTGGAAAAGGAATAGGACGCACATCCATGTTTTCCTGGTGGGGAGGGGGAGGGTGGGTTAGTGAGGCTCTCATTTCACAGGAGAGGCTGCCTGGATCATATTTGTATTCATTTTCATGAAATCCCCATAAAAGTCACTAATAGAACACAATCTGCTAATTAAATTTCACGCAGGAAGGCATTTTCACCTTAGATTAGCAGTGTCCTTGCACATTTTTTGCTACTAATGTACTAATAACATCTTATTTATCTTATAAATGAATTCCGTTAGACTTATCATTAAACTTGAGATATTAACGTGCTCAAATGAACTCAACGTGAAAGGCGGGGGTTGATAATTCCAAAGGGATGGAAAACACAAATCCATTTTCCTTCTATTTTGCAGCTGGGAAAGGAAGGCAGTGGGCTTGGCAGCTCTGGAGAGCAATGTCCTGACTTTAATTGCTGCAGAGGTGTGAGGGAGGGCAGGGAGCCCTCATGATCCTGCAGATCCCACTGCCAGGGATGATCTATCCAAAGGACACACCCAGAGCTTCTGCATCTCCAGCTTTTCTTTGTGGGAAGGTCCATATTGAGTGGTTTCACACCACAGGAGAGGATTGAGGTGCATCTCACTCCACCAGGCCACGCCTACAGACCTCCATCCCAACTCAGGGCTCCCACTTCCCAAGGAATCTCGCTCCCACCACAGATGTCCCATCTGGGTGTTCAGACAGGCACCTGTTTCCCAAGCCAGGGCTTGGCTTTAAAATATTTGTGGAAAGGAGGAAGGAGGTGGGGGAGAGGCGTTCTTGATCATGAATCTTGGCAGGATACAGCTGCTTCCCCACGACTGGCTGGAAGATGGATAACAGGGAGGAGGCCAAGCTGCAGTGTTTAAATCCAGATCTGCTTCCTGAAAATGCTCCCCTTCCAGAACTGGATTTTCTGAACACACATCCTCGGAGCTCCCTGGCACCCAGCTCCAAGGAACACATCCCTGTCCTGCTGAACAGCACGTAAGGGTGCAGTGCCAACCACCAACACCTCAGCTGTGCCTCAAGGAAGGGGATACGGTTTTATATCCAGCTCTTCATTCTGCCGAGGCTTTTCATCCCAAACCAAGGTTTAGTCTTTATGCAGATGAGATCAAACCCCACCCTGGCTGAGCCAAACCAGAGCAGTGACTGATTCCTCCCACCTTTGCGCGTGGCTGCACGGTGTTTAATAACCAACTTCGTTGAAGAAAACAACATCCAACCTGCGATGTTCTGACAGCAGCATTTTCTCCCCCTTCCTGAAGATCCACGACTTTCCCACTTGTAATTGGATGAGGCAACATTGACATCCAGTGGCCGATGAGATTAATCGCAGCGAAGCCGGAGTGAATTCCCGGGGGATGCAGCGAGCGCTCGGCAAGGGCTGGCGGTGCTGTCTGAGCTGCAACGGGCAGGGAACAGCAGCATCCCACAGCTGCACACCCCTGCCAGGGCCACCACCACACAAACCAGCGGCACAGGCGTTCCAGGCCGTTATTCCCAAATCCTCCTCCACGCTGGAGGGGACTGCAGCACAAATCAGCACCTTTGCTCCAGCTGGAGATGGGTGAATTTGTGCTGGTGGCCCCCTAATTTTGTGTCCCAGTCTTGTGAGAAGCACGAATGCTGCAAGGTGCAAGCCAGAGCTGCCCTGCTTTCTTTCACAGAATCACTATTCCCAGAATCATTTCTGTTGGAAAAGCCCTGTAAGACAGTCAAGTCCAACCATTAACACTGGATTTTTCCCGGTGGCTCACCAGCACCTGGTATGACACTCCATGGAGGTGGGGACACATCTTGCTGAACACAGATCCCTCCTGCCAGCGAGCAGCCTCTCTTCAGGCATTTCCACCTTTGCCTGCTCCCACACGGAGCCAAAACCTCCCAGCTGAGCATCAGGCCCTGCCCAGGAGCCTCTCTGCTGCCTCAGGTTCGACCTGGATCTACCTCTCCATCTACCCAGGACACAGAGCTCTGCCCATCACCCACCCACCAGCTCTTGCTGTGTTTTACCTCCACAGCACCGTGGCACAGGGCTGAGACAGACTCCCAGAGTGGTTTGGGTGGAAGGGACCTTAAAGCCCATCCAGCCCAAACCCCTGCCACGGGCAGGGACACCTTCCACTATCCCAGGTTGCTCCAAGCCCTGTCCAACCTGGCCTTGGACACTTCCAGGGATGGGGCAGCCACAGCTGCTCTGGGCACCCTGTGCCAGGGCCTCCCCACCCTCATTGTAAAGGTTTTCTTCACAATCTAAACCTGTCCTCTGTCAGTTTAAAGCCATTCCCCTTGTCCTGTCACTCCATGCCCTTGTGAAATTTTATGGATACCCATTATTGTGGACAATTTGATGAGTTCTCATTCTCAAAATGCATTCCAGATGCCAGATACGGCCGGACACCTGTGAGGTTTGGGGGAATTCCTGTATTCCTCGTTTGTAGACAACTGAGGACCCAGGATGGGAGGAAGACTGTGATGGATGAGGCAAAGCTGTAAATCCCTGGTCATAGCCTGAATCCAGGCCATTTTGCCAAGCACAGAACAATCTGCATGCCTGTGGGGGCAGTTAGATGCTGTTCCCTCCCCAGACAGCTGTAAAAAACCAGAAAGACTCCCCCTCCTCAAACCTGCTTTAAAGGTTCTCCAGTTTCTGTGGGGCTTTAATTTTATTTTAAAAAATACTAGGGCAGATTACGTGCTACACAATTAAATATTGATTGGGAATTCTCCCCAAGTAGGTTTCCCCCTCCATCTCTCTGCCTCCGCAGGGAGATGTCAAGTTCTGTTTCCTAAGCTGTCCCCATCCAGTGATTACGTTCATTAGGACACCAGTGTTGTGGTTAAAAGTACTTTCTTTGCTGCTGTACGTTTAATTAGACAACTCTTTCCCAGAAATTATTTATAGCCAAGCTTGGGAGCTATAGTTAGTCCGAATGTAAATAAGATTCAAAAGGGAAATCCCAGGGCACCCCTGTGGCTGGTGAGCCGCTCGCTTCAATCCATTAGCACTGGTCCCAGCGCCCCTGCTTAGCACAGCCTTCCAGGGCTTTATGGCTGCAAGTTGTGCTATTTAACAAAATAATAAAGCAAACCAGCCCAGGCGCAGGTTTCCGATCCAACTCCTGATGGACAAAGGATATTTTCCCTCCTGTCAGTGTGGGGAGCTGGAAAACTCCCCAGCTTGCAGAAGGAACCGAACGTGGCTGGAGGAGGGCAGCAAAAAGCCTTTGGGCTCAGTGGAAAAAAACTCAAATTAATTAGAGCAATAGAGAACTTTCCAACCCCCTGAGAACACCTGAGCAGGGTTCTGGGTTTGTTTGGAAAGGCTGGGTTTGGAAATGTGCCAAGTAAGGAAGGACCCAGACTAAGCCCAGTGTTTCAAAAGCTTTTGCAGCATATCCATGACAAGTCACAGCACCACAATTTCTGCAGGAAAATCAAGGACTCAGCTCTGATCCTCACCAAAATGACCACAGAATTATGGTTTAGAGTCACAGAATCACTGAGGTTGGAAAAGACATCCAAGATCACCAAGTCCAACCTGAAGTTGGAAGGGATATTTCAATGTCATCTCGTCCAACTCCCAACCAGACCAGCTCACAGACACATCCACTGCCTCCAGGTGGGATGTTCCTCCCAGCCCCAGTCCTCCTCCTGAGCCCCCTGGGAAGCAGCACGGTCAGAAGACCAAGTATCACAGAATTCCAGAATGGCCTGGGTTGGAAGGGACCTTAAAACTCATCTCATCCAACCCCCGCCATGGGCAGGGACACCTTCCACTAGCCCAGGTTCCTCCAAGCCCCGTCCAACCTGGCCCTGGACACTTCCAGGGATCCAGGGGCAGCCACAGCTTCTCTGGACAATGGCTCTGCTTTCAACCCAAATTTAGTACTGGGCTGGACAGGCACGCTCATCTCACCATCCTGCAAGAGCTTTGTTGGGAACGTTTGCCAACCATCACATGCACCGTGCATTAACAGGGCAATCCGGCCGGGATCCTCCTGCCTCACCAACACCCCCGGGGTTAATCTTGCATTTTCACACCTTTGTCTCTCCTCCTGGCATTTGAGGGAGAAGAAAACCACACTCCAGTGGTGCTGTGTAGCACAGCAGCACTCAGCTGCTCGGAAATCGCTGCTCCAGGCAGGGAGCGGCAGCGCGGCCCCGCACGCGGAGCGGCCGATAATGCAGGAAAAATGGAAAATCCCTAAAAACCACAAATAACGAGGAGCACGCTGGAGATCTCTGCGCCAGGCACGGCGTCCGCTGGCTGCATCCACGTGCCACACGTGGCTCCGCTGGGACCAGGAGGAGATGCAAAATTAAACGCCAAAATCTCAGCTGCCACTTTTGATTTCGGCTGCCACCACGCCGAGCTCCCCGGCGCCGCAAAGCCGCCTGCACGAGGTGTCCCAGCCCCGATGGTGACAGTGCCAGCAAGTGCCACCAGCACTGCCAAGCCCAGGCAGGAGCCATCACCGTTCTGGAGAGTAACACCATGGGGAGGTCTATTATTTTAAACATATAATTGATTCTAATTCATCACTTATCGCACAGTGACAGATTTTTATATAGTTTATTATCTCAGTCACAGCACGAGGGCCCGGGGGGGCTGGCTCCTATTGTTCAGTGGTTCCTGCTCCTGCCTCATCTCTAGCTGCTCCCGTTATCTGTCTGATTAAGTTAGGGATGCTGGTATCTCCGGGTCCCCAGGTAACTGTCAGCGCTCATATCCTCCCCTGGCAGCATCTCAGCAGCCTCTGTGCCCCTCTCCTCCTTGACCCGGCTGCCACCGCAGCCACCGCGCTCAGCTGATGGTTTGGGGGATGCAGAGGTGGCCGTCACCCCCTGCTCCCACCACCCAAAGACCCAGGTACCACGGGATCAAGCCCTTTGGGCCACGCAGAGAGGAACCTGCACCCTGTTGCCTCCATCCCTCACTGCTGGCACCTCTGCTGGGAAATGGAAAAGCAGCAAAAAGCGAAGGGGCCCAAACCCGCCTGGTTTAACACAGGGATGCACAAACACCTCTCTGCTTCCCAACCCCACCCAAAACCCATCCAGCCCCGATCCACAGGGCTGGGCACTCCTGCAGACTGGAGAGTCCCACTCCTTTTCCTCCTCCTCCTCCTCCTCCCCCGTGCTTCCCCTCACACCACAGCAATAGGGGATCACAGCTAAAATGGGTCGATTTGCAGAATTTCCATTTCACAAGGTGCTTTCAACTCCTCCACGCTTTGTTTTCGTTCGGATTCGGAATGAAAAAACCCAAAAGCAGCCGCACACTTTCTTCCGATGAGCTCAGCAACTCCGAAACTGCCAGAAACCAGAATTTTCCTTTGACGCTTTAAGGAGCCACTTTGCAATTTCACTATTTCATTTCAGCATTTTAGATTATTTTGAATTATTTCTACAACATTTCCCGATGCTAAATGCAACGCTGAGCATCACACAGCTCAGCTACGAGGCTGTCATTATGTGACATAACATAATGATTGAAACATTTGATCCTATTTTAAAATCATTAAGGGCTGCTGCTTTTCCATTCTGATTGAAACATCTTGGGGTTGTGGGTTTTTTTTCCCCCTAGATCAAAAGCGTGTCTTGTTCAAAATGTAAGGAAACAGTTTGACATTGTTCAAAAATGGCGTCAAAACCAGTTTTTACAACACAAACAGCAGAGACTTTCATCTCCATGTCAAACTACTTCATTACAACAACAAACACGAGGCACTTTTATCTAAAACTGGGATGTTTTAGCTGACTTTAAGGAGCAGCTGCCCTTAATTATTTTAAAAACAAAAGGAAACACTGCAAGGATTAATCTGCTTTGGTGCGGGGTGATGTCTCGTAGAAATCTATGAATAATAAAAACAAACCTCCAAACACAGCAATTCCCATTCAAGCAAAACTTTAAAACAATGGAATTCTTCAGGATTTTTCTGCCCAGGAGAGCGGTGTGAGGGAGGTCTGCGCATCCCTGGGGGTGCTGGCAGCAATATCTGTGCTCTGTGAGCCTTTTATCAGCCATCACCAAGTGGTGTGAGGCCAGGTGTGGCACAAAAACCGACAGCCCTCACCTCACAGCTGGTCCTTCCCAGCAAACACACCCGGGAAACTCGGGAAGGAATTTTTGCTGAGGGCAAAAAGGAAAGCTCGGTTCTGGCTTGGACTGGATGTCCCAGCAATGCCACCCCTGACTGCAAGGGATGCTCTGTACAGCCAGGAATGAGTAACATCACCTAGACAGACCTTGATAGGCTTTAGTTTGAGATGAAATACAGTCAAAATTCCTTCCTGTGTCTGAAGGGGGTCTCCAAGGAAGCTGGTCTCTATCAAGAACTGTAATGCCAGGACGAGGGGAAGGGATCAAACTGACAGAGAGCAGGTTTATATTGGGATATTGGGAAGGAATTGTTCCCTGTGAGGGTGGGGAGGCCCTGGCACAGGGTGCCCAGAGCAGCTGTGGCTGCCCCATCCCTGTTCAAGGCCTGTTTGATCCATGTTTGGAGCATCCCATGTTTTTTTCACACAGAACCCGGTGCCAGGGGAGCTGAATTGTCCAACCCCTTGAAACAGTGGGAAGGAAACGAATAGTAACAATAATTATAAATACATCTTAGACTAAACAACGGGATATTTTCCAAACACACACCCACACACGGAGAGGGGGAGGCTGCAATCTGCCCAGGCTTGTGTTGATTCAGATGGGATCAGAGAGATCCAGAGAGAACCACGCCGAAACGGAGCAAGTTAAATACTCTGCCTGACCAGAGAAATTGCCATGAGAGGCACCAGCTTAGAAAAGACAACTTTTCCCTTCCTTTGGGTGCCCACAGTGGCAAGTGACCGGCGGCAGCTTGGGCACGATGCTGCCGTCCCCGGAGCCCTGCATCCATGCTGCATCCCTGGAAACCAAAACCCTCTCCTCTTACAGCACAGAAGAGGCCCTTGAGGGGCTCTCAGCTCTTCCTGGGAGAGGCTGAATATTCCGGAGGTGGGCTGGGGCTGGGCTCTCGGGTGCAGGAAGGAGAGCACTCGTTTCCCTGCCAGCTATTGCCTTTGCTGCTGACATTTTGCTCGGTGCACGATGAGCTTCCTCCCCCACTTCCCCTAGGAATGACACCGCTGTTATCTCCACTGCATCTAAAGCACACACAGACTCAGTTTAGGGACAGTTAATTTCCAATTCTTTCCAGATGGGTTGGAATAATATCCCCAGGTGGTAAATACATTATTAAGAAGGCAGTTTGGTGTGAAATTGGCTATTAAAATATAGATAAAGTTTAATATATTGAGCTCCTTGTCAGAAAAATCACTTTAGAGGGAGCTTATTATTTGTTTGATATTAAAAGAGTCACAGCTCCGCTCCAAGTGACAAATGGGGAGGGGGAGGAAATGCCACCAGTAATGAACAAAAGCTTTTTAACATTTAAATTCAGGTTTCCGCTCAAGGCTCCGTGCTGTCGTGGGCACGCCTGCCCGGCGGATCCACCCGCAGGGCCCGGGAATGCCGGCATCCCTGCCCATCCCTAACCCTGATCCACCCTCAAGGGCCGGGAATGCCGGCATCCCTGCCCATCCCTAACCCTGATCCATCCCCAGGGGCCGGGAATGCCGGCATCCCTGCCCATCCCTAACCCTGATCCACCCTCAGGGGCCGGGAATGCCGGCATCCCTGCCCATCCCGGACCCTGGGCGACGCCGCAGCAGGAACACGCACTGTTCTCCTTCGGGGAATTTCAGAGCAAGGCGCCCCCCTCTCCTTGCTCCGTGACTCCTCACCCCCTGGGGCATTTAGGGGCAGAGATCAAAATAGGAATAACTGAGAGGGAAACCCCACTCTATAATCAACCCAGTGGGATCGCAAATCCCACGGCACGGCGTGGGACGCTCTAATGAGGGCAAGGCTCCCCCCTCTCGCTGGCGTGTCCCATCACCGCAGCTCCAAAAGGAAAGAGTTTTCCAGCAAAACCAGACTGAAGCTCTGAAATGCACTTCCCACACAACTGGAGCAGCAGCAGCCCCGCCTGGGTGGGATTCCTAAAGGATAATCATGCAGAACATCCCTGCTCTGATACGGATTAATCAGAAGGAGAGAGACAAGCTGCATCTTCCCACGGCTCCGCGCAGGGCTCCAGTTAGGTCTCCTATTACTAAGACTTCATTAGTTTTACAAAATATCCTACAGAACATTTTCTAGCGGGCTATGAAGAATCATAAATAATTAAAATTAAATTACACTTGTCAAGGAAATGAACGAACCGCTTCTCCGCGATGCATTATCCTCCCGAGCTTATTCCTTTATTTTTAAATCTCTTCCTTAAAAACTTCGCCGTTTTTTCCAGGGTTACAACAATGTGCTCTTTGGACGAAAAAAATGCCACCGACCCGATTTTTACCCCAATTAGCCACAAAGCAGAAGAAATGACAATTTAAATCAATGGTGCTGCAGCACATGTACCCGCATTTGAAATCAACAGTGGTGTTAAAAGCATTATTAATCAGCATTATTATTAGATGGCAATTAGCAAACTTCAATAATTGGCACTTATTAGATCTTCCACTTGATGAGAATTTACTGTCAGAAGCCTTTGAGGGGAGGCACAATAACAGTGGAAAACATCTTAACTAATTAATGAAGCAACCCAACAGCCCCAGAATCCTTATAAATAAAAAAAAAAAAAA
>VWZW01000226.1:772015-798335 GCA_013397115.1 Edolisoma coerulescens | reverse complement strand
AGGAGGAAGAGCTCTGTGAGCCTGGCTCAGCTGAGCATGGACCCGTGCCTCAGTTTACCCCTTCACCACGCACATCCCCCTGTGTTCACGCCTCGTTAACACCTGTAATGGGATTGGAGCTTCGGGGATGAAAGGTGGGATAGCAGCGCACAGCATTAATGAGTTAATCAATACCTAATTCCGCCAATATTTGCAAAAACAATTTTAAAAAATCCCTGAAAACACCGTTTAGCCGGGAAGCTTTACACACCCAGATTTACATCCCAGGGCTGGCCACGCTGGGCCTGACACTTCACTGCCCAGAAGCTGCTTTTCATTTGGGGGCTTTTTTTGGCTTTCTCCTATAACACAAGGGAATGGCCCAGAAAGAAGCCCCTTAAATAATCCCAACCCTTCATCCTGGCGTTGGAGAAGATGGAGGCAGGCAGTACTGCGGATATGTAAGGGGAGAGCCACGCACACTGAGCGCTGTCCCATGGAGAAAGGTGGGGTACACCAGGAGTTATCTCTGCTTAACTCTCACACTGCAGCATGGACAGCAGGGAGACCCCAGGGAGACCAAAATCCCTCAATGATCGCCAGAGCCTGAGTAGGACAAGCTGGTGGTGACGGTGTACTGAGGTTCCTTCTCCATCCAAAGGGTGCTGCGAGCACATCTGCAACCCCACACACATCCCCTTGGGAGGGTGCCCACAAGGCTTTGGAGAGGAAGACCCAGGTCTCGTTTACAGTCTGTTCCACACTGCGCTGATTAGCCAAGCACCAGCCCAGAGCTGCAGCTGCTTCTCCAAAGAGAACTCCCACCCCTCCGCACCATCTCCTCCTCGCTTCTGTTCCCCGGCAGTCAGGCACAGGCAATTATCCACCGAGCCCGGCTCCCCGCGCCGGAGTTTGCAGCAACTGCCTCCGCTAGTGCGGGAGGAGGAGGAGGAGGAGGAGGAGGAGAAGAGGAAGATCAAGGTTGCTGCTGCTCCTTTCAAAGAAGGCCTGGAGAAGTTTGGCGGAGAGGCGGGGCTGCCCGCAGGCTTCCCCAGAACATCTTATTAGAGTCACTTTCACACATCACTTGAAAGCCGCCTGACAACGTCCTTCCTTTAACAAAGCAAATATTGTATAAATTAATAGTCCTTCAGGGAGAGACAGAGCCAAGCGCTTCCCATGGCAGCCCTGACGGCCACTTTCCACAGCCTGCTCTTGGGGAGGTGACATGGGGACAAACCCTCCACCCCGGGCACGACAGACGAGCAGAGGTCCCTGGATGCCAGACGCACCTCAAACCTCCACGGAGGAGGCTGCAGAAAGCAAAACGCGCCCTGAATCCTGATCGCTCTTTGCTGCTGCAATCCTGAGGCAAGCCCAAGGATCCCTCTCGTATCCCCATCAATATTTCAGCGCACACGTTTGTAATTTATGAAGGTAAAGCGACGCTCCCGCGAAAGCCATCGCGCGCTCGCAGCCCTGCCGCCTGCAAACCCCAGGGCTGCTCCCGCTCGCTGCAAGTCGCAGGTGCAGAAGGCCTGCACAGAGGAGATAGGCTGTGGGCTTTGTTCAGAAAAACCAGGAGACTCCTGGATTTGAAAGGCACTGGAAGCGTTACCCAGCCTGGTCTCCTCCACCTGCCACTCATTCCCGCTGCGTTTGGCTCCCCGGGTGCAGCGAGGAGGATGCTGGGCTGGAATGCCAGGCAGGCAGGAGAGCTGCTGAGCATGGCCGGGGGTGGTTTGGTGTTAAGATGGAGCTTGAAATCCTCCTTGAGAGGCTCACACCTGCCTCTGCACGGACTTTTTGTAGTGGGACCCTTGGCCCTGACGTGCCTTGGCTTTGCTGCACCAGCCTGGGAACCTGCAGGCAGCCTGTTCCGCCTCTTCCCTGCTGGACTCCCAAAAAACCTGTCCCACACCGTTCCCAGCTTCTTATCGTAGAGAGAAGGTGCTGGCAACAACTCTCATAAACTGCAGAGTCATGAAATGGTTTGGGTTGGGAGGGACATTAAAGAACATCTCACTCCACCCCCTGCCATGGGCAAGGACACCTCCCACTATCCCAGGTTGTTCCAAACCCCGCCCAACCTGACCTTGAACAGTTCCAGGGATGGGGCAGCCACAGCTTCTCTGGGCACCCTGTTCCTTGTCCAAAGCCCCATGGAAAGACCCAAAAGCAGACGGAGCTCCCTACACCCCACCCAGCCACTTCCCGACCGCATCAGCCTCCCAGAGGCTCAGCCCCCGTGGTCTTTGCACAGTGCTCCTAAAAATATCCACGGAGCTGGCTGCTGCTTTTCTCCCTTCCCTCCCTTTGCTGCTATTCCCTTTCATCGTGTTTAAAACCCCTGAGCTCCCACCTCCATCCATCCCCGCCTCTGCGCGGCCCCTCGCCAGCGCCCCGCAGTTGATTTAACCTCTGTTATCTCTGTGATTAGCCCCGCCATGGAGCAGATAGTTGGCTCTTATCAGCCCATTAAAGAGCCAAAGAACGCTGTTACCAGTTTTTTATCTGCAAAACGCACACAAAGCCCCGCTGATTATTCTATTAATTTGTTAATGAACCTGTCTTGCCAGACAGACTCTCAGCGCCTTTCGAAGCAGGGGTAGGGAATTTTAATCTTCCTAGGGGTTCAGACCCTGGGCTCACCAGGTTTTTCAGCTCCAAACTTCTGTAGGATCTGAAACAAAAAGTTCAGCCCCGTTATCAGCTGCCGAACGCATCTGTGAGGGTTCAGAAACTGCTCCTGAGCGCTGCTGCTGCTAAATACGGAGCAGGAGCAGCTCTGGCAGCGAGCACCAAGGCCTGGCTCGCTGCTGAGTCCTCTCCACAGCAGAACCCAGCCCATCGCTGAGCTCAACCAACCTGGAGATGATGTTGGGCACCAGCACCTTGAGCCCGACTCTGAGGAGTGCCAAGCACCCAGACTAGCTCAAAATCTTGAATTTCCAGTTCAAGAGTGCCACAGAGAGCCTGCACTGCCAGCGCCGTGGGGACAGGGTCCACCTGGGGCTGGAGATCCTCCTGTTCTAATGAAAGACGGCACCAGGACCCAACAGCACGAAGGGAGGGAAATCAAAGCTGCTGCTCTGGACCTCGGGTTGGACATCAGGAAGAATTTCTTCACTGAAAGGATTGTCGGACATTGGAATGGGCTGCCCAAGGAGGTGGTGGAGTCCCCATTCCTAGAGGTGTTCAAGAGATGACTGGATGTGGCACTCAGCGCTCTCTGGTCTGGTTGACAAGGTGGGATCAGTCACAGGTTGGACTCGATGATCTTGGAGGTCTTTTCCAGCCTAAATTCTGTGATTCTGTGACCTGACAAGGAAGGTCTCCTTCCCTGCCAAGAACGGTTCAAAATCTTCCAGCTGATTCAGAAATAATGAGATATTAAAAATAATATATTTGAGGCTGCCTCTGTCGACCCTCTGAGCCGCTGAGATTTGCAGGTGCACACTCTCTTGCTTGGCAGGAGCCTCCCCACAGCACCTTAATGCCTCCCAATCTTAAATATATTTACTCTTGCAACCCCCCTGTGCAGAAATGGTGATATTACAACTGCAGAGAGACTAAGATGACACAGAAAGACGGCAGCAAAATGAGAGGTTCAGCCTAAATCACCTAAATGCTGAGCTGGTGCTGTCACCACCAGCCTGCTCTTCCTCCTTCATAGCTGCTTGTGGCCAGAGCTGCTTCGAACTGGGGAAGGGATGAATAAAAGACCCAAATAACCAGAAAACCATGGTGGGCCTGTCAGGATTGGGTTGCATTCTTGGCTTGCAGAACACATCTGTCTCCTTGGCCCATCTCCTCCTGAACAACAAAAAACCCAACCCCGTTGCTTTCCAGTTATTTTTAGGCAAGGATAGCTGGATGCCTAAGTACTTCTAAAGCTGACAATTGCACAACAAATTAAATGCATAACCCTGGAGCACTCGGAGGATGAATGCATTACGGACAAAAGAAACATGTCACCGCACCCCCACGCAGCTTTGTTTACTCTGCATTCATACATGACTCTGTTGTCACCTCCATCCCTGACTCCTAATGATAAAAGACAAAAGGCAGAGAATTCCTGCTCAAACCCCCAAAGTCTCCATCTGATACGCACAAATGCAATTTGTCTCCAAGCCTCCCGAGGCCCCTGGTCGAAGGGAGATGAATACAGAAAGAGCTGCGGGTAGGACCCAGCCCAAGTCCTGCCACAGAGCCTGGAGTACAAGCCAAGCTCCGCCATCGCTGCCCTATCCAAAAATGTGGGACCAAGCTTCCTGGACGAGCTCAGACATTTACATATCTGGAAGCAAAAACGATTTCCCATGGACATTCAAGAGCTGCCACCGTTCCTATAGGAACCCTCCCTGTTTATCACGCCGTGTATTTTGTATTCACGCTTCTGGCTTTCAGCTGCGCTCTCCAAATCAGCCCTCCTGTTTTCATGCTGATGTAAAAACCAGAACTGCCACTACACCGTCAAAGCCACGTCACCTTGTTAGATCCACCACCCGGAGCCTCTTCTTGGTTCATCCTGATCTCCTCTGAAATGAGTCACCTCATTTAGAGCACGCATTTTGATGCCTCGCCCCAAGTTTCCTCTGACACGTCCCCAATGCCAGAGCAGACTCGAAGTTTCTTTCAACCAAAGCATTTAAAAACCAAAGCATCCCCAGCACCTGGCAGGGCACGGAGCAGCTGGGCCTGCAGGTCTGCTCCATCTGCTGCTGGCAGCAGCTTTCCAGGTCAAAGCACGTTCGCACTGCACGGAGCAGACAACTCGTGCTGTAAGGAGGCCAGAGGAGCTCTGCATTAATGATCCCGAGCATAAAACCACAGAATCCACGGCTGAAAGGAAACGGGGATGTGCGGGAGACAGGCAGATCTTGAAACAGAGAAAAATACCCATTTTGCACCCAAACACGGTCTCCCACAGATCCTCAGGGAACAGCCTGGGGAGGTCCAACAAGGAGCTAATACTGCGGGAGGAGCAAGCCCTACACAGCCCAGGGGCAGGACATTTATCCTCTCAGATCCTCATACCCAGCAATGGACTTTGAACCCTTCTCTAAGGGAAAGGCCACAGGAATCCCTGCTTGCCACGGTTTTGTTTTAGTTGTGGAGACTGATTTAACAAGAAACACACCAGGAAAAAAGGCATCCTTCAACTAACAGTTTTTTACTACCTGAAAGTCCATTTACAGCACTCCTTGCCACACATTTTGCATTTTTTTCCCTCATCACTACAAGGTAACACTCAACACACAAAGACAAACCCATCTGTGCCGTTTTCAGCCTGGTGGTTTCCTACGGCTGAGCACAATTTGGTGTCATCCCCTGTCAATGGTTCTAAATATCAGCAACAGCACATGAAAGGGAGCTGAGCTGGAACACACGGGGGGAAAATAATCTGGGAAGGGGTTATTCTTCCTTCTACAGGCTGGTAAAGGGAACTAAACCTCCAAATCCAAGCCTCGTGTTACTGCACAGCCTGCTCTTCCCCAGAGCATCATCCAGGCATCTTCACCCCAAAGGACTTCCCAGAGCCCAGGATCCTCCCAACAGGCACTGTCGTCTTCCTCCCTGCCTGCACCTTTCTGTCTAACCAGTGCTTGGTATTTGAGTCTAAAGGTTAATTAAGTGTGGCTGCAAGAATGAAAGGCCACAATCAATTACCGGGCCTGCTTGTCCATTTGAGTCAATTTTTAATCATGGTGATTTGGTATTTTGGGAGGCATGGGGTGAGGAGAAGGGCGAAATTCTCTTTCTTTCCTCTCTTTCTGAAAGGTATTTATTGAAGCTGGATAATTCTCCTGTCTCCAGGCAGACAGCACGCCTTCCCCTGGCACCCTCACCTTCCCTTTTTTTCTGCGGCGCTCCAGAAGAAGGGAGCAGAGATGGGGGAATACAAGGAAAACTGGATTCAGTGCATTCCCACTGCAGCTTTCCAGCCCTGCTTGCCCAGGTTTTTCCTGTCCTGAGGCTGGAGGGACTGGAAATGGACCCTGCACAAGCTGGGGCAGCACACATACATGTGCCCTCAGACCCTCATCTCCACAGCTCTTTGAACTCTGCCCAAAACTTGTTTGCTCCAAGATATGCACCAAGGAAGTTGTGGGGCCACCCATCTACCTTCTCACCTGGATAAAAGCCCCCCAGCACTCTCCAGGCAGCATTCCAGGTGTACCCTGCTCACACTCACACCATATGCACACAAACCTTCCAAGCCTGAGCCACCCACACCCCCCAAAACACTCACTGCCACCACACCAACACTCACCCCTCACACACAGCCACCTCCCCAAATACAACACACTCTCCCACCCCCCGAACGGCTCCTTTTGCCTGTTGAAATAATTAACTATTTAAAATTCAACCAGTACTAATCACAGCAGCCCGGGCTGTGTTCTCATTACCCGGGATCAATTCCTGTTTAATATTCACCTCCAGGGGCAGATGTGGCTGGAACAAGTTGCCGATTTCTCTGTGCTACGCCAAAGCTAATGAGTGGCTCCTGCTATTGTAGTACAGTCACTCTCCTGTAATCAGTCAAAATAACAAGCAGCAGCACCTTCCAGGGACGCAAAGTCTTCTACATAAATACACACAGACAGTCAGCCACGCCAATGGACTTCAAATCTCCATGAGCTATGGCCAAGGCACAGCCCTTTCCCCGGCTCCTGGCTCGGGAAGCAGCTCCTGCCTTAACGGGGCATCACAGCCATTTGCAAGAGCTTGTGCACATCTGGAAGCTCCTCTGGCTTCAGAGCGTGCACAGCTGTGCCTGCATCCCTGCACACACACCTAGCGCAGACGTGCTCCTTGTCCCTCTCTATCTCAAACAAACGGATTTGCCCACCAGGAGAACGATCTGCAAAGTCATTCCTGAGGAGTTCCATGTGTTGTACATCACACGCAGTAACTCTCAGCCCTGACAGTCACCCTGCCCTTCAAGCCTCGCTCCATGGAAGAAAACAGGGCTCCTACAAGATAACAGCAGGGAAAAACCCTACCTGCTCCCTCCGAGGTGTTCACTAATAGATCTTGCATGGGATGTGACTCATTTCCATCTCCCTCCTCTCCCACCTGAGTGAAAAATGGAGATGTCTGCAATTCCCATGGCTTTTGTAAGCACTGGGGGAAAGCCAACTCCATTCCTCCGGGAAAAGCAGCCTAACACGTGGGGCTGGCGGGACCATCATCAAATAACAGCGTGAGCAGGACAACCGACCTCGCTCATGGGGATGTGAATTAGCACACAAAAAAGTCCTCGTAGGGGTGGCCCTGATTAAAAGGGTGCAATGGTGAGACACAAAGAGCACGGAGGACGAGAGAGTGGATCTTAGCAGGGCTGTAAACATGTCACCCCCACATCAGGCGGCTCATCTGTGTGGGGGTGCCAGGGGCATGTCACCCAGGGATGTGCCGGGAGAAGCGAGCGTCGATTCTCATCAGCCTTTGAGCAGACAGGGCACAGGACAGCAGGAAAATGGGAGCTGGCAGGAATCTTCATCAAATGTCCAAACAAGCCTATTTTTTTTTTTCCTTAGCAGCAATTAAAGGCAGAAGATTAAACCAGAACCTTCTCAGCAAGCAGTTGTCACCCGGGCAGGTGGCAGGGACCTGTCCCCAGCCAGCACTGCTGGGTGGGAGCGACCTTGGCCTTGGGAAAGCCTCCAAAGGGAGAGGGAGAAATGCCCACCAGCTCTGCCCATCTCCAGCCATGGCACTACTGATGGAGCACAGGGAAATCGTCTCCCTGGTGCGTGTCCATCACCTCCCAACAGCTCACAGGGAGGAGGAGGAAAACCACGGATGTCTCAAGGCACTTTGCTCGCTGAAAATCAATAACTGGTATTAAAAAATGGATCCAGTTCCCATTGGAACAGACTGCTCAGGGCTCTGCCATAATTCTGCAGAACAGTCAATATTTACTGTAAGTGTCTCAAATAAAGCCTGAGCTTTGATTTAGTGAGATCGTTATTGTGCGTTAATAACATGCCAATTGATTATTAAACATATTTACCCAGGGTATGAAAAATAGGCTACGAGAGGAAAGGGCATCTGATGCAGGAACATGATGTTAACTGAAGAACCTAATTGTGCAGAGCTGCATTAGCCAAATTATCTTTCTGTCATTAGGAAACGTTTTATAAAGGCATTAAAATGCTACGGATAGAGGAACGATGCATGAACATTCCGAGGAGTTGGGCAAGAGGACAAACTGCATCCCATCAATGTGTCCACTTCTCCCTCAGCAGGATGGTCCTCCCCCCAAAATAAAGGGTGGGAGAAAATCACAACTTTATGGATAACCCCAACGCCGTACACTCCAAGCTCCCGGATGCCGTGTCCCTGCTGTCAGAGCGCCCGCGAGAGCTTCACAGGGTTCAAAGTGACACATGGCTGGTGCTGAACAAGGCTTTGTGCTGTCTGAGGATTTTCACAGCGCGCCCACAAATGTCACTTCAAGTAACACTTGTGGCTCGGCAGTCAATTCTCACTTTGAAAATACAGGGAAAAGTCAATTTCTGTGTGTTTTCCTCCCAAATCCTACTCCTCCTGCTGAAAAGCTCGCATAACCGACAGGGCTTGCTTTTTTTCCCTTGTCCTTTTTCCACAAGTTCTTGATGAAATGTAAATTATTTTCAACTTTGATCTTTATGTTTCCTGGCTCTTTCTGATTATATTTCTTCCTTAACAACTTGACTCGAGCTTTCTCCGGCAGTAAAGGCTCTGTGCTCCCATCTGCACTGCACAAATTACCGAGCAGCCCGGTGCAATAGCTCAGAACAGGCCACTCTCTTCCCTAGCAATAGAAATTATTTCCATTTGGAGCAATATATCCTCCTGTTCGATGGACTGCTGCTCACCAGGCATTCAGATTTTGTTCATCTTATGCCGCAGGGCAATTTTGAATGCACCAAGCCCAGGTTGCTCGGCCACGGGATGCTGATCAAACTGGTGTTAGAAACGGGGTTCTCCCAAGCAAAAGGAGGGTTGGGATGTGCAGTCGCCCACCTGCCCTGAAGCCTGTGGAGGCCTCAGTGGAAGGACTTTGTTTGGAGCTACCCAAGAAGGAGGAGCAGCACTGGGAACCTGCAGAGCTGGGCTTTGCACTCCCTGCACATAACACTCCTCTGGCTCCACGCTGAGTACACTCATTATGTCTGGGCTACTGGGCACGTTTTACATACAGCTGATAACAAAAAAAGAGAAGCACAGAGATCTAAAGCCTGACTACTTTACAATATTAAAAAAAAAATAAGAAAAGGGGGAATTAAAATTCAGTTTGGAGCCAAAGCACACGACGCTCTCCAAGAGGGAGCACTGCAGGCCCCACACCTTTCCTGCTGCACCCCCCGTCTGCCCAGCCTCGGCACAAACACCAGCACTCTGCATACCTGGGTTTGATGCTGGTCTCCAGGCAGCAAAGGAAGGCTGGATAATTCATGTGTTCTCAGAGGCAGCGAGAGAAGAAAGGTATAACTTGCCTTCAGGCTTCCCACCCCTCCTCCCGAGATGCTCCCGGCTGGTGCTGCTGCCAAGACTTTCTACTTTCAGCTCAAAAAATGTGATTCTCAGTGTCCTTTGTAGGGGGCATCTCCCAGGGATCCCACTGCCGGCTCCCCCCGGCACACCGAGCCCCACCAGGCTGACAAAACCACCTCCTCAGCCCCTTGTGCTTTCCACCTCGCCATTCATCTAAAACCGTGAATCCTGGAAATCCTCAGTGCTCTGTCAGCACCTTTCATCAGAGGATTTCAGAGCATTTTCCAGACATGAACAGAACAAGCCTCCCCGCTCCCCTAGGAGGAGGGTAAGTAAGATTAAGATTAATCCCAGTTCAGGAAATGAAGGCCTGAGAGGTGAGGAGAGGGACAATAAAATAAAAGCAATGCCAGAAATCACAGTGGGTCCCCAGCGCCTTCGATTTACCTTCCACTGGCTGAACTGAGATGCCCAGACCTTGAAACACAGCCATGAATCCCAGCACCACCCCGGGCTGAACAGAGACCTCAACCCTCCTGCTCCCCTGAGCCCGTCAGCTCCTCTCCAGCATTATTCCATCCCTGCTTCCCTGTCCTCCAGAGAGGCTTGGGAGAGACACAGCCATGACAAGCTCCCCAGAGACGCATGGACCTGTTTGCAGAATATGACTTCTTGTTGCGGTGTTTGATGGAGAGGGAAAGTTCTCCCCAGAAGAAACGGCTCTGCGGCAGCCACCGCCGGTGCCAGAGGGAAGGTGACGGATAGGGTGGCGGGTGGCTCTCTGTTACCTCTCCTGTCTGCCTGAGTGCTGCTGGAATGAAGATAATCTATGAGCAGCAGCGAGCATCAGCACCGCTCGCTCCCCCGTATAAATCAGGAGGGCGAAGCCGTATTGAAGGCAACGCTCCCGAGCCTTCCTCCTGCCTGCCCGCAGCATTATCCATCTGCTGCTGAAGGTCAAAGAAGCCTCCAAGAACAGGATAATCACTGCAGAGAAGAGGGTTACACTCCATCACTCGCAGGGTGGAGACAGGACGAGCACGGGAAGGGTGCAGGCGTCGCGCCTTGCTGCTCTCCCTTCTTCCCACCCGCACGTGAATCCATCCCTGCTTCCACCCGGGCTGAGCTTGGCTCTCGGCCTGTGGGAGCATCAAGAGGTTCTTGGCAGTGCTGCCTGCAAGGGCTGGGTGGGCTTGTCAGCTTTTCACTGCACCCCTGTCTTGATGTGCAGCCCTTGGCCTGGAGGAGCGGAAATGGTTTCACGCCTCCTTTCCAGAGAAAGGAGCCTCCAGGAGTGAGACAACCCAGGGAATACAGCCGGTTTGCACCTGGGAAACACAGCCACTCAGGCAAGAGGAGAGGAGGAGTAAGGCATTAGAGGACACACTTCTGAGAGCCTAAGGAAGAGCTCTGGTAGCAGGAAGCGTCACTACTGATGTCTCTCTAGGAACACCATCCATCCCCACATCCACAGAGGGACACTCGGAGCTGGGCAGACGATGAAGCCCAACCCAAGCAGACCGAGGGTATCCTGCAGGGCCAGGCTTGGAGGCTGTGATTTATCAGCCCTGTTGACACGGTCAAAAACCTCGTCCCTCTTTTTCACACAGCCATGATGGAAGAGGAGGTCGGAAGGTGATCAACAGGTCCTGAGGTGTGACTGATGGTCGGGAAGAGCCAGACTCCTCCCAGCTCCCCACCCTGAGAAGAGCCTGGCCCTCATCCACCATAAAGGTCCTTCCCTCCTAGAACTTGGCGATGGCCCCAATTTATCTGCTGAATAACTTAATTATAGTCAGTACCAGAAACGAGCTGATGAAATCACTGAATCTGCCCCAGATCCTTCTGCCCTCCCTCCAGCCACTGCCCAGAGCATCTCATTCCTTCCCCACCCTGCACTCAGCATTTCCTCTGATTTCCTCTACAAGAGCCACCTATTCCTTACTTGTTTCCCTTTGTGCCGTTTTGCAGAGCTGTTCCTGCCCACCTGGCAGAGGAGTGTGTGCAAAAACCAGCCCCATCCCCTTTTTGGGACATAGTTCTCTCTCCCAGCCAGTTCGAAGGTGCTCATTTTAGCACAGTGGGTTTTTACAACCCCACCATGAGGAGAAGCAGGATGGCCTTAGGAAATCCAGGCTTGGTACTTGTGGCATTTGTCTCTGCCAGTCAACAGCCATAATTGGTCCCCGCTTTAGGGAGGGAAAAGAAATAACCTACCTCCAAAAACACCTCTCCAATCAATAAGAATTTGTCCTTTGCATCTGTGGCACGGTGGCTGGGGGCTCCCTGGGGCTGCTGCCAGCCTATTTTTCTTTCCTTTCTCTGGCCCATCGTTTAAGCCTGGTGCTGAGCTTCACCTCTGGACCCTCTCTCTCCCCCAAGCCGATCAATAACTAACCCTCTGCTAATGACCTTTCCATCCCTCTGGAGGAGCAGATCCGTCAGAGAGCCGGGATGAGCCAGGAGCTTGCTCATCCCTTCTTGGACAGTGACTAATTGCTGCCATTAGATGCAGAATTACAGACAAAGAATGAAGGCAGGGAAATGACTGACCCTATGTTTAATGCAACCGGTGTCCGAGTGTCCATCGCTGCCGCAGTGCTGGGGGAATTGAAATGCAGCAGGGAGGCCAAAGTCCTCTCGTGGCCATCCCTGGGCCAGCTGGGAGTGCCCAACTGCACTCCCAAGCCAGGCCAGTTATTCCTTACTGGAGGAAAAGATGTTGCTGGTATCAGCAAAGTTTCTCCACCCAAAACCACGGCCTCTCTCAGTCAGACTGAGTATCTCAGACTGGTTAAAAATCTCCTGCAGAGCACCAGTGGGCATTTCTCTCCTCCTCAGACTCCTTCTGAAGAGCTCCAGAACAACTCAGAGCATGGATAATATTTTTCCCCTGTACCTGAGCTGCTCGTTTAATCAGCAAGAGGCACATTGAAGGGAACGAGGAAAAATTCCTCCCTGTGAGGGTGGGGAGGCCCTGGCACAGGTTGCCCAGAGTGTTGCCCTGAAAGTGTTCAAGGCCAGGGTGGACGGGGCTTGGAGCAACCTGGGATAGTGGGAAGTGACCCTGCCCATGGCAGAGGGTGGAATGAGATGAGCTTTAAGGTCCCTCCCAACCCAAACCAGAGATTCTACTAAAATGCGTAAAATCACCATTCCATATATAAAAAAATATTACATAAACACCTACAACTGCTTCAACCAGCCCCTCTCCACAACGCAGCTGCTCTCCAGCATCTCTGAGCCCAAACACAGCCCAGCCCAGCTCCGACACCGGCAATGCAGCCGGGATGGGCACACGGCTCCCCTGTGACCAGTGACACTGGTGCAGGGCTGCTGCAGCCTGGGACACACCAAGGCCAAACAGGCAGATGGCTTTTGATTCGTACACAGAGAAAACTGGCTTGGAAAGTCACTGGAAGAGCATAGAGAAGCAATTCCCACCAGTGTGGAGAGCAGGGAGAGCTTTTCATTGCTGCTGTCGTCACCACTGCTGTTTTCCTCCCTGCAAACCCCAGGCCAGACCATCCCTTTTTGTAAAGCAAGCCTCTGATATGGAAAATTTCAGCAGCTTTCAGCGCACAGCTGGAGCAACATATTCCCATCTCAGCTTGGCCTGCCTGTCTTTATGCATCTGATTGAGCCTGAAGATCTGCACCTCTGCCAGTCGCAGCTTTGCTTTAGACTCCGAGTCAAGTTTCTGTGTGCTGGGCTCTTTTGTGGGGGATTTCTAAGCCCTGAACTGCCAAGCACGGAGTGAAACAGTCAACGCAATTATTCTGCGCTGGATCAAGCCCAGGCGAAAAGCAGCAGGCACCTTTCTGCCTGCTCCTCGTGAGTTCAGACCGTGAATTTACGGAGGAATCAGTGCAAATTGTACAGCTGAGCAACAGGATTCTGTTCAGCTCAAAGAGGGTTGGTAAAACACTGATGGCAGCAGCTCTGCCTGCTTTTCTGTACCTTGGTTGAGCAGGAGTGGAGGTGCTGGACCGATGCCTCGCACGACCCCTTCCTCCAAAAAAATCCCTCTGGGCTCGCTGGGCTCAGCCTCCTGTGGGACCATGGCCACCAGACTGGCCACCACAATGTCCCAGCACGGCTGCACCTTGGGGCTGGCAGTCACAAAGCACTTTGGGTCCCTGACAGACCACAAGGGGAGCTTCCCTCGGGATCAGCTTTGCAGTCCGGAGCGGACGGCTCTCATGTCTTTGTTAGGATAAGAAATGAGTGGTCATCGGAGTCAAAGCAATTAAGAAGAGCGATTACCATAACACGGCGCATCCTTCTTCCCTGCCTGCTGTCTTGCCTAATTTCCCAGCTCGGTGCCTTTCCTGGGAAAGCTCACATGGAGATTCTCACGTGGAGCTTTTAACCTGTCAAGGAGGTTTTTCCCCCACCTGGTCTGCAGCTGCCACCCCTCACTTCTCTCCCTGCCTCCCTCACCCCTCTGCCAACCACACCTCAACCACAGCACAGAACAATGTACCAAATGAGAAAGAAAATAAGTCCTTAGCACCAAATCTTTTCTCTGGTACAGTAAATACTCCTCAGTGCATCCCTCCTGCGCTGCCAGCCCAGCTCCTCACGTGGCTCTGTGGCGACTCTCCTGCCTCGGGCCCTGCTCTAACAAGGCAGAAAGAAGCAAGACAGTGCAGGGCCATATTTTTGGGCTTTACTTTTTTTTCCCCCAAAAGCCATTTCAAATGTCCCTTGTGGGAGAAGAATGCGGGAAACATTTTCTAAATATACACACCCGTATCTCTCTCAGGCGCGATATCATCGGCTGCAGACAGAGACAGGAGGTACAACTGCTGAGACAAAGAGAGATTAGACAGACCAAGAGCAGAGAAAAATGTGCATTTAAAGCGTGATTGATCTAGAAAGACTTCCAAGTGCCTTGTGAGCAGAGCAAAACTTTGCAGCATCACGCTCTAAAGTGCACCCACTCCGCGCTCACGTTTTTCAGTGCACCCAGCGGAACATTAAACCGCTAAAAATCCCAGTTAAAATTCCCACGGATAGAGGGAAGCAAAGTGCCAGACTTCCTTGTGGCCACTCGCCTTCCACCAGCAGCTCAACAGGCACAAAAGCAGGATCCATTCCCTGCACCCAGCAATACAAACCTACATCCGTCAGCACAGGATGAGCATCCCCATCCTGCACCCTCTGTACCCCCCCGGCCCAGGAGCTCTTTTCCCAGAGACAGAGCAAATATTCCCAGCAAATCCAGCTCCTGGGGACTCCAGGAGTTTCACAGAGTCATAGCTACACATCTATAAACCAGCAGTGTAATCTCAAAGGCAGCTACAGCCTTGTTTGGGAGCTCTTTGGCACAGATCAGAGGACAGCGTGGCACAGGGGATGGGAATGTTCCCATCAGTAGCGTCGGTCTCTGCCCTCCTTCTCCCAGGAGCTGATCCTGGTGATGACTGATCCACAGTGAAGGATGCTGAAGTGAAACCGTTGCTCTCCATCCCAGGAAGCCTGAGCTGCTTCCCTCCCACCACCCCATTGCTATTCACCGACGGCTCGCTCACAGCGAGGTTTATTCTCTGCCTGATTGGCACGCACTTAATTAACGTTAATGGAGCACTCGCATCACGATCCAGGAGAGATTCGGAACCCCAAAGTACACTAAATCTAAAGAATTACAGAAGAATTCATGGCCTAATTACAGTGTATTGTTGAAATACTACTTAAATACAGTGATTATTAAAAGCATATTATTGATTGGGGTTTAACTGCTATGTAAATAAATCTCGTCGAGGCAAACTGAGCTACAAATTCATTACTCAGCCGTAAATCCTCAATAAATATTTTTTCATAGAATCAGTTGTTGTTTATTATACAATAAATGTCTTATTAAGTCAAAATTAATTGCGTATTTGGGGAAACTTCACGGAAGGCTCCCTCCCCTCCTGTGCCACGCGGGCGCTTTGCCAGATGTCCTTTTAATATCCCCCATCCCGGCTACCTGTGCCCCTGGGGCTGCCGGGGAGCAGGTGCCGTGTCTGCCTCGTGCCAGAGCAAATCCAGCCGGCCCAACGTCGGCAGAGACGTGGTCCAGCCATCTGCAAGCCCTGGCAATTAGCAAAGCTCATCAGCTGCCTCCTCCTTTCCCAACCCAGCTCCCCCAGGATCCCCCCTTTTCCCACGCTCCCTCCCGCGACATGCCAAGAGCACGGACAAAGTGGCCCCTCCTGGCAAAGCGAAGCACACCAGGTCTTGGGAAGCCAGATGACATCTCCCAGCAGAGCTGGTCAAAAAGGTAAACAATTTAAGCCAGAAGTGATGAAATTTTAATGAATTTCCCATGTCTTCCACAAGTGCAGGCAGCCAGGCTCTGTAGCCGGGCAATTTTCACAAGACCCAGCAGCTAAGAAAGAAAGAATATGAATTCCTCTTTGGGCATGAACTATCATGATGAATAATAAATAAAATAAAAAGCAGCAATATTTTGCATCTACCAAGAGCTTTTCATCTGTAGAGCTCAAAATTATTTACCACAAAAAGTAAGTGTTAGAGGTGTTAGGAAAGCAGAATTTCCTTCCTCTGGGAAATCTCTGTAGTTCAACATTTGTTTTCATCTTGAGATAGGGTGAGAAGTTGAAAGGTTTTTCTGGAATCATCAGTTCCACAACGCTGAAATTCAGAAATGGGGACTTTTTTTCTTTGTTTCATCAAACTGGGGCGTTGTACCAAACTGCATTTGCAATGTTTTGATGTACCCATTTCAAACAAAAAATGTCTTAGTCTGAATTTTCTCCAGGAAATAAAAAAACCTGCGGCATAATAGATGCTCTTGTTTCCAGCCCATTCCTATCACCACAGATGTGGATCTCAGCAAAACTCAGGTTCTCTATAGAAAATACTTTTTTTCATTAAAATTCACCCAGCACCAGGATTCCTAAAGTTCCTTTTCCAGACGAGGAAATCGGAAGGCCACAGAGGCAGGACAGAGCTCCCATGGAGCAGGAGTACATCAAATATCACAGAATCATAAAATACACTGAGTTTGAAGGGTCCCACAAGGATCATTTAATTCCAACTCCTGTCCCTGCACAGACACCTCAACAATCCACCCTGTGCTGTGTTGTCCAAACGCTCCTGGAGCTCTGGCAGCCTCGGGGCCGTGCCCATTCCCTGGGGAGCCTGGGCAGTGCCCAGCACCCTCTGGGGGAAGAACCTTCTCCTAAAATCCAACCTAACCCTCCCCTGGCAGAGCTCCAGACATTCCCTCTTGTCACTGGTCACCAAAGAGAAGAGATCAGTGCTGTCCCTCTGCTCCCCACCAAGAGGACACTGCAGACAGCCAGGAAATCTCCCTCAGTTCCCATTCCCATAAAACAGTCCCCACCCTGCTCTGCCCTGTCCATCCCAGAAGGCACGAGGAGCAATCTCTGCCTGAGCAGGTGAATAAATGAGCTCGGTTTGTACACAACAACACCAGGATGGGAAAGGCTGAATCCATCTACTGCAGAAAAACGAATGCTCTCATTAGAAAGCTTAATTATTAACATCAGCCTCCAGTTATTCTCCCTGACACTTGTTTCATTTCTGCCTCCAGAGCAATTGCTCTTTGCAGACCCACGGCACACGCTCCCTGTCTGAGCCTCACCAGTGACTGCTGTATGAATTTCCCTGTCCACCAACCCCCCTATCCCCGGGGGATCGATATCCCCTCATTCCTAATGCCTCAAACAAACAACGAGCCCCCTTTTTCTGCCTCCTCGAAATGTTTGTACGGGCTGCATGCGACGCAGAAGGAAACGAGACAGGGGCAGGACAGGATCATATATTTTTTCCTTGACGTACCATTTATTGGAAACACATCAGTAGCTTTTCCAGAGCTCCTGATGGAGAATTGATCGCTGGGTCATAAAACTAAATCGTGGTGCTCATAAGAAGAGTAAACACAGGAGTTGCTGGACGGAGACCGCAGTGAGGGCAGAGCTGCAGAAGCAGCTGCCTCCGTATCTGCTAAAGGGCTCCAGGGATTTGGGAGTCCACGGGATAAATTGGATCAATGCTGAGCTTCCCCTGAGAATCCATAAATCCCTAAATAACCAAGTGCACAGCCCTTTTTGGACACCACCAAAACGGGAATGACTGAGATGCCTACCAAAGGTGCCCAAAGAATGAGGGCAGGAGCCATCCTGGTGCCCCCACACCTTTCCCAGCACTGGCAGCGTGTCCAAGGCAGCACACACGGATCTGGGAACACGAAAGCCAAGAAGGAAAAGTGCTTTTTGCTTCTGCTTTCCCAGCTGCCCGAGGGGTTGAGCACATTTTGCCCTATACTCCGTGAGATGCGTGGCCCAATTACACAGCAATCAATTTTGGGAGCACTGAGGAGATAATGGAGTGATAAGGAACAGCCACTGCGGATTTGTCAATAGCAAATCATGTCAAACCAACTTAATTTCCGTTTTTGACGGTGTAATTGGTCTCCTGGATCGGAGGGGAGGAGGCAGCAGATGTGATACACCTTGACTTCATTAAAGCGCTTGACGCCGTCCCGCGTGACATCCCCCACACAGCAAGTTGGGAAGAAAGCTCGGGCAGCGCCAGGGGTGGAAATGTCATCGGCTGAACCCACACAGGGAACAGCTGCCAAGCATTTCCCATCACCGAGGAGGGCACTTCAAATGCCTTCCCCTCGTCTGCTGCGGGCCGGAGTCTGTTTGCTTTATATTTCAGTGGTGCTGGGGATAATAAAGCAGAAAGAGTCCGAGACCTCGCAGACAGGAGCCTGGAACGCTCCAAAAATGAGGACCGGAATTCAAAATATTGGTGATAAATTAGACAAACAGCCAAAAAAAAAAATCAGTGAGATGAAATCCAATAAAGACAAGTGCAGAGTAATACAGTGAGGATGAAGAAATCAAAGGCCAGGCGGACGGCGGTGCCGTGGCGCAGGGTGTGCAAACAGACACTCAATCACCAGGTAAACACGAGCAGGGCTGAGAGGAGCGGCAGGGCCCAGTTTGGGATACCAGCTCCCAAGGAAAACCACGTCCCCAGCAGGAATGAGTGAAGCCGGGAGAATGTGAGTTATCCTCTTCTTGGAGATTCTGAGAATGAATTAAAGATCTGCCTGAAATATTCTTGACCCTCTATTAGCGAGATGCTGGCTGATCTCTTGATCATCAGAGCAAACAAGAGGTTTTCTCTCTGCTGCCTTCATCAGGTCTGAACCATGAAAAAGCTGAGTCCTGCCTCTAACAAGGTCTCTGTAAATCCATCCCAGAAGCTGGTTAGAGAGCGCCCACGTGTTTAAAAGCTGCTTTTACTGCTAAATGCCAACAAAGCATTGTTACAGGATAGCAACAGGTGGAGAAAGAACTAAGGGTTAGGCAAAGTTTGGGCTGATATTTTCAAAGTCAGCTATGAGACAGATGTCCTCTTCTTATTAAAATTAATGGGAACTGAGCATCCCAATCTCCCAAGTGACTTTGAAATTCTCAGCCTTGCTTCCTCTTTGCTGCCCAGCGCCTCCACGGCCGCCTCCTTCCTTCCACCCCAGCGCCGCCGAGAGAACCAGGGTCACAAAAAACAACATTTGCACCTGAATAAATTATTGGGTTGAGGTGGTTTTTTTTCCTCTCTCTCTCTTCACTCATCTCCCTTTGCTTCTGCTAGCTCTGTAATTTACATACATATAACTAATTGCACATTAGGAAACAAAGAAGGGGAGGAGAGATGAGAGCTCAGACCTTGTGCAATCTGAGTGCACCCAGGTTGGATGGGCACCTATCCCAGGGACAGCCCCTCCTGGCTGGCACCCGCAGGGCCAGTAACTCTGCTGAGGGCATCCATCCTCTGCCTGCAAAGCAAATCACACCTGCCAGCCCCCACAGCCCCAGCCCTGGGGAACAGCATCAACCAAACCCAGGCAATGTGCATGGATTACAGCCAATGTTATTCAAGAGCAAATGAGATCACAAACACCACCCGGCTGGTAAAAAATGCACTTGGCAGGAGGGAGTTCTGACACAGCTCTTCATAACCAGGAGGAAAATGTACCGAGAAAAAGAAGAGCAACCAAACTGATAGACTTCTCTTCACCACCTGCCCTGGAGGCTCTAAAATATTCTCCATTCATTATTCGGAATAAGCCGGACAGGAAGTGACTCCTGGCCCAGCTGTGCTGCCGTGGATGCTCAGGGCTCCCCACACAGATGTGGGGTGATGCCAGGCATCCCGCACAGCCAGGTGACCCATGTCACCTCAGCAGCCTGGTGTGGAGGAAATATTCAGGTAAGCCCTCCGGGAGCCCCTGCCCAGAGATACCCTTCACCGGGTACAGGTCATGGAGCCATTAAAAACCCCATTGTGCACCCAGTGCTAATAAAATCACATTAAATACACCTGGAAGGACTGCAGGCCTTCGCAGCTGGGGCAGGTCTCTCTGGGTCACCTTCCCATCCCCATCGCATCAGGGCTCTGGGAGGATGCCAAGTCCTTCACACCTTTCTTCTCCCACCCTCACATGGTGCAATATTGAGGTACCTGGAGACTGGCAAACACAATCCATTGGTGACCTGCTCCAGGCTCAGCAAAGAGTCTAAAAGCTCCTAAAAGTTCTGGGAGCAGGAGCAAACCTCTGCCATGCATTAATCATGGCTTGGTTTTGAACAATCAGGACAGACAGGAGGGACTGATGACCTGAACACCCTCTCTCCACGTCACCACAGGCTCCTTCCCTCTGCATCCCCTCATCTCCCAGCACATCTCTCCCAGCCTGGGGTCAAGACACCCCGAGCTGACAGCAGCCCAGAAAGGAACAGCAAATTGGCCAAAAGCTGATTAATTCCTCCCTTTGCCTTTCCAACCATGCCGAGACTGCGGCGAGAGGGAGAGGATGAATCACCCAGTGGGGACGGCGGTGCCCAGGTACGGCGAGGAGGAGGAGACACCGAGTGAGCCTGAGTGTCACCCGCAGAAGAAACATCCTTGTGGGACTAAATTGGATTCAATATAATAAACTATCATCTTGAAACGAGTGCTCCAATTGAGTTTTGATGTAAACACTAATATTTTCTCCACTCCGCTATTCTCTTCCAGGGAGATCTCATGTTTATTTCACTATGTGTCCTACCTACTATTGCTCTCATACATCAAAGGGTTCGAGGACAAGGAGCCTGATTTTGAAAACATTATTCTTTTAAAGATTTATTCGCTCATCTTGACCACCTCCTCTGCTGAAAGGGAGAAGCTCCCCATAAATTATTTCAGCGCCCTATGTAAAACACGCACGTGCACGCCGCCCTCAGCTCAGCAAACTTTGTGAGGAAACCTCCAGCCCTTCTCCCTCCTGGTTCACGCTCTTCTGAGACCATTCCTTGCCCTCTCCACGCTGGACTACTCCAGTTTCCACCCTAATCCCACCCTATCATGATCCCAACCAGGGAGAAGCTGGGAGACATGTGGCATACCCAAGGTCATACGGGGACAGCGTGGCAGAGAAGGGCTCTCCAGGCACCTTGATGTCCCACCTTGCACTTCTGCCCAGATAAAACCGGTCCTAGGGCTCAACCTAACACCTCTAAACCCTGCTCAGAGCTCTGTGTGACAGCAGCAATCACCAGAACCCCCAAGGCCTCGCTGAGCAGTGTTGGCTCTAAGCAGTGCAGACAGACCCATGTCGGAGAGATGAAGAATTCATCTCCTCGTTTTGTAGCCACAGAGCCTGACTCACTCAGGGTCACCAAGGACAGCTGCAAGAAACATGAAAAACTTTCCAAAGGCCGAGTAGCAGGCAGGTCTTTGAGGAGCAGCACATGCAGAATTAACCGCCCACTCCCTCTGCCCCTTCACGGCAGATGCTGGGAGCACTCGAAGGACGCCACGTTTATTTAAAATTAAATAAAAGAAGCTAATTTTGGCATGCAAGAGCGAGTGCACCTGGGGGACTCCTTGCTTCAGGGCACTGCCAACAGAAGAGGAGTAACGAAGTTAAGAAAGCAATTAAGAAACTGCAGCAGACACTCGGTGGGAGGTTGGCTGCTCCTGAGCGAAGCGCAGCACACACAGCGAGGAGAGGAGATTGCAGCCCTGCGAACCCAGGAACCGACTGTCTCCGAGCCCACCCAAAGCCTGCAGCACATAAGCAGTGCTCGGGCTGTGTCCTGCACCTCCAAGCACGGCTGTGCCCTTTCAGCCTCACCTGCTGGCCTGAAAATGGGAGGAAGCACCTCTTGCCCACCCTGACCCCACAGCTTGGAGAGCAAGAGGAGCAGGGCATCATCCAGGGTCTCCAGACCCTGCCCAATCAGGGAGCTGAGAGATCCATCCTAAACATCCAACTGAGCAGCTCCCTCTCTTCTCTGCATCCTGGAGTTGAGTTAATCCTGCTCCGGGAGGCACAGTCACAGGGTGGGCACAGTCACAGGGTGGGCACAGTCACAGGGTGGGCACTGCCAGCCTTTCACCGCTTGTGGGATGGGGAAAACTACAGGCACTGCGGAGGGCGGTGGGACAAGGTGGAGTGAGGATCCAGAGGCTTCTGCGTCTTGTGTGGAGCTCTGTCAGCACCGTGTGGAAGAGCGGCAGCACTGCACGCTGCTCCCAGCTCCTCTCCGCGCAGCCACCGCACGGATCCGCACGGATCCGCATGGATCGCACGGATCCACCCCTCCGTGGGGCCGCGGTCCTGCTGTGACACACCCGTGTGACACACCCGTGTGACACATCTGTGTGACACACCCGTGTGATACATGTGTGACACACCTGTGCGATACATCTGTGTGACACACCTGTGCGATACACCTGTGTGACACACCCGTGTGACACACCCATGTGACACACCTGATACACCTGTGTGACACATCTGCATGACACACCTATGTGATACACCTATGTGACACACCTGCCTCACGCAGCACAAGGCTGGGCATCCCATGGGATGCCTCACACGTGCCAGCGTGCGGGCAGGATGCACCAGGATCCACCAGGATGCACCAGGATGCACCAGGATGCACGGGGATGCACGGGGATGCACGGGGATGCACCAGGATGCACCAGGATGCACAGCTGCCTGCAAGGCACAGGCGTGAGGCCAGGGCACATCAGAGCGGGGCACACAAAAGAGAGAGGCTGGGAATGCTGAACAGCCCTCAAGGCCACTCTCGGTCTAAAATTACCCACCACAGGCTGCACGCTGTGTTCTGGCTCTGCAGCCCTTTGCTCCTCAGTGACTCATCGATATTTTGAGGCTGGAAGAGATGGTTCTGACAATTTTTAGCCTGGCCTTGGAAAAAATGGCAAACAGTGATTCAGAGCGAACTCCGGGTGTCCAATGCTTGGTCCACGCAGGGAGTCCATGGAGAGGAGGAGGAGCAGGGCTGCAGAGCATTCCTCAGTCCCTTTCAAAGTCTCTCCTCTCAGCCCAGGTGGTTTCTTGCTGTGCAGAAGCCAGAATGCAAATGGAAGCAAAGTAAAAATGTTCAAAGGCTTACAAAACCTCTGCGTTAGATTTGGGCAGGCCCGGAGGAGCTCCTGCTTCTCTCTCCACTCACACACTCGCTCCAGGTCTCAGCCAGAGCAGCCTCCCCAGTCCCTTGTGCTGTTTGAACTTGGGCACATGCTCTGACTCCAGGCTGGAGCAAACCCGGGGAAGGAAACCCATGGTCCCGAGGGATGCACGATCCTGTGCACACACAGCGTGTCTGAAACGGCTCAGTGAGCTCGAGCTCACATCACCACTCCTTCCCCAAATCATCACTGCCAGAGCCAGGAGCAGAGAATATTCCCCCAAAAGCCAATTTTTAATCCATCATCAATTTGTCCATACTGATGGCAAAGGATCTGGAGAGCCACGGATACTCCCAAGCTTGGAGGCTCTCTCTTCTACAAGGAGGCAAAAGAAAATGAAAACATGCCTCAGAGCAAGCAGAAAGGCAAGACCATCAAGATCAGAGCCCACACCAGGCTTAAACCCACCAGGACATAACTCTGTCCTTTCCCATTCCCCCTGCCCAGCCAGCGATACCCTGAAACAGTTCCTGCCCCTCTGGCAGCTTAGGGGCAATGTGGGAATGGTTTCACTTTTCATTTGCTGTCAGATGGTCTCAAGTCAGGATTTTCTGAGCACGGGTTCATGGCTGCAGAAAGAAACCTGCCTTATATTTGTGCTCCATGGGACACTGAGTAACAGAAGGGCATTTCTGGCTCAGCAGTGGCCCAACAGCAGCTGAAATGTCAAGCACAGCTGACTTGCATGATTTTCCATTGATTAAGATGACAAAGTTGGGCCAAAATCTTACATTACAGAGGCCTGATGCCATCTAATCTAAGCCTTGGTTCAGTAGCTTTAGGCCTAAATCCTAGCTTAGTCTGCAAATGATCTGTGCTTCCTTGGTTATCTCCACCAACTCCGGGAATAAGCAGTCATGTAAAACCACACGCGGAAAGATGCTAAGGAATTAATGAATAAAAAAATAACACATGCTTTCCCCACTCTGAGGCTGTTCCTTGGGAGAGAGGAAAAAAAAAAGGAGATGGAAGGAGCTCCTCCAAGCACCATGACAGGTAAAACCACACCTCGAGCCCCCCGGCAGCGCGGCAGTGCCGGCAGGAGCTGTTTAGCTCAGGGTCTCGCCCCTGTATCAACAATAAATACATCTGCAATAAATATGCAAAGTTGTAACTGATTTGCATTGACATTTGGACTGGGGGGAGAGCCGAGGGGAGAAAGAAATAAAGTCCATTACAGCGCGGAGTAATTTAGGATATTACCACCAGCATCTGAATTACAAATCTACCTCTCATTACTGGTATGTTAACCGGGAAAGGCAGCTTCTCCACAACATGCAAGGCAGAGTTTATTAGCATGAATTTGCATAATAATTAGCTCTGCAGCAGGCAAAGGCTGTTGTGCCTTTCAAAAAGCCAACTTTCAATGTCAATATCCAGCCCCAGTTTGGCTCCTGCCCTTGGGCCCTCTGGCAGTGAAACCCTCGGCAGCCACTGCCATGTCCCTGGTGCCTGGTGGGAGCCAGGGAGGTCCTGCCTCATCCCTTGGATGCTGGGAGGAACAGGAGAGCTCCTAGGGAGGGGTTTTGGCCAGAAAACCTCATTGCACAACGAGTTTCTGCATTGCACAGGGAGTCCCTGCACCCCACGGAGAGTCCCCGATCCCATGGAGAGTCCCTGATCCCACGGAGAGTCCCCGATCCCACGGAGAGTCCCTGATCCCACGGAGAGTCCCTGATCCCACGGAGAGTTCCTGATCCCACGGAGAGTCCCTGATCCCACGGAGAGTTCCTTTCCCTGCTGCCTTAGTAGAGCTGCGGCTGCAGCTCCCAAAATCCCCCTTTAAAGTATCCCCATCCCAATTGCTATCCAACAATGCCACGATGAAGAAAAGAGGGTGATCACAGAGGGAATTGTATTTATTCTCCATCGAACCCCAAGCTGGCTGCCAGAAGGATGAGACTGATCCAGCCTGGCATTTTCCAAGTAGCCTTATGCCAATCACAGATTCTTTACTAACCAGAATGGAAAAATAAAGGCAAAAACATGAGGCTATTTTAGTCTTTTTGCTGAAACTACAAGTTTCACCTTCTAGGGCTCTATCTATAAATATATATGTATGTAGGTGTGTTTCAAATGCAAATATCTCAATTTGAACAAGCCAAAGAAAACTCACTTGCTGGTGGAAGGAGGCTGCACTATTTTGTTTCTCCAAATGTTGTCTTTGATTTTTTGTTTTTCACAGCTTTTCAGCAGAAAGTCTTGCCTGGAAAAACTCACTCTCTCCAGTCCCCAGTGCTGCACCCTTACCTTGCGTGATCCAAGTGTTCAGCTTCAAGAACTTCTGGGGACACACCAAACACACTTTGCCTCACAAAGGACAGAGCTGCTGTTCCTGCTGTTCTAAAGACAATGTGCCTCAAGTTCCCCTAAAATGAAATTATTCCCAAGCAGGGACCGAGCTGACCATTTCCAGACAGCAGCATCTCAGTGTCGGATTGAACTCGGCTGTTTCCAACCCAGGAAAATCCTTATGCCAGCTCTAAAAAGGACGGAACTACCCAGCTAAGTCTCAGATCTGCCATCTCCAGGCCTTGGGCTGCAAGTCCTGCTCTCTGCAGCCTCTCCCCACCTCGACACACACAACTCCTGACCAGCGGGAGCGGTGACGCACCAGGCTCTGCCTTTCAGCATCTCTCAGTGCTAGAAATAGACCTCCCAGAACGAGCTTTTTTGGGCCTGATGCTGTCCCCAGTCCTGTTTTCATCAGAAACCCTTTTAACTCACCATCTCCAGGTGTCAGCAGCCTTAGAGAGGATAAAACTACTTTAGAAGATGCAGCAACTCCTTGCTGTAAAGTCTGGGTCCTACCTACCCTTGAAAACCACACCTCAAAGGAACAGCACTCCTAAATAATCCTATTCTGCTATTATTTCAGACAGGCATAAATAGGGTGGTATAAATGGAGTCTGAGCAGCAGCAAATAAACCTCGGCACTTCTGCATGTCCTGAAAGATTAGGAAAAAGAAATGATGCACGTTTGAACCACTCAACATCACTTCAGTCAGCAGGAGGCTTCAGAATTCCCCATCCTTGAAAAACAGAAGGGGAATAAAAGGAGGGAAGTAGGATCCACGCTCTGAGAGGGCGGAATAAGGCAGCGGGGATGAGCTGGTGCTGGGGAGTGTCGGCGTTTCCCCGGGTTCTCCAGGAGGTGCGGTCGCGCAGGGAGCGGCTGTGCCGGCTGCAGCCCGACGCGAGATGGTGCTGCTTCCCCAGGCACGGGCAGGGATGCGGGGCAGGGATGCGGGGCAGGGATGCAGGGCAGGGATGCGGGGCAGGGATGCGGGGCAGGGATGCAGGGCAGGGATGGGGC
>VWZW01000226.1:635602-771489 GCA_013397115.1 Edolisoma coerulescens | reverse complement strand
ATGCAGGGCAGGGATGCAGGGCAAGGATGCGACTGCCCAGGCAGGGATGCAGGGCAGGGATGGCGTCGCTGGCACAGAGATGCAGAGCAGCAGGGCAGAGATGTGGTTGCTTGGGCAGGAATTCAGGACAGAAGGAATGCAGGGAAGCTGGGGCAGGGATGAGAGCAGCCAGGGACAGGCATGTGGCTACCTGGGCAGGAACTCAGTTGCCCAGGCAGAGATGCAGGGTAGGGATGCAGCTGCTGGCACAGGGATGCCGAGCATCTTGGTTGCATGGCAGGGCAACAGGAAGGCAGGGCAGCAGGAATGCAGGGATGAGAGCTGACAGAGCAGGGATGAGAGCGGCTGGAGCAGGGATGCTCCAAGACCACTCTCCTTGCTCCCCCTCACACTCTTGCACCACACCCAGCAAGGAGGAGATGAGGGAAATGCAGATGGGAAGAGCTGGCAGGAGCCAGTACAAGTTCCTGTAGCTCCTGGTTTTCAGCTCATTTAAAGTCTGTTCATAGAAAGAGAGAGAGATGGGTAAATAACTCTATTCCAAAGCACTCTCCACCTCAAGAGATTTGCTGTCGAAGAAGGAAATGCTGAGGTTCAGAGAGAAAAAAAGTCTGCTTAAAAGTTGAACAAGTGAAAAGACATCATAAACCACATAAACACTTTTTTTTTTCTGTGCAAGTCAAATATTTGTTCCCAACTTGGGCTTCTAAAGAAAAGTTGGGGAAGCTGTTTCTAATTTTTTAATGAAATTCTGCGACACAAGACACATGCCATGCATGTTTTTCCTTTTGGAAAAACACGGAGCTGAGGATCCTGCAGAGCTCATCAGCAATCCCACACCCATGTGTGCAAGCCCGGGATAACAAACCCAGGCAGGGACGTGGGGGGAGAAGTGGGGAATGAGCATGTGGAAGAAGATGATTCTGTAGTGAATTTAAAAGGAGTTATCAGCTGCTCCTGGGTAAATCAGCTTGGCTAAGATAAGAACCAGAACAAATACTTATTCTAAATTTACACTGACCTAAACCTGAACGCTTCAGGGTTGAATAATTTTGGTGAACTATATATTTTTATGAAATCATTTCCTGGGCTTCTTGCATGAGTTGAAAGAGATTTAGCTGGGAAGGATAAATCCTGGCTGCTCATATACTGTTGTCAAAAGGATGGGATGGAGACACAGATACAAACACTGATAGATGGCAATAAAAAAGATCTTTACAGTGGTTCAGTTTGTGCTGTTTCACTGTGGCAAAACTAGACCAAGATTTCTCCAAGCGATTTTTTAAATGTCTTCTTGTTTAAAGGGCTCATCCAGCAAAAAAACGGTCCCAAATTTTCAGGAAGCCCTTCATGCCTGCTCATACACAGGCCCCTGCTCAGGCCCCCCATATCTTCACCTCTTAGGAGAAGTCTCAGTTTAACTCCTCAAGATGGGGTCACCCAGGAAATTTGGCAGAATTTTCTACCACACAGGCTAATTTGGAGAGACTTAAAAACATTCCTCATCTTGCCCGCCCTGCCTAAAGAGAGAATCAGACCTACTGCCTGCACATCTGGCTAGGTGGGGTCCACATCTGTATGTGCAGCTGCAGGCTGTGCTGTTCAGCCCCAGGCACTGGCCTGCAGCAGGTGTTGAGCCAAGGTTGGAGGCTGCATCCGAAGGAGAGCACCTTTCCCACCACCACCCCCCAGGACAGGTGTGCTGCTGCAGGCAGGGCCTTCTGCCTGCAAGGACCCAGTGCTGACCCAGTCCTTGTCATCACAGACACAGAATTATAACCTGGCAGAAGGCACAGAAACATCCAGCTCTCAGTTCCCCTCCTACCTGCACTGCTGCCTTCCCTTCAAGCCCAAGTAGGAGAGACCCTTTTCCACCAGGAAATGTTCACACAGGAGTTTTCCCCTGCTCCATCTCCCGCTCCATCCTCAGAGGAGTAAGAGCACAGGCACGGTGTGACAGGAACAAGCAGAAGCCAAGTTTACATAAACAGTGGAGAGCAGGACGTAAAGGTTATTTGTGCCTGCAGGCTGCTTGGGGAACCTGTGAAATACCGAGGGCTGGCACCAGACAGAAAACTCCTGTAACGCTAAAGACTGCAGCTTTCTGAAGTCCCCGAGCAGTGCAGGGGCAGCTGAAAGCAAGTGTGAGCAGCCAGAGCAGGTGGTTCAATGTTACTGAGCATCTCCCATCCCTTCCTCGTGCTGGACAACAGCCCGACCCCAAAAGCTCAGGAAACATCCACTCACCTGGCTGAGACCTCCTGTCCCAGGACAGGAGTGGGCAAAGACAGGAAAATTTGCATTATTGTTGTACTTCACACTGAAAGCTCTTTATGAGGACTAATTTGAACTCTGGGAGAGTTATTCACATTTTATGGCTCAGGAAAACAGAGCCATGGAAATCAGGCACCTTATCCAAAGCCCCAGACAGAGCAAACAGAAGATCCAGGATTAGAGTGAACAGAGCAGCCAAGATCTCCTCCTCCCACCCCACAGATCACAGCAGGAAAGGGGCTGCTCCAAACTCCACAAAGCAAAAATCACCCAGGAACAGGAAAACCTCGCAAGGTTGGGCAGGGCCTGGTTTGTGGGACAGGAGAACAAGTGGAAACCAGGGGATAATGGTCCATGAGGAGCACGTTCACCTCTCAGCTCCAACGGGATCTCCTCAGGGTGACCTTGGGCAAGTCTCCTTCATCTCTGAACTGGGGATGGGGAGAAACCTCTCCCTCTGGCTGATTTTCCTTCGTCTCTGCTCTTCTACAGGCAGAAACTCTCTCTTCTCACTTGCTCATGGACGACCCAGATTAATTAGCCAGTTCTGGAAGCTACCAGACTATACCACAGCAAAGAGCCAAAAACCACTGCAATTCCTTTTCATTTTCAACCCACTTTCAGATTTCGGGGAGGAACTAACAATGTTTGTTTCCTACCCGAGGTCTTGCTCGAGGGAAGGCAGTTGAGAGGGAAGCAGTGAGTTACAAGTGGGCTCACAAAGCACCCGTGTTTGCATGTGCATAAATAACATCTCTCCCTGTGTGCACACACCCCCATGGACCTGGGATGAGCGGGGTGGAGGTGGAGCACGTAAACTCGGGCAGAGATAAAAATCAAATAAAACCCAACCAAAATTAACAAGGGGAGAAAGCCTTTTACTCAAACAAAGAAAGTCATTCTGCAGCCACCGATTTTTCCCCCCTTCTTTTTTTTTTTTTTTTTAATTTTTTTTTTTTCTTCTCTCTAAAGCCGGCATTGTGCGGAGCAGCGTTCCTTTGCAAGATTTCAGATGTTGCTGTGTTCAAATGAATCCCATTTTGTCACAATCAATGACTTTCCCCGCTCGTTATTACCTGCAGCCCTCCGGAGCCGGCGGCGCCGCTGGCAGCGCTCCAAGCACCGAGTGGGGAGGCAGAGGAGCCCACACCTCTCCAAAACGCCCAGCCAAGGCAAACCGGGAGAATGTCACCTACACCTGGGTAATTTTTAATTTTCTTTCTTTTTCCCCGTGCTGTTAAATTACCTCTAGCTTATTTGTCTGGCTAGAGGTTAATGAAACATTAATGATGTTAATGAGCCTTTCATGCTGCAAGTTTTTTCAAGGAAGAGATAGAATGGCTGTTTTCCTTCCCTCTTAATCTTTTCCATCATTCGGGAGTTGCAGGGCCAAAGCAATTAGCGACTCAGGCGGCTCTGTCTCCCCTCCCGGTCACAGCCCAGTGGGGCAAAGAGAAGAAACCTATTAAAGCCCCTTCACATGTCCACAGGTGAGGAGCTCACGGGCTGATGCAGCCACGCTGCTTTAGCCAGAAGGCAAAACGCCATTCAGGGGGAAAAACAGGGGGAATTAACAATCTGGAGCTGTCGGGAATGGTGAAGTGTCGCCATTAGCTGTGCACTGTTTGTTAGAGAAGGTGACAAGCGGTTTTCAAAAGGTTCCAGGAGGTTTGGGTAGGGCTCCACAGCCGAGGGGTGGCTTGACAGCTTCCCCCATCAAACCCCACGTCGGTTTTCATCCCGCTGAGCTCTGATTTCGGGTGCATGACATCCCTCTGGATCACGGCCAGCCAAAAATCAACCCTTCCTTCCCAGCTCATTTGGTTTAAATACAAAAAGTGTGTGAGAGGGACAGACACGGCGAGAGAAAAACTAAAAAAACTCAGAGGAATGGCTGCTCTCCACCCTGCCCATCTCCACCCTGCTGCCTCAGATACCGGGCAGGATTTCTTTATCGCTCCTTAATCCCCTCAACACAACCACAGAGTGAAAAGTTCACTGGTCTCAGCCCATTTTACAGGTGGCTCGTCCCACACTGAGCAAGGAGGGCAGGAGCTGGGGTCCCCTCGCTGCTGAGCCCCCGCTGCCGCTGCGGGGCCTGGCGCAGCACCGGGAGGTGACGCTGCCTCCGCTTCCCGTGATGGATGCGCCGGTGCCAAAGGGCGCACAACTAAATTACGAGCTGGCACTTACAAGGAGTGAGGGCTCTGGCTTGTGCTTCCATTAGAGGGTATCTATCTGCATTTAAAGCTGTGGCGCTCTGATAAGGAGAAGGGAGGAAGCCAGAGAGACCTCAAAAAATTGCCTGGACGAACTCCGAGATAAGACTTTTCAGACAGACAAAAAAGCCTGTCCTGATTTATAGAGCTTCGTCCGTCCTTGACAGTACCTCTGGAGCTCCTGATCTCGGCTGTAAAAAAGAAAGTTCCATCAGAAATGTGTGTTCTGCCCCCAAACTATTTATCCAGACAACCTGTCAACCTACCACAGCCAGATCCTCTCTTGACACGGACAAGGCAGCAACACAATCGGCCGCCTTTTATTTTTACCCTCTCCTCTCCCCTGTTCCTACTAATCACAGATGCTTTGTCCGCTCAATAATAAAGATCCCGGGCGCCTCAGTTTCCATTTTTTTGTTATCGTGCCTTTCACCCGGCATGTTTATTTATGACTTCTACAAAGCGCTTCCACGGGAAGATGCCATTAGGCTGGAATGATGCTCCCTTGACATTGAGATCAGAATCGGCACAGAAGCCATGCAACAACTCATCTTTATGTTTGCTTGTCTTAATTCCTTTTCTTTTATTGTTGTTATTATTGCTATTCTTTTTATTATTATTATTACTATTATTATTTCCAGCGCAAGGGCTGCCAGAGAGGGAGAGGCAGAGGGGCACGTGCAGCACAGAGATGAAGCAGCTCTGGCTGAGGGCACAGATGGCATGGGCTGCCTTGGATGATCCTGCCCTCTTCCAGGGCAGCTGCTGGCACAGGGGCTGAACAAGCCCATTAAGAGAACAGGACCCCACACTGACAAGGGCACAGGGATGGATTTACTCTCATTCACAGCCCTCCCACATACCGAGGCAGGAGCTCCCCCAGCAGAGACAGCAATCCAGGGAAAGATGGATTTTGGGGGGCTGAGGTGCACTGCTGGCTCCCTGCTGAGCCAGGGAGGACACATGAGAGTTGGGGGTCAAGGTCTCCCATCCAGCCAAACCCTCGTGGTCAGCCTGTGCTGACGGGGTCACCGGGATGCTCTGCTTACAGAGCCTGGCTTGTCACCAAGAAAGGGGAGCAGGCACACAGTGACGGTGACTTTAACACTCTCTCCAGAGCCCCGATGACCCGCCCAGCCCTGCTCTGCTCCCTGCCCCTGGAAACTCCTGGCAGAGCTCACCATGAGCACAGGACATGGCACAGCTCTCCAAAGCTGTGCGAACACCCCTGAGATCTGCTCAGCAGATGAAAATGGGGGGAAACCAGCCCTGCTGCACAGGAGTCAGCTGTCCCCACTGCTTCCCAGCCCTCCTCCATGCTGGAAGGTGGCCCTGGGACAGGGGACACGCTCCCTCTCCAGCTCTGTCCCCCAAAGGACGGCGTGCCCTGTCTGCCACGCTCACACAAGGCGCTGGGGCGGACAAAGGGAGGGTTTTGTGGGATCTGGCACCGCTTCCAGCCGCCAGCCACGGCGCGTCCTTCCCCGGCACCGGCTCCCTAATTAGTCCTATTGGTTTCAACAGTTCGGCGGGCTCGGGGAATGTAATATTTAACACCCTAGAGGGAAGCCTTTCACGCCGATGCCTCTTTCATCATCTCTGCCCATCTGGTGCTCACTTCAAGCTCGCAAAGCACCACCTGCTTGGAAAACAATGAACTCCTGTGGCTCCCCGGCTCCTCCCGACTGGCCGGACCCTCTGGGAAAGGCAGGTGGGAGCAGCCCTCCCCAGGGCAGCAAGCCTCGACACCCATCGTGCATGTCGTGTTCACTCAAAAAGGGATAATTAGTGCTTGTTTACACCACTCTCATCAGGATGCTGATTCCAAGGGAGGAATTTGTCCAAGGGAGCAATTTGTCCCTCATGGCTTGTTCCACAAGAGCTCAGGAAAGGCACGTCACATCCGTGGGGACGGGGAGACGGGCGAACAGACCTCTTGTGTTCCCCCTTCCTCAGAGGTGACAGCCTCACCATCACCACCCTTCCCGGTTAATCAAGGATGGATAACTGGGTAAGGGCCATTAGCAGGGCAAGGTGGGAAAGGATGGGTGGTGCAACTCCACGGCAGCAACAGCTAGCAGGTGCTATCCGTGTGACACGGTGACACCCACGAGTGGTGCAGCGGACAGTGCCACGTGTCCACGGACACTGCACCACTACAGCCTCTCGAACAACAAGACTGAGCAGAAATGGGAATTGAGCCCATAAAACCATTTGCTTTCTGCAGCCACAGCAGCACGGCTGATGTTTGGAGACATCACTGCGTCTGGAAATGATTAGATTCCTTCCAGTGACTGACACCTGCTAATAACCTGGAAGATGGGTAGAGCATACTCACATTGTCATCTCCAGCTATCTACAACTTCATTTTCCATCATCTTTGTCACTCAAGGACAGCAGCAAAGGATATTATTGCTCCTGGTATTGTTATTGTTATTATTTAAGCCATGCAGCGACAAATCCACAGGTATTGGGCTGGGTTGGGCAGACCAGCAGATTCTCCTTCAGATCAGAGGGAAAATTATGGGGAGCATTATGTATAATGTATTTTTCTATTAAATTAAAATAAGCTCCTCTTGACAAAGTTTGGTGTGTTAAGCGACGGTGGGAAGGACTGCGGGTTTAACCTCACGCTCAGCCACAGAGTCTGGGCAGATGGATGGATGGATGCTCAATCCCAGGGAAACACAACCACACTCTCTCTACACAATGCTGAACTGTTTTCCTGGGCCTCCTGCCTCTTCACATAAACCCCTATTAGTCACCCATCAGTGCTAAAAAAATAATAAATAAATACGCCAGTGCACAAAAGTGCCAAGGGCAGCAAAGTTAAAGGACATTATAACTCTTTAATTACATCAGTCTTGGAAAGAAAAGAGCTGTCATTCCCTCCTCCATCCCTCTGGGGAACACTCGGTATCTACCTTGGCCAGAACACCCTTAGGAAAGTTGTCACAACATATGTCCTCCCTGTGATTTGTGCCAGGGATGGGTTTAGTCCTGTATTAATATTCCCTACCCACTATTTACCGTGCTGCATTCCCACACAGACGCACACAAACAAACGCCTTTCATCTCCTGCCTTCATAGCAGGGGGGGAAAAACCTTAGTTACGCTTTCAAGATAAGGCTGTTGTCTGCAAGTCACTGGGTTTAGCCAGGAGGGAGGATTTTCTTCTGAGAGCACCTTAAGGAGGGTTTAAAGATGTGACTGCAAGGAAACAACCCCTCGAGGGGCTGAGGATGCCGCCCTGGGGACACTAAACACAATCAGTCATCACCCCCCACCCTCCCACCACACGCAGCTCATCAGGTGCTGCTCTGCCCTGCCAAGAGCCATCAAAGAGCATCCCGAGAGCTCAGAGAGCTTCTTCAAATAGCAATGTTTTTAAATATATTTCTCCCTGACAAAAACGCCCTTTGTAGAAGTGAAAACGGCTGTCACGAACCCATCGCCCACCTCCTAAAAGATCCCATTACATTTCTGCATTGAACTTCTTTTTCATCACGAAAGTTACTGGAACAGGGATGGCAACAGCCAATAGTGCTTTCGATTAAAAATGTATCACAGCGTTTTGTGATTTAAAAGCAAACAAACACGAAAGGCGCCATGAAATGTTAATGCGCACGTGAGCGGGTTTGATTTCTGTTTGCTGTTTGTTTGTCAAACATTTTCAACTATCAATTAATTATCAAAACTGGGCCAGAAAGTGGAGCCTGATCCTCATGCCCCGTGACACCGATCAGGAGGCTCCAGCGGCACCACTGTTCCCACGAGGATGCGCAATTCCGGCTGCGGAGCGCGGCCGTGGGATGATTTCAGGAAGGTGAGCAGTGAGTGATCATCCTTTCAACCCCTTTAACCAACACGAGAGACTGATGGGGCTGCAGCCCATCAGCAGCTCCCTGGTCACCTTGGAGCCAAGGCCATCGCTCTGCGTTGTCAGAGCCACATCACGAAGCCCAGGACATCTTTTGTGGCGATCTCTGATGCTGAAGGACACACCAGGAGGGAGGGGAAAGGACTGGCAGGTGCCTTGGTCAGCCCCACATCCTCCCCTCCTGCTGCATTTTTAAAAGCCCTTGCAACACCAAAAGAGAGCAGGAAAAAAGGAAAAAAATAAAAAAGGAAAATCAAAAAAGAAACCATCGGAGCCGAGGCAGGTGAATAAGGAGATATGGCAGAGTCAGGAGGCAATGGCCCAAGGGAACCATTAACAAGATTCCTCCCACACAACATCCAGCAGCCCAGGCCATCAATAAAACCTGCTCTCCTCCCCAGCCAGCCTTGCGTGGCTCTGAACTTTCCAGCTACAGGCTGCAGATTGGATTCTTCCGTCCTCACCATCAAACCAGATGAATTGTCCACGGCTCAGGGACCTGTGAGAAGGCAGGACCCTCTAGGCAAGAAGGCAGCACACCTCATAAAACCGGTGCTGCCTTTCAGCAGGGCTGGCCCCGTGCTGCCAGGGTGGGTGCCTGGTCCCACACGCTGCAGCGAACTCCTCTCCACGCTTTTCATACCCAAAAAAGAGGGGTGGAGATCCCCTGCCCTCTTGCAACCCAACAGCTCAGCGTGGTGATCCCTGCCACAGTGCATCCCAGGGCGACGCCTGCATCTCACACTGCCTCATCCTCCCTTGCCAGGATGTGCAAGGAGCCCTCTCATCCCCAGTTTCTCAGGAATAACTGCAGCCCTTGCTCTGCTTTTTGCTGCAGGAGCCCAAAAAGCCACTGGCAAAAGCCATTTCAACACTGGCTCCTCCACTTGAGCAGCAGGGAACTCCTCCTGCATGGGCTGGGAAGGGCACGCAACCCATCCTGGTCATGGATAATATGTCTCCTGCTGTAAGATCCTGTCCCAGGAGGTGCTGGGAAGCATCACCCTGCTCACACCCCTCTACAGTAGTGGGACACCCTGGCTGAGCGAGGGTCAGTGCCATTGAGACCTCAAACAGGGCATTCATCCTCTCTTCCCACAGCTCTGGGGGTGAAGCAGCAACTCCAGCATTGTTGGAAGCACCATCCCAGCCACGAATAAAGTCTCTGAGAACCAGCAAGAAGCTGGAGCAGATAGAGCCCGGACTCTGCAACAACAGCATTTCTTCCTGTTTTGTTTTGCTTTGCATTCTCATTGCCAGGTTCATTATCTGGGCCCTTATTCCTGCACACGCTTCCCATTTTTCTCCCTCCTATCTCCCTGCGTCCAACGCAGCCGCCTGTATTAGTTTATGTTAACAAGCTGTGGCAGCAGTAATCCTGGCCTCTCCAGCTCCACTGCCTGTTCTGCTGACCAGGCACATTGTTTGTCTCCACTGCCTGGTCCCCTGAGCCTTTCTCCACCTCGAATCCCAGCCTCCTGCAGGAATTACACTGGGATATATCCCGTGCCAAACGCTGTGACCACGCTGTCACTGGAGCGCGAGTCGGAAAACATTTTGATGCCCCGCTGCCACCTCTGCAGAGCACCAAAAGCATGGAAAAGCTTGTTTTCTCCTCAAAATAGAGGCTTTTCTTCTGTGCTGCAGAAACAAGCATCACCCTCGTGGCCCCAGCGTGCCGGGGGCTCCCGTGTGCCGGGCAGTCCCTCCTCCCGCCGGCCGCAGGGCAGGAGGCCGGGCTGCCCTCTCCGTCCCACCCCACCCCTGCGCTGTGACAGCCCGCATTTGTCTCTTCAGCTTTGACTTCCTCCTCGGCCCAGGTTGACAGCCAACAACACTTGGAAAGAGAAGAGAAGGGGGGAAAAAAACCTAAAGGGCAGCTGCTGCGGTGGAGGGAGCGAGGAACAAAGAGAGATTTCAATCACTGCCCCGCTCCAAGGGCACGGGAGCGAGACGGAGTGTCCGGGAGGGAAAGGGAGGGTGGAAGGCCTCGCTGGGTGCCTGGGCTCAGCCCTTCTGCCCGGGCACCTCTCTGTTCAGCACTTCAAAGCCCCTCTTCCCACGCAAGCTCAGCCAGCAGGGTGGGTGCTGGACTCTCTTCACCTGCCTGGCTCCCCAAGCAGGAGCAATCCAGCAGCTTGAGGCACTAAAATAAAGCTCCGTGGCACAGAGCCCCGTGCCACTGCACCAAGACACTGCTCGGAGCCCTGCTGGGCTAATGGTGGGGCTGGTTTTAGTGGAAGCGTTTTAACGAGTGGCGTGCGTGCTGCTGATTAACAGCGTGGCTCTCCAAGGCCAAAGAAGAAAAGAAATTCAGTGTAGGACCGCAAGCAATTACTCCTTTTAGATAATCACTGTTTTACAGTCCAGACACATGCATAAATATTGCATAATGCTAGGGCTCAGCACGTAATTGTCAGATATTATTCAAACCGAGTCGCTGCTTTATTGGCAAGAGCTGTGAGCTTGTCACATCTCAGGGTCAGCGGCTGGATGGCTGAAGGATTTTCAAGGAAAGCTCAGGTAATGCGAGCAGCAGATCAGCCATTCCCTAAACTGCTCAGCACCGACCTTTGCAAAGTGATCCCAAGTTCAGGAGCGCGTGCGGAGCGTTCGTGGTGAGGACAGGGACACGAGGCAGAGGGGACGCGAGGCAGAGGGGACGAGCAGCTCCCAGCCAGCTCTCCAGGGCAAGATTTGGGATCAAAGCCCTCACAGGGCAGCCACGAGGTGGTTTGCAGAGACACCGACACCCCCACGAGCCGCAGAGCCTGCCTGCCCACAGCCACACACCTGCACGTCGCGGGGAAATGCCGCTGCCAGAGCCCCGCTCGCGGAGCCGGGGCCGAGCTCCAGCCACTTTGGACAGGTCTCCTTCCCCTCCCAAGCCGAAGCTGTTTTGTTTGCAAACCATCTGCTCGGCGCCCCGCCGCAGCGAGGGGGCCCAGATGGACGGGCTCTTTGAAAATTCTTTAAAACGAAGCACCCGAGCACAACGGCTCCATATGCCGAAGGGCCGGCCGGCCCCGAGAGCTGTCGCACGACCCTCCCGCCTCCCTCCCTCCCTCCTCGGCTCTGCCCAGACCCCAGTGTGCTCCCTCACCTGCCGAGAGCTTGCAAGCCTTTCCAGAGCCCACCGTGCCTCAGCCGAGGGCAAAGTGGCCAGAAGGAGGTTGGGGCTCCTGGGCAGCGTCCAGCCTGCACCCTCTGCACACCAGGTCCTGACTCCTGTGGGTTGAAGGAGCAGGTAATGCTCCCTCAAGCTTTCCAAGGCAGATTATGGGGCAAGGAAAGGCAGGTGGAGAAGACGAGGCTGATTCTTTGGAGAGTTATTTCTTGGCCCCAGTTCATTCCTAGTTTACATGAGACACCTCTCTGATTACCCTGCACAATAGCCAGGGCTGGATTTGGCTCAGAGCAGCTCATGGACAAGCTCAGTGGCACAGGAGAAAGCCAGCTGCTTATGGGCAATAAACCCCTGCCTGGAAGCACAGCTTCCCTTCCCTAGGAAAGCTCTGCTTCACCTCCAAGTACTCAGACAAACTTTCTCATTACAAGGAGAAGGCAGACCGAGATTCCTGCACTGTCGCAGGAACTGGGGCGTTAAGGGGAAAAAAAAAAAAACACCTTGCAAAACCCACACCACAATCAGATGAATTTTGATCCAAGCCGCAGTGAAGGACAGCTCTGTGGGATTTCAGATAAATAAAGGCACAAAGGCCAGCGAGATTGCACTGACACCTTTCAGGCTTTGCTTTCCTGCCCCTGTGCCTTGAATATCAAATCCTCCCTCCTGCCAGCAGCCCTGAACCCCAAACCTCTGGTGAGTGGGTGGAAAGGACTGATTCCCCAAACAGAAGCCCACCAAAGCCTCTGCTGTTTATAGATTTGGGATGCCAGAGCATGGGAAACCCTTCCTGGGTAATTTGCATTACCAAGGACCCCCGCAGGGGTCCCAGGACACTGCTCTCACCTCTCTGAGGAGGCAGGAATTGCAATCCCAAATAATGGGGTTTCAGTGACCTGACTGCCTGGCTCCTGAGCTGCAGCATCACCCCCGGACCGTATTCTCCATAAAGATCTGCCGAGAGTGTCAATAAGGAAAGAGATTACATCGTCTTCCCGAGAGAGAGTGCGGAAAAATCAGTCAGAGCAAAGAAAAGCTGCTTTGGAGTACGAGCTAAGCAGGGTCTGCAGGAGCACGCTGCTTCCCCAGGGATCGCTGAGCTGGAGGCCAGCACGGAATGAGCGAGAGATTTTAGGGGCTTCAGGGCATCCTTCCTCTGCCTGGATGGTCTGGAATGAACCAGAGATCCCAGGGAGTGATGGAGAGAAGACTTCCCATGCCAGCACCTCCTAAGCTGCTCAAGACATCAGCCTCGCCTCTCGTCATTTTGTGGTAGATGAACACTTTTGTTAACAAAAATCCCATTCATTGCCTCCAAAACCATCTGATCCGTGGCCCACAACTACAGCAAAGTAACCAAATGCTGATAACTTTATCATCCAGCATGACTCATGTGAAATGCTTCTCTTGTGCTAACGATGCACTGGAGACACACAGAGCTGAGGCGGGACAAAGCTCCCGGCCGGCTGCTAATGAAGGACCACAAATAGTGCACCAAACCAGCCCCGAGTTCCTCTCTGCAGCCCTTGATCGAGCTGCGCCCCACCAAATAATGAAAATCTCGCTCTTTTGTGTCCATGCAAATCACAGGCACCGCTGGAAATCGCCTGCATTAACAACTTATCTGGTGGGCCAATAAGGAAAAAAAAGTACCCCATTATCTTGTCCTCTTAAGCATTAGAGCAGCTCGAAGTGCTTTCATCCACCTCCTGTGAGCCTCGGGGCTTCCAGCTCTGTTCCCATGGACCATAATTCCCACCATCCCTGCTGGCTGCTCTCCTGGACAGACAGATGCCAGCCCCATCCCAGAGTGCCCAGGCAAGGGACCAGGTCACAGGCCTTTAGGGAAAACCACCACGAGTGCCCTGCTGCTGCCCTGGCGGTGCTCTGAGCATCGCAAACCCACATTTACACCCAAAGGCAGAGGGGTCTGGCTGCCCGTGATGCTTTAAGGCTCACCAGTGAAGGATACCATTATCCAGCTGGAATTCCACAGGGGAATTCAGGTAAGCAGACTGTAATTAACCGAGCTGGCACGCTGCTGCATCCGACAGATGTAGAAATGCACCTTGAAAGGAGGAAAAGGAGGAGGGAGGGAAGAGCAGGAGAGGAGCGATGCCTACCCAGGGTCCCTCCCACGCGCTCAGGGGGGGATTTGGGGAGATGCAGTAGCTGCAAAGGAGCAGTCAAATGTGTGGTAGTGCTTTCCTCCTTCTCCCAGCTGCTGGGCAGGAGCAAAATCCCCATGGAAATGCAGGCAGAGAGTCTCAAAAGCACTGACAGCGAGCTGGAGCTGGAGTTAGGTTGTCCAGCACCCTCGGGCAGAGATGGCCGTCACTTGGAGTGGGAAATGGGGACATTCGTGCTCCTCAGCTTAGGAGGCTCAAGCCACAGCTCTGCTGGCAGGCACATCACGCTGGGCTTTTGGAAAGCAACCAGAAAGCAGGATTTGTCTGCCTGACCCCGAGCCAAGCAGCAGTAATCCCACCCAGCCCAGCTAACTCCCATGTCAGCCCCACTCCTCCACAAACCACTCAGAAGAAATTTGCCCAAGCAAATGCCTGCGAGCAAACGTCCTGGATTTGTTCCGCTCTGGCCTGGCTCACACGGCACCCACACCTCCAAATCCTGTGGAGATGAACCTCCCCATCCCACCACGCCCAAGGCAAGACCTTCAAACCGGAGCTTGGACAACGTTGCCTGGGCACGGCAAGGGCAGAAAAGCAGCTCTGCCTCCCGTCCTGCCCCGCAGCACCCCGACCTCCATCAGTGAGGCACGGCTTTCTCCCTTCCTCTTTCTGCTCTGTTGGATAATTTGACTTTTCCCTGCCCTGCCCTGCAATCAGAGTGGCAGCGAGTTACAGCAAGGGTGGCTCTGCTCCTTTCAGATGTCAGAGCCTGCACTAATTGTGGCACCCACTTACGTTTATGTCAACGGGGGAGCATTTGCGTGGCAGAGAGCTCACCCTGCCAGCGCCGAGCCCGGGACAGCCTCTGCTCATCCTCTCTGGGGTCCTGCTCCTGCCTTCCCACCGGGAACGTGGGCAGCATGCCACCAAGCAAAGCTCTCTGTCGGAGGGGAACACGTCCCCCAGCTCGGTCCTGCTCCAGGAGCCCATCCAGAATGCACAGCCCCCCTGTCCTGCTGCCTGCAGAGCTTCTCCAGACCCTCCACAATGGTTCTCTGACAGAGACTCCCAAAATCCCCCCAGGTGACTTCAGCACACACTCCCTTGCCCTCTGCTCCCAGACCCTCAGCTCAGCATTTCAAGACATGTGAAGGTTCTCCTCTGCAGAGATGTGCCAGGAGAGGAAAAAAAGCCATCAGCAGAGCAGAAGTTGTCCCAGCTGCAGGAAATTTGCTCTCCAGGTGGGAGCTCTGCCCATCTGCAGCAGGAACGGGACCAAGCACAGGACCAGGGTGGGAGGAAGGGGTCTGAGGCAAGATGGTCCAAGAGTTTCTCAGGAGGTCACCTCCCTCCTGCCACCCCGAGCTTCAAGCAGAGTGACAGAGGGAGGAGGAGGAGGATGAAAAGCCATATTAGAGTCCTTTGCCTCTTCCTGCACATAGCAAGATTGCAACCCCTAACTCCAGCTGGAAAGGCGGACGGGGAGAAGCAGCAGGAATCTCACAGGTCAGGCAGAGTTTCCAGGTCCCCGAGTGTCACATTTGCTGTCACACTGCCTGCCCTTCCCCTGGCTCCTGCAGAGCTCCCATCCCCATGGCAAATGGGCAGCTGGTTCTGAGGAGCAGCGGAGTTTAATAAATAAATAAATAAATAAACCAAGTCAAAACCCACAACGCCAAAAACAAACATTGCAAAAGACAGAACGCATCAAATATTAAAGGAATCAAACTCCTCCTGTCAGCAAGGAGGACACAGAAACCGTTCCCAGATGTGGCAGGGCTGTCACCTTCTCTGATCAGCTCGGCTTCAAACAGCTTGTCACAGGGATGTTTGTGCTTTCGGGGTCCCTAACCCCAGCGTCTCTCCCACCCTCGGCTCCCGAGGAGGGCTGGATCCTTTCCTGGTGTAAATCCACCCGGAGCTGCTGCCGAGAGCTCTGCTGACAGCTCAGGCAGGCTCAGGGCTGGTTTCACTGGCAGCAGCGAGTGCCAGTCACCAAAGGGGGATGTGGGGACAGAGTCACGGAGCGGCAACCCCAGAAACACCCGGTTTGGCCGGGACAGCTCACGGGGAGGGCACAGCACCCTCCTCTACAGGCAGTCCCTTTCCCAGAGGCTCGTCCCAAGCCTGCCCAGCCTGTGTGGCCCCAGGCACAGCAGCAGCAGCAGCCCTGGGGCTGGATCCTGCTCTCCCTGGCACAGGCACACAGGGAACGAGAGCACAGCCCTGGGCTCTCCCCCCCTGCCACGCCATCCCTGGCACCTCGTGCCACAGCTGCGGTGTCCTTGATAAGAGGTGGCACACCCCGGCCATAAACCAGCCTTGTTCTGCAAGGGGTTGACAAATGAGGAGTCTGGGACTGGTCCCAGGAGCTGGACCATTGCTCCAAGTGCCCACTCTCACCTTCCCAGGGCAAATATCAAATATCCCTGTCCCAGCTGCCTGGAGAGAGGCACTGCCACACAGGACAAAGCCCTGCAGGCATGCTGCTCCCAGCTCCCAGCGAGAACTCTGCCCCAGGGTGATTTCCAGTACCACAATTCCATTCCCACTCTGGATTCAACACATCACTGCCTGATTTTCGACCTCCGAATCTGGGCTTTCTGAGCCTATGAACTTCATCTCTGCTGGTGCACGGTGCCAGGAATATTAAAAAAAGACAACCCACAACAGGCTTTGGGAGGTGGCCGCGTGCCAGGTTCATCTGTTCCCCAATTCCTCAAAGTTTGGAAATCCCTCCCTCTCCCTGCAGCACACAATCTGCCTCCCCTCCTCCCCAGACCCCACCAAAGCCTTCTCCGACCTTCCCCCTGCACAGCTGCTGCCCCCAGGGCACAAAGCTGCCCTCGGGTGCAGAATAAAAGTGGGATTGGGTGGAATTCCCGTGGCAGAGCCCCGGCTGTGCCTCGCCTCACCCCGTGGCTGCTGCCCGTGCCACAGCCTTTAATTGCAGCAGCAAATTGTTAATGGCCTGGCTGTTGGGAGCAGGAATGGGATTGGCTTTCCCATGGAAAAGCAGCTTTGCAGCCGTTCCCCCAGGCCCCATTTCTCCAGGTCTGTCCATTTAGCAGCCACACAAGGGACACCGGGGGAACCACGGCCCGGGGGCTCCTTCCAGCGCTAATTTAGGCCCATGAAATATTCAATAACCCCCAGAACAACCACACAGAGGATCTGATGGACTCTCTGGGACTTCCTGGCAATGGGATCAAGCAGGGATCTCATCAGCCCAAGGATGCAGCACCAGGATGGGGTGAGATGTGCTGACAAGGACAAGGAATCAGCTTTTTCCTGCCCCAGTTGGAGATTACCCAGCCCCAAACCAAGGGCTCTGTCAAGGTCAAACGAACAGTTTTTGGAGTGTCCAATGCACTCACATCCCACAACAGCTTTTCTGAGGAGATACCCAATCCAAGAGTCTGCTCTTGGATGTTCTGCCCACAGAACCAGCCCGGGACCCCCTCCCTCCAAACTCCTTAATTTAACTTTTTCCAGAGCACAGGGCAAGTTGCTCTCTAATCAAGGGAGCTCTAATGTGGTAATGCCAGTAAATTGTAATTAATTTTCCCCCTAATTGATGCGTGGGAATATCCGGGACCCTCATTCTCCTGCCTTCAATTCCCTTATAAATATATGATTTGACAGGTTAATTTGAAAGTAAAAGTTTGGTTCTTTCCAGCAATCCAAGCAGAAGCCCCAGAACAGAGCCAGCTGCCTCGCTACGTGAGGCGGAATGAAAAGGGTTGAAGTCAGGTTACAGTCGTCATCATCATCATCTTTTTAATTTCACTAATTTAATTTCTGCCCCCCCCTTCTCGGAAGATAATAAAAGCTTCATTTCACAGTCCAGAAAATTTGGCAGCAAAAGGTGACAGACAGCCAAGGAAAGATGGGAAAGATGCATAAGAAGGGTGACAATTCCTTCAAAGTTAAAAGACGGTGCTCAGCAGCCCGGGGAAGGGCACAGGAGGGCACACAGGACACCGAGGCATTAAAATCCAGCTTTCCCAAGGTGGCAAAGGGAAATCAGGCAACACTAATGATGCAGCTCGGTGCCAGAGGGTGCAAAACTCCCCGTGCCTGCAGGTAAACACACCTGCAGCTCCCCTCCCTGCTGGCTGAGGAGAGCCAGGTCACCTTCCCGGAGCTTTAATGAGTCTGGAGGCGCTGTCTGGCCCACATGAAGCTTTTTTGGCTTGAAACTCATCCAGTCCAAGGCTATTTTTTTCCTGCTGGCCTCCCCGAGACAGGACATGGCACCGCTCCCACCCAGAGCCCCAAGGCCCTTCAACCAAACGCCAACTGCTCCCGAGCCCGTGGGGAAACAGCTCAAACACAATCACACAAAAGGTTTCAAAATCTTTCTTGACTTGTTCTTAATTAGAAAGGAAGCATCAAACCCAACCCTTTTAATAAGAAGAAACATCCTGGGCTGATATATTTAACCTTTTCTAATGAGAAGTTGCATTGAAACATCCCCTTTCCCACTTCTCCCAGGAGCTCCAGCGCTGTTCCCTATCTGCCAGCCCTCTCCCTGTCATCTCCACGGGCTCCAGCCTGCAGGTCTGGCATCGAGTCAGTCTGGAAATGCCATCCCCATCCCCTGCATCCCTCAGCACCAGGGGACACAGGCTCCTCGCCTCCCCATGTCCATGGGAGTCACGATAAAAGCTCAAGGAGCTGGGGAAAGAAAGGACTGAAGCCACGCCGGACATTGGCCAAGGGAATGATAAAGGATGAATAAATGCAAGTCTTAGATGAGGATGACTGGCAGAGAATCGAACTTCTGTCCTGGCTGCTGAGGATATTTACTGGAAGCAGATCTGGACTAAGCAAAGCATATGGGAATACTGTTCCTCCAGAATCAACACCAGCACTGTCTCCTGCCAAGCTGCGTTTTGGGGCTTAAGGGACATTTTTGGTGGAAATCTGCAGGAAAACGTGATGAGGGATGTGAAAAACGTGCCTGGATTTATGTCTCTATGCTGACAAAAGGATGTTCAAGCAGCACATTTTGTAAAATCCCTGCTCCCTTTTGCTGTTTTCTAACCACGTCTCTGCCTCTTGGTCACAAAACTGCCCTTTTCATCCACGTAGCCAACTGCAGTGGCAAAGCACCAACAAAATCAAGCAACAACAAAGGCAGGCAGAGGGAAAGACAGGCCTTTCTTGTGCTTTTTGGAGTAATCCAGCGATTTGGTGGAGTTCCAGGAAACGAGACAGAACTATCAATTTGCAGTTCCAAGGGCAGCCGATCTGATCCCTGTCCGTGCCTCCCCCCAAAAATCACTTTGCCTAAATTCAGGGTTGGGGGGAACTGCTCAGCCCCTCTGCACCAGCGAGGAGCTGGAAGTTTTCTGAGCCCTGCAGAGATGCAGCAGGGATCAGGTTTTCCCATCACATGCATCTCCCTCTCCCTCCTGCCGCCTCTCATAAAGGGGAGAGATGTCATCTGACAATTTCTCAGCGGGGGAAAAAAAAAGGAAAAGAGAAGAAAAAGAGAGTTTTTATCTACTTTAGGTTATATTTTTATTGCCAGCCGTGACTGTAACATTTGCTCTGATTACCAGATTAATCACCAGATTGCAAAGCCCATTAAATAAAATCAAGTCGGACAGCTGAGGTGTTCCAAAAGCGATGTCCCTCGGAGCGTGTCCCAGCCTGCTTCTCCCTCGTCCTTTCTCTCCCTGACACTCAGCTTGAGAGGAAGACCATTCCCCAGCTAGGACAGAAGGGAAAACAACATTCCCTCTCTCCTGAGGCCACGATCCATCGGGAAAGACCAGCACAGCTGTATTCCAACACCACCAACATCACCTCTCCCCTGTCCAAGCTCTATTTGCCAGCCCTGCACATCATCAATTACGGTGATGGACAGCACTAACAGGTGAAGATGTGTTTCACAACCCTCGGCTCAGGTCTCTGCAAATGAGCACTGTAGATCTCCCCTTCTCCTAATGCCACCTGTCAAAGCCTCCCCTCTTCCCGGGAACAGGATCCCGCATCAAAGCACAGTTAAATGGGGTGTAAATGCCTCTTTCATGCACAGAAAATGGGCTGGTTGGCAGTAATAGGGGGAACTGTAAATGCTGTCAGCAGCTACATTTTGTTTATTGATTTACACCGTGTAATGGGATGACTCGATTTGAATCATATACACAGGTGTCATGTCCCATTCATCGCCACTGGATTTAATAACCACAACAGCGCACCGCCGAGCTGGGCTCTGCAGTGGGCACAGAAACTGCCCAGGAGCACGGGGATCCTGAACCCCTGGGGTCTGCGAGCTCACAGCAAAGCCAGAGGTAGGAGATGGGCACCAGGGGCTCACCCAGCCATCCCCTATGGTCACAGAGTCACGGAATGGGTTGGGTTGGAAGGGACCTTAAAGATCATGGCAGAGGGGTTGGAATTCGATGGTCTCTAAGGTCCCTTCCAACCCAAACCATTCTGGGATTCTATGCTCTATTTCGAACCCCACAGCCCTCGTGACGTTCACGATGGTACTGGGGCAGTTTTTATGCTTGCCCTGGGTTCTGGGCTGTGTAATTCCCTGTAGGCACACACAGATTAACCCATCCACCACCCTGGAACACCTTCCAGAACTATCCATCTCTGCTGGTACAACCCAAGCGTGCAAACTGCACCTCCAGCCCTCCACCTCTGCAGAACCTTCCCAAAGCCCAGGACCCCACAGCACCGAGGGAGAAGGGAAAGGATGAGCTCCCCTTGCTTAAACTCAACCTGCACCATCCAAATCCCAGGCTGAGCTCACCCTAACGTGGCAAACCCAAGGGATTTCTCCCTTCTGCATCGCGTGTCTCTCCAACAACACCGAGGGATTAAATCCTATTGCTTAATTTCTGCGGCATCTGCCAGGCTTCCCCCCCTCCAAAAAAAATAAGGAATCCAATCAAGAGCCTCTGAGCGTGTCACCCCAGCGGTTACGATGCCAATTAGGAGAGAGTCAAGCATTCAAATGGCCAAGCAAAACAAGGCAAATGACAAGTAATTTAAACCCTGCTGGGCACTCTCCGACGAAGGCGGCTGCCGTGTCGCAGTGAGCTGCGGCACTCGCTAATTAGTAACCACTCAAAAGCCTGTAAATAGCCCTAAAACACGCTCCGAGTACCGACAGCGATGGGCTGTTGGGTTTATCCCTGCTCCCATCACCACAGGGTCCCACAGCCGCCTTCGCTGCTCAGATGGGTACAGCAGGATGATGTGTCCTGTGGAAATGAGTGGCAGGGACAAGAACGGCACATTCCATGTCCTGGGACTGCAGACATCCCTTCCCATTCCCAGCCCTCCATGGCAAGCCAGAGGTGCCTCTGCAGATGGGGCAGGGTTGCTCCCAAGCATGGCAGTGACACAACTGCACACCCAAGCCCCAAATCCTTCCTTTCCACTGCTCTCTTCCTCACGTGAGTGAAGGGAGGCCGGGACGTCATCGCCTCCATTTTTTCAGGTCACGAGTCCCCTCGAAATACCATCACTCGGAGCAATGAAGCTGTCACAGTCTGTATTTTTAGTTTTTCAAACCTTATATTTCATTTCACCGCCAGCTGCTGAAAAGGATGAGCAAAAGGCCAGAGCAGGGAGCAAAAAATCAATACGCTGCAGGAAGACAGAAGATCTGTTTCTATTCTTCATCTCTGATGCCGGGTACCCAGGGAACATCGCTGCAAACAGGGCTGGGGGCTACTGCGCTCCTGCTCAAGCCAAGTCCTCTGGTTCCCCAGCCCCGTCATCACAGAGAGGGACACACTCACTGCCAGGGGAGGGGTTGGCTCTTTGGAAAATGCTGTCCCCACATGGATGACGCTGAGTGAATCCTGCATGGGTGGCAGGCAATATAAGACAGCCCTAAGGAAGGGAGGACTGTACTGATTTCTCTCCAAATCCCTGTCCTCGCCTGCCTTACAGACCCTCTACATCCCTCCTCAGACTCCTCCTCTAACTCATCCCACATGACCTACACATTCCTATTTCCCACGCTGTCCATGGGATTTCCCTTCCCTGCTCATCAGCGATCTCCCCCCCGACTTTCTGCCCAGAACTGCTCATTGTCAACGCCCTCGATTTTCACCTATTTCCTTTATTTTCTCTTGCTCCCTCCACCTTCCAACCCAGGTCCCCAGAACTCTCTTCAGAGGTCTCTCTGAAGCCACCTTGGCACCAGGTTCCCTCAAAGCTACTCTGGCTCCTCTGCAAAGGCTGAGGAGTCGCCCGTGCTCAGCCACTTCATGCTCTGCCAACCTGCTGCTTGTGCAGTGTGGGAACGTATTGGACACGTCCAGACAAATCAGGCTCCCCTCGACAGGCTCGACAAGGGAGCCAGGAGCTACAGGAGCTCTCCGAGTGGAACAGAAATGAAGGGATTGGCATCCCGGGCTGTAGAAACATCTCTCAGAAGATAAACCAGCCTCACTCACAAGGCAACCCAACCTGAAGGGGTTGGAAAGACCTTTCAGGTCACAGGAAGATGCAGGTAGGGGTTTTCTTGGTGTGCTGAGGAGGTGGAGGATGAACAAGACACAGGATCAAAGGCTCCCTCCTGTTCTAGGCATCATCCTTTCAACAGCTACGTGCTGCCTCCAAAACACCTCGAAAATGAGCTGATACAGCAGTTGAAAAGGTGAAGAGCAGCAGGATGTGATGGCTGGTATTAGCCCAGCTGGTGACACCATCCGTCCGTCCGTCCGTCCGTCCGTCCGTCCATCCATCCATCCATTCCTTCCACAGGGCCCCTTCCCAGCAGGAGCCTCCCCATAAATCAGGGGGTGAGGAATAAGCATGGAGCATCGGAACTGCAGAAGCAGCAGCACTGCAGTCATAAATCAGGATCTAATTCAATCTTGTGAGATGCCTCGTTTGATTAATTTATGTCAGCATTTTCTCTTCCACCGGCAGCCGCTGTCCCTCCCTGCATCTCCTCTGCCTCTGTGCTCCTCTGCAGTCCCAGGCCGGACAACCCAGCAGGCTCCAGGCAGGAGGGATGGCCAGGAGGGGACACAGCCAGGCCCCATCCGAAGAGACCTCCATGGGACTTGACCAAGCCTGACCTCCTGTCCTCTGCCAAAGCCCCCAGATATGGTGGTTACACCCATCTGCCACCCCAGGGCAGGACCACTGATGTTCTTGGGTCACAGACCTGTTTGATGAAGACACTTTCTAACACCTTCCCAGCATGGCAGAGACTCCCTCTGATCCTGGTCTTTTCCCATGTATTGCTCTCAGCAACAGAATCCAGCATCACTCTACAAAAAAACCCTGTCCTTTAAAATAGGGGGGTGATGGGGTTGTTTTCTGCAGGAAAACCAAATGCCTGTTGCCACCTTAAAATAAAGATGGACCTTATTGAAAATCCAGATGCTTCATCTGAGCCACACTTTCCTGGGGGAAAGAAATTACTGAACTAAATGAACATAGAGCAAGGAAATAAAATAATACCCACGCTAGCTGTCCCTGCTGAATCTCCAGTAATGAGAGTCTGATCAAGTGCTGCATAAATTAACTGGTGTCTCAAGACAAGAGGGTGTAAGAGCAACATCCACACTGACCCCAGAAGCCTCAGCATCAGCCGTGCCTGGAAAGTGTCCTCCCTGAAAGCACATTACGCCCTCCAAACTTCTCTGTGAAGCACTCATTTATTTAGGAAGGAGGCAGGAGACAGCGAGAGTGATACTTGGGCCATCTGTTTGAGCTCTCCCTCCTCCCTCCCTGCACAAAAATTAGCAAGAGCCTGCAAGAAGCAATGGCACATATTTAATTCAGTCCTGCAGAGGGCTGGAGCCGTATTTTGGGCTTGGCCTCCTCCTTAACAAGGGTTTAAATAAATCACTGGGTCAGAGGTGCAGAGACACTGATGCATAGGACTGCAAGCAATGGCCACTGCTCTTGCCCTCCATGAGCATTCCCTTTGCCAGATCCCAGGGCCAGGGGTTGACACAGGCAGTTCTGTAGCTTAACCTGGTGCAGCCTGGTGAGCGTCAAAGGCAGCTCGGATAAAGCGGCCTGTGAGATACACGGCTTTGTTCAGAGCAGCCAAATCCTGGTGGTGATCAGTGCCAGGCCCTGGGCTGGAGGACTCGGGCTCTTTGCTCCCCAGGGGCTGGCAGGAGTTTGCTGGAGCACTGGAAGATCGAGCTGCTCTGGCACTGCAGCGGCAGAAAACAGACTGTTAAAAACCTGCTGAACCCGAGGAGCTCCGGGCAGCCCCATCCAAGCCAGAAGGCTGCAAACCACAGGGGCTGCAGGCTGACACTCCGCCCGAGCAGCTCCTTGCTGGAAGCTCACAGCTTGTGCGATGGAGAAGGTGGGAGGATTGCTCGGTGGCCCAGGGACAGCTGTGCCTGCTGGGTCTCTGTGTCACGGACAAAACCCTGTGGTTTCACTCACATGCTCCATCCCTCAACACAGCGAGGAGAGGCCCAGCTAAGGACACTGTGCCAGGCTGCTGTCAGCCCAAAAGCCAAAACTGCTCATGGACTCTCACTGAAGAGGGATCAATGTGATGGAAATGTTCCTACATCTCTCCTTTCTTCCCGGAGAGCTTTCACCATGCAGTGCCCCAGATAAATTCTGGCTCTGTACTGGACTATCAGCCTGGGCCAAAGCTGTCTGAGCTCCTGTACCATCCCATTGTCCTTCCTCATCCGTCACCCCGCTCCAGAAGATGGGGTTATAAGGAAGGAGACAATCCTAGGGGAAAACTCTGCCCTTCTCTGTTCACCCCCAGCTCAAGGCAAAGAACAGCCTTGCTCTTGCTGCTCTGGTCCCACAAACTCCTGCTTCAACCTCTTCCCTCTCCACCTCTGCTCTCACCAGCTTTAACCCTCTCATCCTGCCACATCATCCTGGGAGTCAGCTCCCACTGGTCTCCCACAGGGATCCGGCTCTGCCGCCCTTCCTCAGGCTCCCCGCTGACTCCTCTTCAGAGGAGACTCCACTCTCCCACTATGCAGCCGAGCAGCAGCAACTCACAACGCTTGGAGCAGTTTCAGAACATCCTCACTGACAATTTCCTCAAAGGCCACTCTTCAAACGGCGACAAACCCGCCTTGATCTCCTCTGCGGAACAGCAGGAGACGGGCTGAGCCTGTCCTCTTAATTGGTGTTACTCTCCCATTATTTCCAGGCTGGTAGAAATCCTGCAGACTCCTTTTCTGGCTGGTGGGCAGAATGGGATTTCCTCGGGACTTAGCAGGGAGCAGCGCTCCGAGGCACTGACAGCTCAGAACGCACCTCCCCGGGGAAGAGACGCGAAGCCAAGGGCTCACAGGCACTGTCATCTCACGCCTGCCTTGGAGCACAGAACGGAATGGGAATGCCATCCACTATTCAAGCCACAGACAGGCCTACTGCACCCAAACTGGGTCAGGGCGTGCTTTCAGACTAAGGTAATTCCTCACAAACTCAAGCGGTTTTCATGTGTATTATTCACGTGTCACTCTTGGCTAAAAGCTCTCCGAGTTCCCAAGGCAGATGACTCCGTGCATCCTGGGAATCACAGCTGTGACGTCCCCGTCACTTCCAGGCTTGCACACAATAAAATCAGCACCCAACATCCACCATCCCCCAGCACAAGTGACCAGGAAGCTCCAGCACTGCTTTTTCCAGAGGCGAGGGAATAAGACAGCATCCTAAGCTGGATGCACCAAGGCGTGGGTCTGCTGGCCTCCAAGTCCAGCCCACTGGAAAGAAATTCCTCCAAATTTGAGCAAAACTGTAGGCAAGGAAAATCCCTTCTGTTACCAAAATGTTAAGACAGAGTTATGTCCTAACAGGCAGCAAGGACAACATGGAAGTGGACTTCCAAAGGTTGCATTATTTACACTGAAAGCTCAGCCAAGTTTGAGACAGATCTGTTCATTTTAAATCAACGTAATATTTATGATAGAGCACAAAAGATTATGGGCCAGAACCTCAGCCAGTGTAAATCAGCACAGCACTTGACCCAGCTGAGGACCCAGTTCTGGCTGTTGGCTTTTAAAACTCTATTTTTCTTCAGCTCTGTAGCTCCTGCCAGCCAAGGCTGGGCAAAAAAGAGCCAAAAATATGGGGAGAGATAAAGATCTGTTCCCATGGTCAGGGCTGCAGGGCTAGTGACCAAAAGCGAGGAGGAGTTTTGACAGGTCCTAGCCTGGAAGGGTCTGGGAAACAGATAAAAAGAAGGATCATTTAAAGAGTAGTTAATGTACCAGGCCAGAAAATCTTCCTTTTGTGGACTCTGCTACACCCACAGAGTTCAGGGATGGGGAGTGGGAGTGCAGCTCCACCAGACTCCCCATTTCTGGTGGAGCCCAAGTGCTCCATGTAAAGCAGCCCTGGATTCATAAAGACATGCCAAGGATGCAGAGGTAATGCCTACAGGCAACAGGAAACCACACCACCTGATTAATTTATTTAATTTTTCTTTTAGATTTGCCAAGATTTAGCAGATTTTGCAGCCCTCTGCCCATTCCCCCACTCCCCATCTGCCCTGAGCTGCCTCTCCCCAGATTTCAGAGGCTGCCTGCGAGGCAGACTGGAGTTTCTGTATCTTGGTCTCAACAATGCACAGACTTGTTGATGCCTTTCCTGTGTCTCCTGTTGCTTCTGTGCCCTTGAGACGAGGAATTTTGATGAGGTCCACCCAATCATCCTCACGTAACCCTAAGTGCTGCTAATCAAACGAGCAATTAGAGCAGGATGCTTCACTTCCACAGCCCTGTTGCTGTGCATCCCCCAGCAGCTCCCTCCGAAAAGACACGGTGATGGATAACAACTCCATATTACTTATTAAACACCTAATACGGCTTTAACGGTTCTGTTTACTGAAGAGTGTTAATCTTAATGAAAACAATATTTGAGGCAGACTGGCAAGGATAATTCTCTACCCTTTTATCCAGGGATCTCAGAATACAGAAACAGTAATTGATCCTCACGGCATCTCTGCGGGTATTACACCTTTTTAAAAGGGTAAACAGAGGCACGGAGAGGTTAAACGGTTTGCACAAAGTGCATTTGCTTCTCGGAGAGTGTTGGTAATGCAGTCCCTGAGCCCACAGGAAAGCCAGGGAAGCATGTCTCTAACAAGAGAGGTCTGTGGCTTTTTATCCCCCTTGCCTCTGACAAGGCTGCTTTGAGCTCTGCGATGACGGAGGAGCTGAAATGGGGCTTCACAGAAATGAGAGGTGGAGGAGACCCACAAGGAAGCTCCTCGTTACATCAGAGATCAAAACGTGGCAGGGCTCTAAACCCTTCTGCTTTGGCACACAGGTCAATCACTGACCAAGATGTGCAGACAAAACCCTTCCCAGGCAAGAGATCATCCCAGGTCCTGGGCACCTGTCTCCCCAGTATCTGGTACTGGGAGCCATCAGGCACACCTGACTGGACCAGTATCCCAGTGCCCAGGGCTGCCAGAGCATCCCCGCTCCCACTGCCCGGGCCAAGGACACCAACACAGGCAGGGCTGGTGGGAAGGGAGGAAGGAGAGCTGGAACTCCCTTAGCCCAGAAAATTCATTTTGCTCTCCTTCATAGTCTTTTCTGCCCTGTCAAGTCAGGAGAGGGTGTAAGACAGGAGGAGTCACGACAGAGTATAGAGAACACTGCCCTGTGGCACATTCTCCAAGTAATTTTCCAGCTCTGAGAGTTCACAGGCTGCCTCTGGAGTGAAAGAGATGTCAAGGTTCATAATATTTTCCTATTTTTCAAGATAAATACTCTTTTACCATCCCAAAGCCTTCACTATCTACTACTTAAGTCCATCTCATAAAATTCATAAATCTTTTCCAAAATATCCTCCAGCCAGAAAAGCCCAGGTTAGTCTCAATTCTAAGCAATGCACAAACCCTTAATGACAAGCTCCTGATAACAAAGGCACTCAGGCATCAATCTATCAATCCACAGGCTGGCAAAAAGCACCTTAAGAGGAGGAAAGGGGGCACACAGGGCCAGAGCTGAATCACCAATTTCATTAGGACAATCACCGTCCAAACGCCTTCACATTTGCGTAGGATTATTTGATTTCCCCCAGCACTGAAAGGTCTTTTATTACACACCAACAGCACCATAACAACAGGCCTGGAATGGGAAGGAGAGCCATCTAAATTAATATTGCTCCCGAGTTCCTCTGCCTGTGTCAGTGGGGACTCTCAGCGAGCCCCTCTGCATGAGAAGGGCAGGTCTGAACGCTTGCACCAAGTCACCAAAATGACATTTACGTATCTATATGCTCTCATGCACACACTTATGCACCCAGTTCTTCAGCAGGGGTTTAATTTCACCCAGCTATTCTCCTGACACCTTAGCAGGTGCTTATTATTTCAAGTCCTTTATCTGCTTTAGTGGAACTCCTGTCCCCAAGGCCACAAGCACGCCCGTGCAAAACAACAGAAAAACACCCAAACCCAGCATTCAAAACGGGTGCACAGACAGAAGGCCTGGCAAATCTGGACATTTCCAACATCACTATCTTGGGAGATGGAGACTGAAACAAATTGTTCTTAGCCCAGAGTAATTTCACAAGATTTTATCCATACAGCAAAGTCACTTTCCACCAGCGAAAACGATTTTCTGCCATGCCTGCAGATATCACCAGAGCACTCTCAGCTCCTGCAAGTCTTGCAACTCAAGAGGGGAACTGTGGACATGCAAGTCACGTCCACCCGGATTTAGCTCCCACAGCCTGGGAAACGCATCCTCTTACAGCCCCAGAGCTGACAACCTGTTAGCACCACATATTAGCCTGATCCCGGGTGGGATCCAACCCGCTGCAGCTCAGGGCTCTGTCGGCTGGGAGAGACAGGGAGAGGCAGAGACAGCAGCTCGGGGATGGATGCTCAGCAGGAACAAGGCAAAGCAGCAGCACAATATTTCCATGTGCACCGCAGCGTTAATGACCTTGCAGTCTGCACTCACCCCAGGTCCTGACTGCAGACCCCCATCCCTGCTGGATCAGCCAGCCCCACTGAGAGATGAACTCCCATCCCTTCTCTAATGCAGCAGGAAGTCTAAATAAGTGCTTTCCACACATTCTGGGCTTGTTTACACTCAGTTCCTGTACGAGCTGTACTGGCTCAGCAAGAAACAGCACAGCCCAACGCGAGGGATGGAGTAATTCTGCCATAAAGGCGCTGTGTCAGGGATAGCTTGTTTGCACATGCACAGAGAAACACGCCAGGCAGCCCTGGCTGCAGGCAGCAGCGAGGGCCATCCATCATTAGGGAGTCTTGGAATGAGCCCTCCTCCAGTGGGAAAAGAGCAGGTACCTCTGGCTGAGCTTTGCAGCCCCAGAGACCAGGGAGGAACCCCACTTCTTCTCACCTCTCCCCGGAATGCAAAGCTCTCTGTCCTTCCTAAAGCCTCCAAGCCTCTTCCAAATCTCCCGGTCCTTTCCCAATGCGATGCTGGAACTCTCATTCCTCTCCCTGCCCATCACATCCCTCTCCCAGCCCAGCGCATCCCTCCCTTGTATGTATTTTGCTGGGGAACTTGTAGGGCTTGTCTGGCTAATGAAAAGCTGCTTTGGATCCCCCTTTGGGCTTTTCAGGAAGGATTAGCAAGGTTTCTCCAAAGCAGACACAGCAAGACAGTGTGTTTCTCTAAATACATCAGGGACTTCTCCGGCGCTCGGCTTTGGCAGGGGCTAAGTGCAGTTGTCTCACAAGTTGTCTCCTTGCTCGGGTGTACAAACAGGAAGGTGCTGTCAGGCATCAATACGGGGCTGCTCGGGCTCTGCCTCTCTGGGGTGCTGCCCAAAACAGCGAGTGAAAGCTGTTACCTGCTGACAGCTCTGCCCGGCTCACGCGTGGCAACGTGGGCTGCGGAGAGGCTTCCCTGCTGAAGGTGCTGACAGTGGCACCAGCACCGCCCTGGCAGGGAGGGCAGCACAGCCCAAATAATCCTCTGCACTCCACAGAGCCACCATCTCACCCTCCTGTGTGTCCCCAGAGAAAGACTCAGGAAGAGCCACCCACTGCTACTGCTCAGGGAGCACAAACTCCAGCTTAACTTGGCATCTCCCAGACAGCACCCATGGCCTTTCCCTCAGACCCTGCCACAAAATGAAGTCAATTTCCTGTGGTCAAGCAGCAAAGCCATGGCAGAGCTGGGCTCAAGACTGACCTCCAGCTCCACAACCTCCTCAGGACACCAGGTTTTAGGGGACCTGTGCAGTCCTAAAACTGGTGCCGTTCCCAGTGATCCTCTCGGCCCCACACAGCCTCAGAGCTGCCTTGTACTTCCCATCTGGAGAAAGTGGGGCAAGCAATTAGCTGTCTCAACAACCCTTATGGGAAGCTGCTGTTGGCAGGGGTAATTGAATGTTATCCCAGCAAAACAAGGGGAACAAGATGTGATAGCCATATCATCTCAAAATAGGCTACACACAGGCCATTCATCCCTCTCTCTGGGGGCCTGGCTTTGTTTGAGCAAGATTATGAACTCCCCTTCAGAAGAGCTTCATCATTTCCACATATTTCCCATTGGCCATGGGCAGGCAGGATCAATAAAGATATAATCCAAGAGACAGCTGCAAACACAAAAGTTCCTAATGAATTCCCGACCAGCCAGGCAGCCCAAACACGCGTCCTGTCAGCTGGGAATTGGTGCGAAGCCATCGCTCCGACACGCTTAAAATTTCCCCGTGGAGGGCAGGGCCAGAGGCAAGACAGTGTCAGGGGGCTCCCAGTCCATCTCGGAGTCCGGCCTCATCCCAGAGTAATTACTCCTCCAGACATCAACACCTCCAGCCAGGGAGAGATTGGAGGCACAGGAAGATGTATCTGAAGAAAACACTATGGAAATGGCCTGGCCGAGTGGCCTTGGGGACAGAAAGTTGATGTGTGGATAATAAGGATGAATCAGTAGCCCGGATCATTCCCTCCAGCCCAGCAAATTCACAGGCTCTATCTCTGCTACTACCTTTCCCCTTCTTCCTTTCCCTAACTCCTCCCTCTAAATGCAATTTAGCGTTTCTAAAAGTACATATCAATCTAAACAGTGTTACTACAGATGTAGCAAGGAAAAAAAAAAATACACGTGGATTTATGTGTTCTTAAATTGTACTGGACAATTTGACATCTCTTTAGGAGGTAAAAGTTGCACTGGAGGGGATAACTGGAGCTTTATTTCCTCTGTTGGGCCACAACATCCCACAGCTGCTAATAAGTTAAAAGCCAGCCATCCAAAATTCGCTGGGTTTTTTTTGTGGTAAAACACGTTTTACTGGTGGTTTTCCACACATTTTGCAAAACCTCCTTTTGGAAAATACACAGCAAAACTTTCTAAGCCATTTGGGGAACGCAGGTATTGAATTCCCATTCAAACGAAGCACGGACCCAAAATCCCGGGTGGGTTCGTAAATTCCAGTTAAACTGTCCTGACTTTGCAGTAAGTCCATTGCTCCCCCAGAGGACCCCGTGGATCTACTGCCACTATTTAGGTGAAAAACTCCTCTGAGTGATAGAGATCTGCCATTTTCAAAAGCTGAAGGAACAAGATGCTTATCCCAGCTTCCCAGAAGTCATTTTGCGTGCATGCAGAACCGCAGATATTTGTACCCCCGCTCCCTCACGTCCCTCACCCACACCCACAACAGCTGAAAAGGGGGAACTCTTCCCTTTCGGGGCCACATCTGGTCAACAAAACATCCTTAATGGACTCCCAAACAGCAGGTTTAGTCAAGAAATTGATGCACTTGGTAGCAGATTGATATATATCTGCATAAATACAGAGAGACGCAGTGCAATTACAGGGGTCTGCCAGGAGCAAGAATAAGTACAGGGGAATTTGAGCAAAGCCCTGCAGCTAAAGGTCCAAAGATCTTTCATTTTACTTATCGTGAGCACAAGAAGCCTCTCCAGGCAGCGTTAGTTCAAGGCAGGGCAGATAAAAACGCCAAGAGGTCTCTCATTTTGCCTTGTAACACGGAGGTTAAGCAGCATGCACGTGGCCTCCAGCCCCTGGGCAAAGCCACGTGTCTTGGGTTGTGGGCAAAGACAGAGTTTGCAGCTCTTTGTACTCACTCACTGCCTTCCAAGCCCTTCCTGACCCAGCCGAGCCTGGAGTCGAGTCTTAGACAGCAAATACTCCTCTCAGTAAAGGTAATTTGAATGCCCCAGTGACTGGGATCGTGCAGCAGCCTTTGCCAGCACTCCTGCTTCCCCAAAAGTTTACAAATGGCGTTACTGATGGCAGTGGATCACGGGAATCGATAAGTGCTCTGCTGCAGTTTGTACTGAGCTAATAAAAACACTCAGCACCAGGCACCGGCCCTGCTTGCAAACACTTGGCTCTGATTGACTCCGGCAGCTCCTCGGTTAAACGGGCACGGATCAGGAGAGCAGGGGGTCACGTCAGCACAGGAGCCAAGGGCCTGGGTCTGCTGTGCCAGCTTCAAACCATCGGATCAGGGAGGAGATCAATGCTAAAACAGCAGGAGTCCTCTGCTGTTTCCTACCACCATCCCTCCCAGACTCCCCGTGAACTTCATTAACACTTATTTGCTGAGGTAGGTGATGGATTTCCCAGCTCTGGCCCGTGGGCATCACTCCTTCCTGCAGTAAGGAAGTGGAGCCTTTCAGAGATCTGCCACAGGCCCTTTTTAGGTACATGATGAGAAGGATTCAAGTGGCAGCCCAGGACGCTTTGAAATCAAACACCTTCTCTTCTATTCTAGGTGTTGCTGTGATTTTTTTGAATGGCCACAGTGTGCCTGCAGCGAGAGCTCACATACCTAGCAGTACTCAATTTAGCTGTATGAATAGCATTAATTACTGAGCGATTAAATGACTTGCTCAAAGTCAAAATGAATCAGTGGCAGCGCCAGAGAAACAGCCCAGCAGTCCTGGCTCCAGGTCCTTCACACCTGACATCAGATCTCAGCACTCCAGCCGCCTGCTTGGGTGATATTTAGGGACTTAACTGCACACCACCATCAGTCTCCCTGCTCCGGGTTTTGAGGCTCAGGCAAAGCTGATCCCCAAGTACTCAGAGGAAAAGGAAGCTCCCGTGGTTGAAAGGCTGCTTTGTCACCAGCTCCTCTCCAAAGTTAGCTGTCAAGAGCATCTGGGCTTTTGGCTGGATCGCTCCCTGATATATGAGGAGCATGTTGAACATGTGCTGCCTGCAGTTGCTACAAGGTTCTTTGTCAACCCAAGCATTGCTTAAGTGCCCATAATAGGGAACAGGTTGCCCAGCAGTTCCTCCTCCCCGATATTGATTATGGGGGTATAATACTGCAGCAGAGCAGCAGCAGCTGTCCTTCACCGCCTGGATATTCCGCATAATAAAGCCCCGCCAGTTCCTTCTCCCGAGCAGTCATTACCCGCCGCACCACCGCACAAGCTGTGCTGGCTCAGCCTTGCCGCAGGCAGCCCCAACCTAAAACAAGCACCCAGCGGGGCCGAGAGGAGCGACAGCCCTTCCCGGGCAGTACCCTGGATAATCCCTGCGGAGCCGCAGGAACATTCGGGAAGGGAACAGGCAAAATTTGCTCATCCTCATTTACGGTAACAACAGGCACCATCAACTCCGCGTCGGCTGCGTCGCAGCAGCCGCATCGATCCCTGTGTTACACGAGGCTGTGTTACACCCTGTCCAGTGCCCCATAAAATCTTAATGCCAGCGCACACTCTCACCTCTGCGTGACTTAAGCTCTTGGGTTCAGTCCTGCAAGCACAGAGGAAAAACCAAGCAGAGGTTTCAGCCCGGGCTCCCTCCTGCCCTACTCCAGCACTCCTCACAAAGCTCCCCACACGTATTACAGCAACAGCTGGAACGAGCAGCTTTTGTGCCAAGTTCAATACACACACAGAGGAACAAAATCTTTTACCAAAGCTGCCTGCAATCAGAGGAGAGGAGTGAACAAAATGATGTGCTGCTGGGGAAGAGAGAGGCAGACTGTAAAGCCATTTGCTGAAGGTCATGCAGTCAGGGCTGCGACAGAGCAGGGCTGAGTCCTGAGTCCCAGGTTAATTCCTCAGCCACACCACTTTACAGATCCCACATATATTTGGGTTTACCTCTTTTTGAACTCCTTCCAGAGGCTGCAAGGCAGTGCTCTGTGCCTGCCGTGGTCCTCCTGAACTTCTCTCCCGGCAGGGGATGGCTCTGCCTGCACAACACTGAGACCTTCAAGCAAATGAAACCTGGAGACTCTGAAAGGAAACACTGGGGCACCTTTAACCACCTCTGCTGCTCCCAGTTTTAGCAACAGTTTTAGCAACAAATGGTTTCCACAATTAAGGTGATCTCTCGTGGGAAGACAGACAGAGGAGCTGGAGTCTCCCAGGGGAAGGCTCCTGCATCCCCACATCTCCACCTCCACGGACAGAACCCTCCCCAGCTACTCCATATCCCCACATTTGCCCCTGGATGAAACCACGGCTCATTCTGCCAGGCTGTCACTCAGCACATTGCTCATTACAGGGAAATGAACTCTGTTCCCGAGCGTCCGGGGGACAGAGAGTAATTGGGTTCTGTGCAGCCTTTTCACTTAATTTACCCAAGTTGTATTTATTTCTTACAGAATTAGGTTTTAGCGGCTGATGGACAAGACTTCAGAGAAAGACAGAGGCAAACAGATGGGATAATAAACTTGGAGAGGGAAAAATGATGTCTCTGCCTCTCCTTTTTTCTTTCCCTCACTGTCTCAGTCATCTCTGCCACTCTTTCATCCTTTTATAAGGAACATGGAGGGCTGCTGCTAAAAAGCTCTACTTCATCACCGTGTGGCTTTGTAAAGGTAACCTTATTATCTAAGTTCATCCCAATATGGAAAAAAGGATATTTAGTGTGGGTTAAAACATGCCAGCAGAACAATCTGCTGAGTTTAATGAAATGAAAACATTTGCAAGAACCTATTGATTGTGTTGACATTTTCAGCAAAAAATTATCAAAATGTTATTTTTGATAAGGTTGAAGTACTTCATTTCAACATATTATAATTATATCTGATATCCTTATGGAGAGAAATTCTGAATATAATATAAAAGCCAGAAGAAATTGCCTCAGCCTGCCAGGATGAATCACGCTAACCAACAGCAGACTTTCTCATACTGACACTTGGGGCAAAGCAAGACCCCAAAGGGGAGAAACCCACCCCTTCCACCTATCTTAAAGCTTTTTCCAGCAGCACCATCCTGCTGCAGAGAGGCAGGAGGGGAACGTCACGGGGTGACTAATTAAACCCATCACCTCTGCCCCAGCACGCAGGGAGGACCTTTGATGGGCTGAACATCAGCACCTCGCATCTCCCATGGTCACAACACCCCCGAGTGCATAATCCTGCGATATTAAATCCTTTCTCTGACTGAAGGTGGGATCTGAAGAGCAGCCACTGGCAAACCTGGTGCCACCAGCTCCTCAGCTGGCTTGGAGAAAGGGCACGGGATGGCACAGGGGGCAAGAAGCAGAGGAAGAGCGCACAGGGCTGCGCCTCACCCTGTGGCACCATAAATTATGCAGCTGCCTTCATCCATTATTCAGCATAATTTATTTTGAACATTTAGATCAGCAGTTTGTGTGAGGAAAAAAATAGAAGTGGAGGGGAAAGGGGGGAAAAAATAGGGAATTAAGTGAAGGAGAGAGAGAAGCACTGGAATGGATGGTCCAGTCATTAATCAGAGACAGGCAGGGAGATGACAGGATGAGAAGGAGCAGCTGGAGAGCCACTTAAATAATAACAGGAGCTCCAATTCCCCCAGCCCTTGAGGAGCAGAGGGTGAATGAAAAGCCCTGTGCACACGCTGGTTTAAAGCTATTAACAGCTTCAGCCCCTCTTCCTCCCAAACCCAGAACCCCTCACGCCCGACAGAGCAGGGCTGCGAGAGCAGGGTGGCTCAGCAAAGAGTTTTTCGAAGGATGCTTTCCCCAAAAAGCTCAGCCCCCCCAGGGGAGGACCCCATCCCTCATCTGCCCCTCTGAGCTCACCAGCCAGCCCAGATTTCTGAATTACAAATGTTTTCTGACACACAAGTCTCAATGTGTATCGGCATATTACTCCACCACTAATAAATTGAAGGAAATAACAACTTGCCCAGCAGACATACCCCGAGCTTGAGACTGGTGAATTCAATGAATAAATTGCTTCCATGAATTATTCACTCAAATCTAACACGCTCAAGAGCAGCTGTCCCAAAGCCACGGCATTATCAGCAGCTCCGAGGTACTTGGGGGCAAGAGGGAAAATTGTGACCACGATAAGCTGGGCCGAGTTATCACCACAAAATATCCCTTACTGCAAACAGGAGGTGCCCTGAGACTTTGCAAAAGTCTCCCTCTGCCCAAGAAACAGCAAGCACTTTCTTCTGCATCTCAAGGGGCTTTTCAGATGCTCATTCCAATCCTTTGGAGAGCAAGGAGTTGCCATCCGATGGTGCTGCGAGATCCTCGGGCAGCAGCAAGCGATGGATTCGGGTTAGGGGTGTTTGAAAAAAATCACACAGGGTTACAGGAGCGTTTACAGAGCAAATGCAAGTTATTCTCTGGAAGAAATCATTAAAAGTGGTGGCTCGTGCCGTTCAGATGTGTGGGGAACCATCAGCTCCATCTAACAAGAGCCAGTTTTGTTGGCAGCTGAAAGGAAAAGGTTTCTGTTCCCGGACTGCTGTGGCACCTGAGGTGCTCCTAAAAACCAGAACACCCTCAAATTCCTTTCCCATCTCCTGAGAGGTTAGGAACACACTGAAAAGCAGATCATTCACACAGTAACCACTCACACTCCAAGTGGGCACGGCAGGACTGTGTCCCAGCCAAACCCTCCAGGAGTGCCACCAAGGCTCGGTGTGAGCCGGGCCAGCCCTGGGAAAGCCACTGGAGCTGCTGAACAGAAGGCAAATGATTCCATGCACGCCCCTCCACTCCCATTTTTCCAGGCCATAGCCCTGGAAAGGCAACCTGCAGGATGGGGAACGGACCAGCAGGCTCCAAGCGAGCAAACACCGAAACGAGGAGGGGAGAGCTCCAAGTCTGGATGACTCGGCAGCTGCTCCGCTCTCAGGACTGGCACTGCTGGAGCACAGGAGCAGTCCCGTGCCAGGGCTGCAGCTCCTCTCCCGAGGGCAGCTCCCTCCCCAGCTTTGCAAAGCTGATGAGAGAGGGGTGGAAATGTGGGAATGAGGTCCTGGACCGCTTCACGCACAGCACCGGGCTGGGGCGGTCGATGGGACCCAGCTGGAGACTGTAATGTCCTGGAGCAACTCTGCCCAGCTCCTGCCCAGGAAGGGCACTCGCTGCTGCTGAAGCCATTTTTCAAGTTGTCACCACTGCTCTCACAGAGAGTTACAAGGTCTCCTTCTCTCCGAGTGACCCCAGAGGAAAAGATGCTGATGGTATTTCACTGGACAGCGAGGTCCCAGCTGGAAAACCAGGCACCTCCAGGGCAGGCGCAGCAAGGAGCCCCGTCACCACTCAGGGTTTAAGTGCTGAGCTCCAAACTGGCCTCGTCCCTCTCCCCCTGACCGTCTGTTTGTCAGTGCTCGCTCTGCAGTGAGCCCTCCTCCATCCCCACACCTCACCTACTCTTACTCCTCCTCTCCTCAGTTCCCGGGAAACTCAATTCAATCTAAGCTGACTTTGAAAGCTTTAATGGGACCAGATGGTTCCATAAAATATAAATGCAGGGATAAAAATACCAACAGACCTCCGAGCGATTAACTTTGGATCTACCCTGACTGGGAAGGATTCAACTGAGCTCGCTGAACTGGCAAGTTTGCTGCCTTCCTCCTGCAGATGGGTTCATAAACTCTCTCTGTGTCTTTCATCTGCCTCGGGAGCAACACCAGAGGTCTCTCCACCTTTTTATGGTCCTCCAGCCCCTTCTGAAGGTCTGGTCTGCCAACCTGCTAATGTGGCATCCAGTTCTTCCTCAAAGAGGTGTTTCAAAGGGAGAAAAGCCATACAGGGTTCTCATAAAGGCCAAGTTACCAAATGCTTTCATTTGCTGCAGTAGACTATTTTGGGCAACACAGAATAGAGGAGATCCTTTCACATCATTTAAAAATATCGAGAAACTTTCATAGATTGAAAACCAAATTAAGACTAAAATTATCACCCAATTTCACTCAGTAATTTTTGCTGGCATGGAAATGATCATTCCATGCTTTCGAAGTGAACAGATAATTCCAGACTTCAAAGGCTTACTTCAGCAGTAAGTAAACTTGTTAAATTAGGGGTTTGAAAGTTATAATAAACTCTCTGGATGAACGTGACATGGCACAGTGTGGCTTTTAGAAAAGAAAGTGTCCCCTCTCTAATCTATCAGAGTCCTTTGAGGAAGGCAACAATACTTTCAAGAAAAGCTGCTATTATTTATTAGACCTTCAAAAATGTCTTAATTAATAATAACCGGTACCCCTGAAGAAGCAGCAGGCTCCGAAGATGAAAACCATCTTCCTGCAGATGCCTTGTGAAGGGATGTCATTTGAACAAGCAAAGTACACAAACCGAACAGCAGCTGGAGAAGAACAGCAGCTTGTCAAGATCCACACAAAGCAGGGATGTGGGAGAGTGGAAAATAAAAGCCAAATCTCCTGAATCACAGCTCTCCCACTCCAGATCCCAAAAATGACACTGATGTGGCCAGGAGGACACGAGGCCACACACGGATTAGCTGGATTTGAGTCACCGTGGCTGAGAAAATCCTGGTTTAACAACCCAAACCCACAGCCCAGAGCTCCTGAAGGGTTCATATCACCTGTGCTATGTCTTCACCCTTTCACCTGTAGGAAAATGGAGATTTCCTCACCCATCCTGGCTAAATCCAAGGTGTGGAAAACACCTCCTACCACGGAGGAAACCCCCCAAAGCCGACAGGGCAGCAGAGAGACACAGAGAGGGAAAGAAAGGAATGCCTCAAAATATGAGAAATTGATAGCAAATTAAATCAGCCAAGCCAAGGTGAAGTTTTAAATGGCATGGGGGAAAAAAGGTGTCAAGTTTGAAGCATTTGTGATACAAATGCTATTCATTTTAGTCAGAAGGAGAGGACTGTGGGAAATTCAACATTATCTAACACAGGCAATTAAGAAAACAATGACAGCTGAAATTTAATACAGACAAGTACAAGGTAATGCCTATCAAAAGCAACATTGCCAACAACTCATACACACTGATGGATTCTAACTTAATTGTAACCACTCCAGGGAAGGAAAAAAAACCCACACATCACTCTGGACAACTTAACAAAAACATCTGATCAACAGACAATGGTGGCCAAGAAAGCAAGACATGGAGAGAAAGGGAGAGAGAACAGTAAATGAAAATATTGTGGTGGTTTCATGGAAGAAAACAACATTCTCAGCTTGCAATATCACCTTCAACACCGGAAATACAGATGCGTGTTAAGGAGAATAGGAAAATAACAATGAAAAAATGTGGTCCTAAACACATTTCCATACCTAATGAAAAAGTTGGGGGTGGATTATTCAAGAGGAGAATGAGAAAGGAGAAACACATTTCAAAACAAAAAAACAAGGTTAAGTGGTGCCTTTTATTCATCCTCATAAGGAAAAGCACAAATTCACTGACACTGAAAGCCAACCAATCTGGAAGAGACAGACAGTGAGTGTCTCAGCAGAAATGCCCAAAGTGCCCTGGGAGCCTCTGCCTCGAGCTCCCAGTGGTGCAGAGAGCAATTCCACAGATCCCAGGGATTATCAGGTGTGTTGCAACGGCACCAGATGTGAACACAAATGTCAAATCCCAAAGACCAGCTTGTAGGACAAAACTCCATTAGGACCTAAATAAAAACCTCTGCGAGTCTGACCCATCCGTGGCTTTGGCCAGCCTGGTATTTATTTAATATCAGGTCCTCATAGAGGTTTGGGGCCAATTACCAATGGCCTGCATTCAGAAAAGAAAATTTTCCTTCAGCTTTTTCTTGGGAGAACTTTCCCCCTTTAGCTCCCGAGGCAGCCAGGCATCCCTGCATCCCTGCCACGGCTGCTGCTGGAGGCAGAGCGGGCGATGCTGATGACAGGGGTGCTCTGCACAGAGGATTTAGCAGGGAAAGGCTGGAAATCAGAAGGAGCAGCCTTTTGCAGGAAGCAGGATGCTCGCAGCGTGCGGAGAGGATGGGCTGCAGCAATAGCCCGGCTCAGCAGCGTGAGGCACTCGTGGTTCAGCTTTCACCAGAACGCGGCGGCGCTGGCCTGATGTGACCCGGGGGAGACGTGACACAGCTGAACAGGGACTGGGTCCCTCCGTGCCACTCACGGGAACATTCCTAAGGTCAGCAGCTCAGCGAGGAGCCCAGAGAGCCGTGGAGGAGGAGAACCCGCAGGAAGGAGGCATTACCCTTCATCCCTCCCAGGCGGGGGACCAAAGCCCTTTCCTTTTCTCATAGGATGCTTTATTAATTCCTAAAGTGTTGACAAGCTCAGTGGGGAGGTGGGGAGAAGGTGGGTGTTTGTGGGGACCTGGGATTTGCAGCCACGGGCTGCCACCGCTCATAACCAGGGGTGGATGTGAAGGGCAATCTGAGCACATTTGCAAACAGATTTAATAATAAGGGGCTGTCTGCCTCGATGTGTCAAGCTATCTGCAAGTACTGCAAAAGAATATCATCGAGTGTGACATAATGCAAAGCAGGATAAGGTCATTTGCTTTGCTTTCCTCTGTTTTAAAGCATCAGAAAAATTCTTTTCAAAATACAGCTTTCACAGAAACATGACCGGCTGCCTGAGGAACGGCTCGAGATCAAGCGTTTGATATTCAAAATTAATCCCAGGAGGACGAAGCGAGATACGTTCCCTTCCCCTTCATCCATTTCCAGGCTGGAGATATCTCTCTTCCATTAACTCAGCTCTCCCCCCCCTCCCCTCTCCCCCAACCAGGTTTTCTTCACAGGCTCCAAGTTCATCTCCCTTTTTTTTCCCCTTCCTGAACCATTGATCTAAATGAGGGGTCTGATCCCACTCTCCTCATTCAGCAGGGATTTTCAGCAGAGTGAAGCCTTCACAAGTGAAATCTTAGATTTTATCATCTCCACGAAGCCAAACACCACAACTCTGCAGCCAAAAACACTCAAGGTGAAATTAAGACAACTGGGGACTCCCGCAGCTTTCACCTTCGGGGAGAAACAGGAACAAACCCGAGAAGGAGCCTTTAATGACAACTCCAAGAAGTTATTTAACTCGCATCTATTTAGGATTTAAATTGAGATCACTGCGACACAGGCAGATAAAAGCCTTGCATGTGGGGAATGTTTAAAAACACAATGTCTTGCTTTTTTCTTTGGCACCAGAGTGGATTCCCACGCTGTCCTTTCCCTGCAAACAGGTCACGTCTGTCCACCTGGGACAGAGTTGTGTGCCCAGCTGTGCCCAGTGCTGTCAGCACGGACACGCTCCCCATGGAGCTCAGCTGGGGGCAAAGTCACTGGAGGAGATGGGAGTTTAAAACAGCCTCCCTCTGACAGTCCCCAGCCCTAAACCCCACTCAGACACCCAAAACAGAGCCAGTGAGCACAGCTGGATGCTCCCAGCACAGCTGGATGCTCCCAGCACACAACGCAGTGCCCCACCGCAGGAAGCGGCTGCCGGAGTATGCGAGCGCACGGCACAGCGAGGCCACAGAGAGACTCAGGGAGTGGAGTTAACTTTGCAAAACACAACTGCTCCTTATGAAATGAGGCATGAGAGATGGAGCCCCGGCGATGGCACCTCCAGACGTGTAAACATCTGGTAACGGTTATGGCCGGGGACATTCCGAACTCGCCCGGCGCTGGCGGCAGCGGAGGCGCTCAGGGAGGCGTCAGGGATGGGGTCACTCATAGCCAAGAGGCAAGAACCACTTGCAGAAGAGGCCAGGGGAAGTCACAACACATAAATCCAGGCTTTGTCACCACTGCAGCACAGCAGCTGTGGGAGAAGTCCTGCTGGGAGCGCAGCGGGGTCTTGGGGCTGCGGTGCAGAAGCACAGCTGCACACAGCTGTACACAACTGCAGCAGCAGGGCCACGAGGGGAAGGGCAGACTGGTCCCAGGTGAATCCTCACCACAGTTTTCTTTCCTACCTGATCCCTGGGTAGCTCCTAACACTGTCAATAACCGCTGTGGAAAGCTGAACTAAAAAGAAATCAAGAATAAAACCTTAGCAAGCTGATACTTAAGGAAAAAACCAGTCCCTTCCTCTGCCCAAACATCAGCAATGTGCTGAGATTTCAGCTGAAATTTAGCCTGGAGAAAAGGAGGCTCAGAGGAGACCTTACTGCTCTCTACAGCTCCCTGAAAGGAGGGTGGAGGCAGGTGAGTGTCGGGCTCTGCTCCCAGGTAACAAGTGACAGACAAGAGGAAATGCCTCAAGTTGCATCAAGGGACGTTTACATTGGATGTTAGGAAAATTACCTCACAGAAAGGGTTGTAAAATTGGAACAGGCTGCCCAGGGAGGTGGCGGAGTCACCATCCCTGGAAGTGTTAAAAAAACATGTGGATGTGGCACTTGAGGACATGGTTTAATGGTGAACTTGGTGGTGGCTGGACTTGATCTTAAAAGGTCTTATCCCATCTGAACAATTCTGTGATTCCACATCTGCCTGTGGTGACTGACTCTGAAAGTTTCCAGCTAAAGAAAGGCACCAGGCCACCAGCACAGTGCCTGGCCCAGCAGGACATCTGCATCCTCCTGGCCAGGCTCCACAACTCCTCATCCTGGGAGTCCCCAGGGCCAGAGAGCTCACAGCAAGCACCTGGATGGGCTAAATTCCCAGCCACAAACACCAAAACTCTCAGGAGGCTTTGGGAAGCAAAGGCCATCAGTGTGGTACTGTGGCCATGCCCACGGCCACCACACTGACCAGCTGAACTCCTTTGGGTGGAGGAACACAGAGCAACACCTAGGCTGCAGGATGATTTCAGTGGTTTATAGGGGAAGGTTTGCTGTGCATGTGGCCCAGTGGTCCAGGATAACCAGGAATGGAGAGCCAGGACATTTAGCATCCACCAGGTCTCCCCAAATTCAGTGCCAACCATGAAGGTGAGCCACCCTGCCCCATGACATGGAGTAAAGGCAACCCGCATGCTGGTTGTGGCCACCTGAGCTCCCTAATCAAACCCAAAGTGAAGGACCCTGACCTCCCCTCCTCCTTCTCCACCGGCATCGCTCCTGCACACAGGAATCCATCCCACACCTGTGCTTCCCAAAGGTCCTCCAACATCACAGCTGTCCCAGCTGGTATCTGGGCTCCATTCAGCTCCACTGAGGAGACCTCTCCTTTTCAACAAGCGTGTTAACATAACACACAAAACCCTCCAGCTCTCAAATTTCTCGCGAGCCCCAGAGGAGTACAGGAAATTCTTCTTAATTACAATGTGCGTGTTAAATAAGGACACCGGAAAGCAGCAGTGGGAACTACCTGGGAAAGGTTGTGAAGACATCACCACCACTCCTGCTTGGGTTTAAGGGTGGCCACCACCTCTCAGGGCCGTGTCACCCCCAGGGCTTGCTGGCGAGGCCACCAAGGCCAATCCGAGGGGGCTTCAAACAGAGTGGGAACGGTGACGCTGGAGAGAGACACACGTGATGCTGCAGAAGCAGCAGCCCCTGACACAAAGTTTTAACTAAATAATTACAAGTCACTCTTTCTTTAACAAAAGACCGAGCCCTTGAAAAACTACTTGCAATGCCACGGCAGCCCTCGGCTCATTTGTCATCTGGCGAGTAATCACTCACCGTCACAGGAGTTTAACCCTGTCACGGGAGACAGCGGCTCTGTCACTGCCGGCAGCGGCACGGCCGGGCGGGGGCTGTGTCACTGCGGGTCACACCTCATTCCTCCCAAAGTGGCTTTTTCCAGAAGGCACGAGCGTGTTCCTGGGTGCACAGCCCCACCTCGCACCCGCCCGGCTGATGGGATGCTCACCGTGACCGCGTCGCTCCAGCCCCGCTCCTCAGCCCAGCGCTGCCACTGAGAATTTGCTAATTAGGTCCTGTTAATGAATTCCCTCCGATGCCTATTCACAGCACATTTGTGCTCCCTCTCTGCCAGAGCTCTCACCAACCCGTGCTGTTGGGAACTTGTCTGAAATCTGGGGGATGGTGCCAAGAAAGGCCCATTTCGGCTTCACGGTCACGAACGCTCACGCCAGGAGCACAGCTTAACTCTGCATTCATCCAAGGAGGGAGCAATCACAGCCTGCCCGGGACTCTGGCTCCGGCAGGAGAACAGGGATATCACACATCATCCATTTTTTTATCAGGGCATTTTAGGGCTACAAAAGTCTCTACTCCCAAGAAGGTTCCTACAAACAAGCTACAGATGAGTCCCACTAGCAGAAATTACCCATCTACAGCAACTGGCTCTGAAGGAGCCACAGTCTGTCCATCAGGGGATGAAAAAGAGGCAGGGAAGGTGAATTATTTGTCCAGACAAGCACCCAGCCCTTCTGCTCTCCAGCACAGATACCCTGCACAGCTGACACACACACACAAATAAGGGGAATTCAGGTAGACACTCAGTCGACGCTAAATATTCTTGTTCCTTAGACACTTCTTTTCATCCCCAGGATGTCTCAACATCTGAGCACGGTAATTCCCTAGTGATTAACTTCTTTATTTATTTAAAACAAGCAGAGAGGTTTCCACCAGCGCGACTGTCACTCCGCGTGTCTCTCCGACAGCGCGGCGGGGATGACGTGTGACAAACGTTCCGCGCCAGGGCTGGGTGCCTGCTCCGAAGGGAGAAAAATCCCCTGACCAGGGCACTCCCTGGGGGGCTCCTGCCATCACTGGTGCAGAAACAGCTCCCAGTTAAATAACACTCAGTGCCTCAGCTCTTCTCCTCCTTCCAAATATGCCCCCAAAAACATGGGAGCACCCAAGTGCATCAGACACGGCACACGGAGAGGGTGGGACACAAGCTGGTGGTGGTGACAGGCAGCAAATCCATCCTCCAAAATAACCCTCCACGGACTCCCGGGAAAGCACCCGCTGGCAGCCACAGGCAAAGGCAGCTCAGCACAGAAGAGAAAAATCTTTAAACACAGAAACAAACGCGACAGAGGCAAGGGTAAAGCTTTGCAGCTTTTCCCCAGCCTTCCCAGGGGGTGGTAAGGGCTGCTCCTAGACAGAAAGAGGAGAAATGAGAAACAGTCCTGCTTAAAATGAATAAAATATGTCACTCCTGATCTTGTAGCTATTAAATCACTGGCTATACAATTACTTAATTATGTAGCAGTAAAAAAAAAAGGGGGGGCGAGATGGTATTTTTCCTCCTGAAAACTTCAATTTGCTACCTCAAGAAAATAATTGCTCGATTCAAACATTAAATAATTGAGACATTCATTAGTAGTCCTATTGTATGATTAGCACAAGGAAGGTACCATTTAAAGACTTAGAAATTGATTCAGCAGGGAAAACGAGAGCCGGTTTTAATGGGCTAAAGGAGGGCTGGTGGCTCTGCAGAGGACACAGGCAGGCTGTCACTTCACCCGCCAAGGGAAGCATTCCCGAAACTCGCAGTGCTGGATTCAGAGAGGGTGCTGTGGGTGTTTACAGCCCGATCCAAAGCCCAGCTGGCTTGTCCTGGTGTAGGTTCATGTGGTCTCCTTCTCTGTCATAAATACTCCTCTGGCATGAGCACAGTGAGGATCTGTGTGCTCACCCCCAACACCTGAACACCCAGCACCCTTCCCCATCCATGGTGCCACAGGACTCTCCAGAAAGCCCTGACCCCGCTCAGACACATCACCTGGCACCTTCAGTCCCTGCCTGGAGAAAACAAGCTGCTGGTTCCCTCAACTCAGACCTCAGCTACACCTCACACGAACCTTGAGTGAATTCCCTGCTGCTGCCGTAACCAGCTGCCAAATAACCGAGGAGACAGGAAAAGCAGGAACCCTTTATCCCTCTAGATGCAATGGAGCTATTTACAGTGTCTGAAAAAAACTACTGTAAACGTGCTCCAGCCCAGCAGGAGGTGGGAGAAAGCCACGAGGAGTGGACAGGGGACGGCAGCTCCTGTAGAACAGAAAGGGCAAAGGCAGCACCGAAGGGAAAGCAATTACAAGCAATAATTGGCAGAGCCTGCCATGTGGAAACACTCTCATTGTTTAAAATTTGACCCACTGCGAATATCTTTCTTAAAATGGTTATTGCCTTATCCTCTCAGATCTAAATAGCCCTCTCCACACTTGGCTGCTCCAGGGAAGACTAAAGAGCGGCTGGTGAATGCAGAGGATCTTTGGTCGGTCAGTGTTTCCCTCCTGACCCATCTCACGGGGTCCCAAGGCTAATGGGTGGCACATCAGTGCCTGGAACAGGAAAACATTCCTGCTCCATCCCACCCATGCCCTGGGTGGGTTCATGTTGACCCCACAAGCACAGCTTTGCTCCAGGCAGTGCTTTCAGGGAAAAGGCCATGGGCAGGGCGAGCATCCCCCACTCTGACGGAGGAGATGCATGGGGAGGGAAGAGCACGGAGCAAGAGGAGCTGCTGCAGCAGCCCCTGACTGCAGGCCAGTCAGCTGCCATCCCTCAGCCCTGTTTATTCCCCTTTAACAAGCAGGGAAGGCAGGGAGTTTGAAGTCCTAGACAAATTATTCATCCCCAATTTAAGTCTGGAGTTGAAAACTGAAGAGACAGCTTAGAGCTGAGCGTCTTTGTAACTTAGATCATGAGATGGCTTCTTTCATGAGCCGACACCTTGCAAATACATTTTTTTCCATCAGAAAATACTGTTACATATACAAAAATGGGCTTTCCTAGTGAGGGAGAAGAGAGGAGAGGCTTATCTTCATTTCACTTTGAGCAATTCTAAACCCCACCTTTCACCAGAGATTTGGGCTCTTCCCAACAGTGGATCAGACAGCTCAGAGACTCTTTAAGGTGGAGCACGAGCTCCTGCAGCTGCCTCAGCAGCTCCCTCAAAGCTGCATCAATGTCACTGCCCTCCCCAAAGCAGCATCAATGTCAGCACCAAGCGATGCCACCGGCACGAGGGCGGCGAGATCCCAGCGCAATCTGGGGCCGTATTGAACCGGAACGATCGCGGAACAAAAGTGGCCGTGTTAATCTCATCTCCATTGAAAAATAATAATGGATCAAAGTTTGCCAAATAGAAAAGGACAAAATCAGCAGAGAATTACTTTAATTATTACCTTCAAGCTTACAGAAAAAAAAATAAAAATTGGTATTACAACCGAGAGCACGCACGAAAGGAAAACTATAAAGGAAGAACTTGACAGTGTCCCTTTAATTAAAGCGCTCTGAATATCATTAGCAATGGACCTCTGGAATTTAAAGCCAATTACAGTCTAAATGCAAAAGTTACTCGCTCGCCAAGTCGCTTACACAACATCTTTCAGAAGTGGGCTTGGTGCACAGGGAACAGCTTTTTCCCTGCTAAATTTTTATGCAGGCTGGGGACGTCAGCACAGAGATCCCAAATAAAGGAGGAGTGAGAGGATCCCACAAGAGGCTGCAATTATGGGTCTGAATATGCCCACTGCATCCTGTGGCGCACACAGGGCTCAGCAGCCAACAGATGATGGACCTTAAACCATGGTAAAAGGAGTTTTTGACTTGCAGGGAAGTAGTATGGGGCTGCTGAAAAGTATTTGGGATCTAGAGGCCAGCAGCTTGGTTCATGTCACACAGACTCACGCTCGTGCTCCTGGGACCCAAGTGTTTCACAGCAGCTCAGGAGAAACTCAAGCCTCTGGAACAGGCTTCCCATCACAGCGTTTCCAAATGAGACTCTCCACTGCTCAACAGCCCAAAAAAGTACAGAAAATCCATTTCCCTTGGATTTGCAACACAAGCTGCTGAGCTCTGGCATCGCCAGGGATGTGGCTGTACCCACAGTGAGACCTGGGACAGCACAAATTTGTGGGACATGCCCTGGCTCCCAGGTGTCCCTCCCACGCTCTCTCCCGGGCACTGCCTCTGCAGGACCCCTCGGTGTCCCCAGCGTAGGTCAGACCCTGACCTGATGATGCAGCAAAACCCTGCAGTTTAACTCCTGGACAGAAGACCACAACAGCAATGCCAGGAGACAGCAGCTGTTTGCAGGGAAAGAGCTCTTCCCGTGCCACCACAACAGGGCAAATCCCGCTGCACTGGGGCTTCCGCTCCACGATGGGGTCTGGGGGAAAAGGAAAAACAGATCGCGCAGGGAGTGATTCACCCCAAAAGTTACACCACAACAGCGCCAAACCCATGCTGGTTTGGGTTATCCCTGGGTTTGGGATTATCTATGGGGCTCATGGCAGCTCTGAAAATGACAGAGGACTCCAATTTCTTGTAGGGAGTAGGGAGGGACCAGAAGGCAAAAACTCTGTTCTTTGGTATCCAAGACTTCTGTCAGTAACACCAAACAATAATTAAGCATCAATAATCATTTTTCTTTTCCTTCACACCTTTCATCTCTATGGAAAAATCCTCCAGACATTACAGACTGCACAAGTGTTTGACTTTCAAAGCAAACCGGGGAAGCATCTCCCCGTCACAGCATTCGGTGGGACAGCCACACAAACCCAACAGAAATATTCATTGCCATATGTTTCGGGAACAACTTCCACAGACGTTCATTAGTATCATTGCCATGAAACTCTCCAGGACTTTCCTGCAAGGGAAGTGGCAGTTGCTAATTAAAGTGCAGACGTCACCCCGAGAGAGGAAGAGGAGGCCCAACACCTCCGGTTGAAAGAGCAAGAAAAGGTGATGGAGAATGCTGCAGATCCCAGCTCTGTCCTGGCTGTAACCCCAGCTATTCCCAACCATTAAAAAACAGGATTTCCAGGGAAGAATAACGATTTCTACAAGCTCCACATACTCAGGATTTTTGGCAAATACACCACAGCACAGAGAAACTCTCTTGCCCAACTTCGCTCATGCAAAGTTGCCCAAATAAGACACAATCCAAAACACTCACCCTGTAATTAAAATAAAAGTACCCAGTGATTTGTGAAACCAAGGCTGGTACTTTCCTCATCATATTTAATATTACTTCCAGTTGATTTGTTGCCTTTTTGGGGCAGGTGAATGTCCTGAGGGACTTGTGTGGAGCAGAGGTGAGGAGCACTGCTCCTCTTGGTGCCTTCATCTCAGCAGCAGACAAAGCTGCTGCCCACCAGGAGCTGCTCCTGGCAAGTGCCAGGAAAGCAAAGGCTGGCAGGAGAGGACAACCCCACGTCTCAACACCCAGAAAAGTTTCTCCAGACAACCAGAGCAAGGAAGCCAAGCCCAAATCTGGGATATGTTCCCAGGTGTGCCATGAGAGCCTTCTGAGCTGGGAGAGCCAACTCCTGATGGAAAACAAAATTGTTATTCAAAAGTTGCAGGCTTAATACAAACTCTCAGAGCCTGAAACACCAATTCAGAAGGGAATTAGACGTGGGCTGATGGCTTTTCCAGGCAATTTCTTCCATCCTTAGCTGGACTCCCAGAGGGGTAACACAGACGAGAGAAACGCAGCAAGAGGAGAAGGATGGAGCCAGAATCAGTGCTTAGACGCGATGACTGATTCTGTCATCTTGCAGCTTCCAGCCTCCCCCCAGGGCCCAGCACACGCCTTTTTACTGAACTCTGAAGCGCATTTTGCTCTTCTCAGCCCTAGAAAGGAGCACAGCCCTGGATGGCAGAACGGTTGGGTTCCATTTCCAAATTGCTCCTGACTCGCTGCACAATTTCGGGCTCTGCCTTGCTTTCCCCATGTGTAAAAGAGACCTCAGCAAATTGCTCTGAGACCCTCAGGAGGAAAAAACATCACAAACGCCTCTTTTAATAACTTAATCCGTGCAGTCCTGCAGTTATCCCACTCCAGGATCTCCCCACGGAGCAGCAGAACACGTGTGCGCAGAACTGCAGAACACAGTCATTGTGAGGAGATGGATAGACAGGGAAAGAGACAAGGCTTGACAGCCAGCAGAACGTTTCAAAGAATCTCAGCTGTCCAGGAGTCATCCATCATCCCCAGGAACACCAGGGAGCCAGGGCTGGGGGATCACAGGAGGTATTTAACACCTGTGTTCACCTATATGGGGTCCCAAATGGCATCTCGTGGGACCCCAAACCTGGCTCACGGCCAGGGTAAAGTCACCAGGGACATCACCTTGAGTTTAAGATGCAGAGGGTGAAAAGCTCTTGTTCTCTAATTCACATCCATCTGCCTATTATGCATTTCAGGTGCATTTTATAAGCTGATTCATCCCCAGGTACAAAGCACTGCACACAGAGCAAGGTTAAGTGCTGGGACGAGCAAATCAACGTTTGCTGAGGGGGAAACTGAGGCAGACCAAAAGCAAAGAGACCTGCCTGGTGTTCTGGGACTGAAAACCAGGTCTTATATCCCCAGACTGGCCACAGGCATTGCCTTTCTGACCCCTCTGACCCCAGCCAGGAAAGTAATTTTATTTTTTTTGTAACACAGAGCAGACCCTCTTTGGTCCTTTTTGGTGGGCCTCAGTGGCAGCAGTGCTGAAATGCTCTTCCCACCAGCACTGCAGGCAGCCAGAGCAAAGCCTCACGATGCTGATGAGCAAACAAAGACCTGGGTTTTGTTCTCTCCCTCCACCTAAGGAAGCACAAAATCACTCAACGATGTTTGCTGGTTTTAATCAATACAGAAAGAAAATGGTTATGTCTGTCGCCTTCCAAGGAAAGAAAACATCTCCTGTGTGCTAAGTCAAAGGAGAGAGCTGGAGAGTGAACTCCTCGAGGGAGGAATCACGTCCCCAAACTCCTGAGCCCACCTCCAAAACAAAGGGGAAAAAGCCTTTTTTTTTTCTTTTCCTCTCACTGCCACATCACTCAGTGTCTCCCAACCTGCAATTTTCAAAGTGACATCCAGGAGAAATTACTCGTGGGGAGAGCCTGGCCCCAGCCCCAATGGGACTCCCATGTGCCAGGGGTGTCCTGAGAGCCTCTGGCGGGAGCAGTTTGCCATTGGGATGGACAAGGGGATATAAAGTGACTTAGGGATGGTTTTACCCCTTTATTCCCTTCCTTTTCTACCTTTACAAAGCCACTTTGTTTCCTAAGAGAACATGGGCAGGGGGAAAGCAAGCTAAGGAATGGCTGCAGGCAGAAACATTCCAAGGATAATCCTGGAAAAGCACACCAGAAGGGAGAAACCCCGACACCATGGTGGGGGAAGCAGCACAGACATCCCTGCACGAGACATCCCTCCCAAGAAGCCTCCTGCAGAACCAACCCAGTGACTCCTGCAAAGCCTTGGCCTCTTTCTGCGGCCAGACAAATCCTTCCCCACCAGCAGAGTCCTCACTGGGACAAACTGGTGTCCTGGAGGTGACCACAGCCCTGACCCATCAGTACCTGGGTGTACAGAGCTGTTCCTGCCCCTTCAAACCCCCACGAAAAGAAGGGGCTGCAACACTGGCTGTAAGAAATGAACTGGAAGGGAACAGAAGGACCTGGCATGCAGGCGAGGTTTGGGCTCCGCAATCTGGATAATCCATCTGAAACTCAGAGAGCAACGAGGAGAATGGAGGCAGAAAAAGTAATGAACAAAATGAAAAGGAGCACAAATCTGCCTGCAGCCGTTCCAAGCAGCAGTTTTACCTCCAAGTGTTCCAACAGACTCGGGATATTCCCTAGTAACACAACACTGGGAGCCAGGGGATCCTCAGGATATTTGGGAATCACATAACCTGCACACCAGCACCAGGAGGGGGTCAGGCTGAGGGGCAATTTGCCCAGGATTTTAATCCTACTTTGGAGCTCCATTTTAAGGAGGTTCCAGAGGATGGACCAACCCCAATAGTGATCCCCCCATCTCCTGAGCACCCCAAAACCCCTTCTTTCAACACCAGCCCTCCCTTGCTGGCCAGGGAGGGAAGGGATGTGCAGAGGGAGGGAAAGGGAGCGGGGATGTCTGGGAGGAGAGATGGACAGCGAGGAGACGCAGCAGGAGAGCAGAGACAGATCCCGTGCCTCATTTAAAGAGGGGGAATCTGCAGCACAGGCATGGCAGGAAAATAGAGAAAAAGCACATCAGTGCAAGAAAGCTCGAACAGATGGGACTGGGAGCCTGCAAGGAAAGGCAGGGACGGAGGCTGGTAAACGCACGGGCAGCAAAACCTGGGATTTGCTCCTCTTCCCAGCACAAGAAACTCACAGCAAATATCAGATGTGTTGCTTTTCCAAACACCTTTTCCAGGAGTTAAACACGGTGGAGGCTGGAGGAATTCAGAGCAATTTCCCACACACATGTCACTGTCAAGGCTCCAAGCAGTGCTTAAAATGGACACCCCAGCTGGAATCTGCTGTGTGCAGAGACAGCACAATTACCTGCCTTTGTCTTCTCCTCTGCTGCAGAGAGGAGGAGGAAGGAGAAGGTGAAGCAGCTGGATCTGCAGGATGCCTGAGCACCTCCGAGATGGGATCTCAGTGAGGACAAAGAGCTTTCGAATCAGAGAATACCCTGAGCTGGAAGGCACCCACAAGGATCATCAAAGCCCACCACATTTTAGCTGACACCATTCAGCTTTTGAAGCACGGCCACCTGAGCCATCGGGGTACAAGCCTGACAGCCCTGGAGGTTTTCCATCAATCCAAGCCCCATATTTTTTAGGAGCATTATGAAATTAGCAAAAGCCATCGGCTCCCTGCATGCCTTACACTCCCAGACACTCCAGCTGGACCCCAGCATCACAATAAAAGCCCTGTGGTGTTTTGCAGCTCAGAGGAGGCTGGCACAGGACTCCAAGACCTGGAGTGAAGTTAGTTGGTCACTCCCTTCCTTTCCCATCAGTGCAGGCACAAAACAAATCCCTCTGAATGGGCTAAAACTGTGCTGAGAGCTGCATTCATCCAAAATCTGGCACCAGGTACCCACCCCAAAGGCTGCATTAAATAGCGACGATGCCTTGCACGAGGCAACAGCAATAACTCAGCCCAGGTTTAAAAGGAACTCCGGTGGCAGATCAGGGATGGAAAGGCAGAGCTTCTCCTCCCAGTCCCCCAAACCAGCAAGGCACGACGCGCTCCCTTTGTGCTTTAAAGGGAGAGGTGATAGCAGAGCTGAGACTTGAGAGGGGAAAGCCCTGCAGGGCAATTCGGTGTTAAAAATGCAACAATTAAGCGAGCATCTTTTGAAGGCGCCGGCGAGAGGGGCTTCCCGACGCACCAAGGTTAGGCAGCTCTCAGAAGTGGTTTTGTTTTCCCTGAGAGATGGGCCTGCTCAGCTCTCGGCGCTTCCTCTACGGAAAAGATAACTGATCTCCTCAGATCACAGCATATTCAGGTTCACTAATAATTTAGATAAGTCCAGACAAGCTGGGTTATTAAAAGTAAAATAAAATTAAGAGAAATCTGGAAATTTAGGCCTATAAATCCACAGGCATTAGGGAGAATTGAATTCTTTCTTATACGGATGTAAAATCAAGTCTTTTTTATACGATTCAATTATAGATTGATGGGAAGGCTCAGAAACATGGATTAATGATCTTTTCTTAAAGGAAAAAATTATATAAGAAAAAATAAAAGAGAGCCATATAAAAGAAAGAATTACTACTCCCCAAACCATGATTAAGGTTTAGTAGGTTACGTTCAGAACAGCGTAAAAGGGAATTTGTGGATTCCCAACCACATTAAGAGAGTATAAATGGAGATAAAGGAAGCAGCATGGTACTGTAAATTATTGTCCCTGCAAAGGTGGGGGAAGCACATCTCCAGTGCATGGCACCAACACGGAGATGGTCATTTCCCATCAGGAAGGAAAATGTGTTTTAAGGATCTTCTGAAAGGTCTCAGAGTTTCCCAGACATGGGGCGATTGCATGGATGGCAATGGACCTGGGCTCCATCGATTTCCACCAGCTGGGGAGGGAATATCAGCTTTTCCTAGCAAAGGGAAAATGATGGCAGGGGCACGGCACAAAATAGCCCTGATGTTAAAACTCCACAGCACCTCACTCAGCCCAGCCGCCTCCGTAATTCATCCCATCTTAAGTATCCAAAAATCAATGCAATCCTACCAAAAAAAGCCACTCCAGGCCCTGTGCCCAGAGCTTCCCTTACGCTCCTGATGATTCAGTCCCCAGCCTTTTATAAAAAAGGATAACGCCACAGGGCTAACGGGAAAATAAGCATCTTCAAAAGCCGCAAGGCGCTCAGATCCTATGGTAATAGAGGGCATGGAGTACCTGAGATAATCTGGTTCCGAGAGAATATTTCCCTAATGCTGAGTCCAAGCCCCACTCAGCGTGGAGCAGCAGCCGAGCACATTGTCAGGGAAGCCATTGTTTACGGCTTTGTCCGAGAAGAAAGCGCTATCTGGGTCACACATTACAGGGGAGCGGGCTAGGAGAATGCAGCCCCGGACAAGAAATGGAAATGAAGGCAATAAATGCAGGAAGAATAGCAGGGAAGGAGGTGAGAGGAGCTGGGGAAGGATTGCATTGAAGGGGGAAGGTGGTGCGACCGGAGCCCCTGCGCCGCGACACCGGAATCCAATTCACACCTCCGCGCTGCCTGCCCGCGCGGCTCCCAAGCACGGGAGGAACGCGGAGAGAGCACCCAGGATAACTTCTCAAGCTCGCCTCCAAGGGTAAAAACCATCCTCAGGCAGAAGGTGGGAATTTGCAATAATAGAAATAAATGTATAGTCACATAAATAAAAGGCTCGTGGCTGATTTTCACGTTTGGCGAGGGACCGGGGCTTCGCGCAATTAAAAGGAAAATGGATTCCAGCGGAAAAAGAACAACTTCCCCTTCTTCAGAAAGATATGATAAGGTATGATGAGATAAAACCTTTACTTCACTCAGTCTGGAGCAGAGTTAAAGGCCAAGGTAGTATTTAAGCTTGCAATTAATTTCCAAGCATTTTGGAAGGCTGTGATCAGATGGCAGCAGTTGAACACAGCACAGGAGGAGCAGGAAGGGACAGGGACACCCAGGAAGTCAAATCCACACCAGGACCAAAGCTGCGAAACCCATGGGGCTGGGGAGAACTTCAGTCAGGTTTTTTATCAGGTTCGGGGGTTTAGGTTGTTTTTTCCCTTCCTACACCATTATCCACACACACTGCAAATAGCAACTCCTTTGTCTTTCATCCCAGGAAGTTTGCTCCAGTATCCCCTTCCGACGCCCACACAACCCACTGCTCTCCACCCCTTCTTCCATTAATTGATTTGTACGGATCCTCCTGTCAAAGAAAATTGCCTGGGAAGTCCAAACCCCGAAGACAAGTCACAAATTTTAGAACCCAAAGATTTCGTGAAATGGTAACAGCTAGTGGGAATCGGGAAACATTATTGAAAATTAAGGGTCTGGGGTTAAATCAAAGTTTCTCTTTGCCTCTAATAAGATGACAGCCCAGACCATTTGACTGACTGCTGAGACACCGACTCCTCGCTGGCTTTAGATTGCTCAAGTGCTCAGAATTTAATCTCAAATGGCTGTTATTGAATTTTCCCTCGGACTAGCTGGCTGACGGGCACAGCAAGAGAAGCCAGCCCCTACTCACCTGGGCAGCCTCCCAGCCTCTGGAGCTGGAATACCTGCTGCTACACGAGGGGTTTGCAGGAGCTTTTGCTCCAGCACCTTCTAGGAGGGAACAGGATGGCTCAGGAGGGACGAAAACACCGGGAATAATTTATGGAAGACAGGGTTGCTTCTCCACACACTGCTTCTTACCACAAAAGGTATTAACTGTAAGCAACAGCCAGGAACCGTGCAAGAAGTGATCCCTCCAGATGTGTTTAACGCCCGGCGAGGCGAGGCAATCCTCCAATGTACACATGGCTCTCCGAAGGGTAAATGTTTCCCAGCTTCTACCGGCATATTCCTGTCATTTACACAGCGCCGTCAATCACTGCTCTCCGAAGAAGGGGAGCAGTGTAAACTCATGTTTAATGCCAGATTTACACACATTTCTATTCGCCAGTAAATGAGACCATTACATATGTTGTGTCAATTGATTTTTATAGTCTGTGCTGTGAGCGCTGGCACCGGGGAAGTGCAAAGGAACGCAGGCGCTGGAAGTTGGAGCTGGCTCCTGGTCTCTCCTGGCATCGCCCCATCCTGAGGCACATCCTGACCTTTACCGTGCGATGTTAAATCCCCCCTGGCCATGGACCTTCTCAGCTCTATCAGCTGATCCCATCCCTGCTGTGTAGCCTTTCTCCCTGAGCTGTTCCCCACTGCAGGGAGGGAGGCATCTGTGCCACGTTTCACCCATGGACCAAAACCTCGGGATCTGCCCCGAAGTTTTGCTAGGTGAATACTGTGTGTAAGCTCTCAGAATGAAACTCAGACCTGCACCAGCCCTTAACCCAGGGCTAGCTGTGCTTTGCTGAGGCCACCACAACCACAGGACAGGACACTGTCCCCCCTGCAATGCCACCAAGGGAGCTGATGTTCAGCTGAGGAGTTATTTCACCATCCTTTTAATAAAGTCCTTCTAAGCGCGTCTTGCCGAAACAAAGCAACCTTCCCCGTAGAATTATCCTCTGTAAATACCCCCCAAGGAGATCGCAATTCCCTTCTCCAAGATGACTCATCCTCCTACACAAGGGACGGCGAGAAGAGCAGTCACGCTGCCGTGTCAGCGCGCTGTGGAGCCGGCGCTCTCCATCGGCCCCAAAAGAGGTTCATGGGCACAGCCCTGCCTGCTCCCCACAGCATCGCCCACCCCCGTGTCTCCCTCGTGGGGTGGCCTCTTGGTGTGTCTCAAGCAGTGCCACCCGGACAGAGGGGACGATCCATCTGCAGGCAGCATTTTGCTGCTGACCTGGGTGCTTCGCCTTCATCAACATGCACAGCAGCACCTTCCAAGGCTGGAGAAAAGGAGGCTGCTGATCCTTTCAAGGGGTGGCTTTTCGCACCCCCCGCAGCCAAGCAGAGCTTCCTCTCCATAATTAACTGCTCCAGCCGTGTCTTGGCTGAGCTCCACCAGCAGTACGGCAGAGGCAGTGACCTCCAAGAGCAAAGCCCTGGATTTTGGCGGAGCTGCTGCTCCCCACCACCCCGGGCCACGCCGTGAAAAGCCAGCCTGCGGATGCAGGAGGCAGCAGAGCCATTCAAAGCAGCCACGGGCAGTTTCACAGAAACAGAGCTTCAATCCAACATTAATTTGCAGCATCCTGGGCTGAACACTTTAGATAAGGAGCGCCGGAGCCAGGGAGATGACAGGGACAAGCTTGTGACTGTGGCACATCCATGCGTGCTCACAACACCCTGCCTGCGCCCGCCGTGGGCTCCGGCGACCTGTGTAACACAATAGCAGGATGGTCCTCACAGGCAGACCCCTTCTCCAAATCCCCGGCAACATCTCTTTTTTCTCCTCCCCGCAGGGCTTAAAGCCTCATCCTGCTCCAGTTATTCTGAAAGGGAATTTAGTGCCTCGCCATAAATTATACGAGCATTGGACATAAGCATCGTTTATGCACAAATCACTGTTCCCTAGAACAAAGCAAGTATCAGCCTCCTGACAAAACACTTTTTAGTAGGATTGGCAAATGAATAAAACCTCCCTATGAATACCAACGTGCTGATGAAAAAGTCCTACTGATTTTAATAGAAAATTATCATTTTCCTATAGGATTTTTGTGAACCATCTCGTTGAATTTAATGGAAATTTTCTATTCTGGTCTGCAATTATGCAAGAGTTAAAATACCTCCAGAGACGAGGAGATTATCTATTACATTCTATAGGATTGCAGAGTAATTTCCATAGAATCCTGTTATGTTTCTATAGAGCCTGACAAATTTAATCCCTATTGAACTTTTAAGGGACTTTTCCATAAGGGACAAATAGACACTGACATCTGTTAGCTGCAAAATGAGTAATACTCAGAAAATAGAGGCCTTACACACCACTGCTGCACTCGAAATGGTCGAAAGATGTCTTGAACAAGCAGCTTAATGGGGAAAATGCATTAAATTGGTGTCACATGGCTGCATTAGTACGGCTGTGTTGCAACATTTCTTTTATACACAATGTCATTTATCCAACCAACGCTTTACAAATTGCATTTGCTACCAATGCGCACTTGATCTCATCATCCCATGCTGGGACTTTCCTGTATCAGCACAGGAAGACTGAGAACAATCTAAATCCAGGGAAAAAATGCCAGTTCCAAGCGTGGAGCTGGCGACGTATCCGTGCACATTCCTCTGCCCTAATGGTTCTAATAAATGCATCGACTCCCAATCTCTCTCTCTCTCTCATTGAACTCCACTGCAGAGCTTGAAGGGCTGCACTTCTCTTTTATGCTCAGTACTAAAGGAAAAAAAAAACATTCAGCTGAGCTATCTGGAGAATGAAGTCTTTTAAAGTTAACTGTAAGGTCCTCATAATGAGGAACAAAACAAGCAGGGACAGCCTAAGGTTTCCTACACCAATATGACAATTTGTCCTAGACTGGTTCAAGGAACAAATTAAAAGACATGACAGCCCCCACGGGTCTTTTCCCACCTTTCCTTGTGCAAGCTGGCATCAAACAAGAAATATCCTTGCAGCATGGCTGTATCTCCATCACCCACTCATCCATTTATTCCTCGAGAGCCCAAAACTCACTCCAAGAGGTCCTTCAGGAGATCTCAATTTTGGATGCATCACCTCTGCAGAGTTGCTCTGGTTCTTGCCCAGCCACTCTCTCACCTTTTTGGAGATTTTGGGTGCTTTAGGATCACTCTGGATAAAGCAGCTTGAGTGTCCCTAAGCCAGGCTTGTGGCACCTTAAGACATACCAGTTGCTGGAGTGATCATAGTAGCCCGCCTAACAGCCTCAGAGCAGTAGTAATAGAATAGTAATATCCAAATTAACCTTCAAATTATAGAGCTGACAGGGAAAATTATCCTAAAATAGTACAGGAGGCATCTTAGAGAAGGAGGGAATTGGCAATGTGGACCTAAACCCCCTGACAAGCATCTGGCAGTGGTGGAGCCGAGGGGACCAAGCCAAAACTGGGCACCCAGAGCCGCATGTCTGAAGACACCGCAGACATACCCATGGCAACAAGAAGAACAAGCACCTCCATATGTCTTCCCAACTGCATTTCCTTTCCAAAGAAAAGGACAACGTGGTAACTGAGCACAGCAGGAAAATATATGGCTTTAATATTTTCTCATTTGCCAAATGCTGGCGGGGTGTGGACGGAGGGTGCGGGGAAGGCTGTGGGTTGGGTTTGCTTTTTTTCCTTCTTCTGAGCTATATCTGCAAATGCATGAAGTCCGTGGTGGTGACAGGACAACTCTTTAGGATAGTTACTGCCCAGAGACCCTTCCAAAGCAAGCCCAGACCATGAAGAGGATGCACGGCAAAAATCAGTGTATAAGTGTGCGGGTACATCTCACACCCTCACTGCTCCCCTTCCCTTTTTTGAATCAATTCCTGTGTTTCTAGAAACCAAACCCAGCTTCCACACGGACTAATAACGATGCCTCTCGTCCCTTTTAGGATGCCATTACTGGGTATGCCACCACCCATGAAGAGAAAGCCTCACTGACTCTTCATCCTAAGCCTTGTAAGACTGGAAAAGTGGGAGAAATGAGGGAGGCTCGTATTTCTAACACCGAAAGGAAGCAACAGGAGAAAGCCTTTGATGCCAGCAGCCAGCTGAGGGTTTTCACACACACACTGCTCCCAGGGACAAGGGAAAAGACAGCTCTGGAGAAGGAAGAACAGGCCAAGCAGACACCAGACCTCAGCACTTAAAACAGACTCAAAGGCAACTGTTTAAATGAGCATTTAGGAGTAAAACAACAGCACAGGACCTTCCCAAGGGCTCCACTTGGGTCTGAGCCAGCTCCTACCAAGCCCACGGGTACAGCCCTCACTGTGGTCACACACAGGTCATTGATGTGACCTTGCCCTTCAGACTGGCATCACCCAGGGCATTTCACCCCAAGACTTAGGAAGGTCCATACAGGAGGGAAGGTGCTGCCAGCCAAATTTTGTTAATAGGAATGTGACATGATGTGATGGGCTCCAGGGAGCCTAAGGAAAAGCTTCCCAAAGCGATGGCATCCTCACAGGGCCCACAGGCAGGATGAAGGCAGGGATGCTCCTGCACTGACCAGTCTGCTCTAACCCAACACCGAGCTGGCTGCTCCACCATCCACTGCCGGGGCAGAGCACCGCGGCGAGGCAAGTTTGGAGCAGTTTCAGTTGGAGCAAGCTGTGCATTGCTTTAATCCCACCCTCCCCACGGTGTGCCCAGGGCCGCGCCGTGCTGAGGCTCGGCATCGCCGGGACGGTGATTTGCAGTCTGCTCAGACACAGCCCTACATCACTTGGGAGAATGAACCTACAGTTTTATAAACTATTTATTAGCCCTGTCCTGTAGCGCTACATCAATATGGCCATCGGTGAAGCAAGGCAGGAGCTATAAAAATACCATCTATCCAAAATAAGCTTCATAAAATCAAACAGAGGCCAGTGCAGCCTAGGATGGGATTGTGGCTTGACATATAAAGGGCCTCTCAATCTTTGAGATAGACCATTAAAATCCTCAAGCCCTTTTGGTTCACAGAAGTCTAAAACAAAAGGGGAAAAATAATGACACCTTTTCTGACGGAGCAGGAGAAGGCAGCAAGGCAGTCGTGCAATATCATTTGTTTCCACAGAAGCCAGATTACTCCCTCTTCCCCGCAAGAAAACTACCAGCTCCAAAAAAAAAAACCAAGTAAAAGAAAAAAAAAATAAAATAAGTGCTTGTTTTCCTTTGCCTTCCCCACCCACGAGCTGCTTTTCAACAGGCAAAAAGTTTCTCCTCCGTGTGCCAGCAGTGATGTTCCCTGCTCGGCACAGGAGAGGCGTGCAGCAGTGGGTGGGGGGAGGCACGGCTGGAGCACACCGATATCCCAGCCCGCACTCCCCCCGGCTCCCGAGGCAGCGGGGTAAGGCAGAAGGCAGGTCAATACATTGTCAGAGATGATGATTAACATTTCCAGCCAGTGCTCCCTCAAACCACCTCTAAAACATGTCTTAATAAACTGCATTGCAAATAGCCTTGTATTTCTACCTCGCTGCATCTGCCAGGGTGAGATAATACAGCGACCTCAGGAAAAGTGACACACAGGGAATGAGCTGCTGGGAGTTACACGACACCGTGAGACCTGGCTCAGCACATCGCTCCCGGCCCTGGGTGGCTCCTGCCAGGGTTCACCCAGGCTTTTTGGGGCTCTGTAGGAAACAAGGGGTGTGCTTTGAGCAAAGAAAATACCAGCTCGCAGAGGGTTTGGGGCTGAAAGGGTTTGAGGGAGAAAATCGCTCTGAATTGCTATTGAGTGTGAAAATCACCGCACGAGAGAAATATTTCAAAGTCAGGCACGTGACAGTTTTTTGCAGAGGCAGGCACCATGCTTTGAAAGGTCAGAGGGAGGTGAGAGCAAGCACAAGCATCATTTTTACTGGAAACATGGCTCTGAAGCTTTCCAAAACTGTGTGATGGCAACAGGCTCTGTGACAGTTTCCAGCACTGCTGAAATACTTGGCTGGATCGAGCACAGCGCGGCTCAGCATCACCTTTCCAGGGGATTTTGAACCTCACACCTTCCTGCACCGCGATGCTCAACCCTAAGGGAGACAGTCAGAGCTGCCAATCCAAACTGCAACTCAGCTCCTCAAAGCAGTGAACTGGAAATGAAGCCCACACACCTTCATGCCCTTCCCCTCCTTATCAGCCTGCCTCAGGAACATCAGAAGAGAGAGGAAACAGCTTAGGTTGGACGTGGGGTGAAAAAAGGAAGGAAAAGATTTGGGTTTACCTGACAAGTCACCTTCAACTGGGCAAGGATGTTTTACATTCCCACTCTGGACCTTCAAGTACTTCAACATTAAGTAAATGCCACTTACCTAGGAGGAAAAAGAAGAAAAAGTTAAAGTTCACCAAGTATTTTAACACGACGCATTTTAAAAGTGATGGAATTTGTAATTCGCTTGTAGGCTGGAGGAAACACAAAGGGGAAAACTCCAGGTTTTAATACACTTTGGTAAAGGTCAGCTTGAATGGCACAGGGTCACAAGGCCATCCCATGAGCTGTTTGTTTTCTAATTTACTTCTACAGTCTCAGCTTTTTCCAACCCCCCTACCCGAGCCAGTAGAACAGGCCTCAGTTCCAGAGGCAAGAGCTGCCTCTTCCCATCCCAAAATTTAAATCCATACCGAGAGGTGCTTCCTGCTCTTTCTTATGTTGTTTTTTTTCCCAACAGCAAAATTACCCATCCTTGGCCAAGGTCTAACACCAACCTGTCCATCTCTGCAGTTCCAAACAGGCAATTACCAAATATTTCCAACATCAGCCCTGATTGTCATGCTCCATGGGAAAAACCTGCTCAGGCTCCATCTTTCCCAAGCTCTAGCTGCAGCAGTTCATCCTTCCAGGTGGGAATATCCTACTTGATCTCCACCCCACCAAGCAAGACCACAAACATGGGACAAACACAACTATTCATCCTTTCCTTCCAGAAAGACCAGCTTGACCTTCTCTAGGACAAAGAAATTCCACCTTTACCAACCCCAATCAAAAAACCTGCCTCATGGATATGATAAATGTTAATTGGAGATACATGAGAAGCCCTTCCCTTTTTTCCACAGGCATCTGGAAGCATGGAAAACCGAGCGAGGGGGCCGTGCCCATCCAGCTGTTGCTCCGTAGGCTGTTGCAGGAATGATGGGACAGGGGGTAATGCACGGCTGTGTGTGCTCTAAATGACTTAAAGGGTGCCTGGGGCTATGGACAGATGCTGCTAAAACACACAATTGAATAAATAAATGGAAGGCAACGGAGAGGGGAGTGATGCCATGGGAGAGCGAGTGGCAGAGTTGTGTGCCAAGGTGTTAAAAAAACTCCCACAGAGCTGCCTAAACCTCTTCTGAGACTCCGCTGCTACGTGTTTCAGATGCTGAGAAGATTGAACTAATAAAAAAGAAATGAGAGAACTGTCACTGCAGATTACATGGTATTTATTCCAAAATCTGCTCATTATAGAAATTTGCAAGACAAATGGGTTTTTAGCAGGAAATGGCAGCTTTTCCTTAAGTGTATAACGATGAACAGATCTGGTTGGGAGCTGAATCTTTCTCTTTTTGAGCTACTCCGGCTCCAAGTCTTACCAACCACCCGAGAAATACTCGTGAAGCTGAAAAAAAACCCAATTTTTTTTTTTTTTTAACATTCTCCACCAGCCTCTTCATAATCCTATAAGAAAGTACGATTAAGAAATATTTGAAGCAAGAAAAGCTCATTTGGCCTAGAGAGTTTCCAGGCAGCAAGAGCTTCTCCTGCTCCTCAACAGCCTGCAATCGGCATTGCTAACACTCCGGATCCTTCCTTCCTTGCAGGGAAAGCCCTTCACCAAGAAGAGTATTTGTGGTCAGGCTTTAATCCCCCAGCCTTGATAAATGTTTAATTCCTGGGCCTGCCTTCGTATCTGAATATAGACTGGAGGTGCTTCGCATTCTGCCGTATCCGAGTGCTTCTAATGACATTTTGGCTTCTTTCCCAGTTAATTCCAAGTGCCTGAAACCCAAGCATCTCCCCTCTCTCCCTCCCCATCGTGGATGCACATGCGGATATTTGACTGATAATATACAAAGCCAGAATATGTGGTTTTAAAACAAGTCTCTGCAGCAGAGACTCAAGAAGGGAGAAGAAGAAGGGGGAAAATATGCCTTGAAATATTACAGAGTAGGAGCTGTCAAGTTGAAAAAGCTTCTACAAGGTTTTCAATGCCATAACTGTGTTATTTAGCTGGGGATGAGAATTTTCAGACACATCAACAGGAAAAAAGGGGTTTCAGGAGGGGAAAAAAAAAAAAGAGAGGCGGCCTGTCTTATTTGCAGCTCTCCTTTGTTGGAAAGCAATTACAGCCTTACTCAATTTATGACCCAGAATGCACCCTAATCTACTTGTAAATGCGTCTTATTCACCACACAGCACTTCCAGATACAGCCAGGGTAAATAAACGGGAGATTGTTCCTACCTACATTGCGGCACAACTGTTAATTGTAACGCCCCATGAAACTTAATTATGCAAAGCAGAGTGGCGACACTGCAGCCATTAATGAGATGTTTGATTCAAGAATAATTTGTTGTTTGGAGCCTCGGACTTGTTTTGCCTGTCCCTTCCACTGTGCTGCACTAATTCTCAATTCGTGCTTATTTTAATAGTGCGGCAGCGGGGCACAAAATGGCTCGGCTGAGGCAGCAACGGGAGAGCTCCTGGTTGGAATCCCATTTTCCAAGTGTGCAGCAAGGCCCCACCATATGGGTTTCCTTCACTCCAACAAATTCAGCAGAAAGCCAGCGACGGGACACAAAACATTCCGCAGGTAAAACGCTGGGAATGCTACCGAGCCCTTTTAGACAAAGGAGTGGCTAAAAGGAGAAAGATTCAGCTTTCTTAGACCCCCCCAGAACCTCCCAAAGCCACAATAGGATGGACACGGGTGTGGATCCTGTTCTCCACACACACAAACACCCACGGCATTGCTTCCAGCTCCTCTGCAATGGCTGGATCTGAGCAGCGCTCCGGGCTGAGCCATCGTGTTGCCTGCCTGGAAGTAATATTTTAGAAACCACAAACAGAAGTCAAGAAGAGGATGAAGAGACAAAGAAAAAGCTGACTTGGAACAAGAAGTTGTAGTACACCCACTGATAAGGTAGGTGATAGATAGAGCTACAAGATGTTGCGTGGAGACTCTCCCCGCTGCTCTAAGAGACTTTCTCCCTAAATGGGGAAAGGAGATTGGTAGTCAGACCAAAGTCTATTATTTAAGCCTCTGGTTATTGATAGAAACACACTATCTTTTTAAATTTACAATCAAGCAAGCAATTCACTCTCACCCATTTACAACAGCACAAGATGTTTGCTCATATCTGCCCTGGAGATACCAGAGTCTGTTCTCCTCTCGGTTCTCTCTCAGGCTCTGACTGCAGAAATCCCTCTGCTAACATCATCTCTGAGCTTTCCCCTCGTTTTTCTTCCTGGTGACACGCTCTGCTCCTAACTCAGGCCGAGCACTGACCCACTTCTCCAGTTGGCTCCATTAATACCTGTGATTAGTAGGCCTTGGAGCCAACAGCCACCACCAGCCCATGAATCACCAGGATTTCTTCCCCTGCGTGGCACCAGCAAAAGGAAAGAAGCCAGGGTACTTTATCTCTGATATATCTGCTGGTGATAGGAAAGACATTGTTGGTCTACTGTAACTGTCTATTTTTTTCTTATAAATGTGACTCTTAAAATAGCAAGCCACGAAGAGGGTTTCAGACATATCGGAGGCCCTTGGGAACGGGCCCCTCATGACTGCGCGCGGTATTGATGGCAACGAGATAAAGAGGAACCCGGCACACACCGAATCCCGCCGACGCCTCTAATAAGATCAGGACAGATGACAAGGCACTCAACTGTGCCCCAGCAAGGTCATTACTGAGCATTAATAACGGAACCTTATTATGAACAGATCACTCAGTGGTAGAGCCTTTCCCACCTTCACTGCTAAGAAAGCCACGGTGCCCCAGGCCCCAGAGCAGCAGGGTTTGGGTTTTGCTGACACTCACCCAGGCTAAATATGGCCACAGGAGTCAAGCTGCCCCATGGAAAACCCCTGGGGCAAGTCTGTCTTCCTAAGAAATGCTCATCATAGAACCATTTAGGTTGGAAAAGACCTCTGAGATCACTGAGTCCAACTGGTACCCCAGCACTGCAAGGGCCACCACTAAATCATGTCCCCAAGTGCCACATCCACGTCTCTTAAATCCCTCCGGGGATGGGACTCCATCACCACCCTGGGCAGCCTGTTCAGTGCTTGACAGCCATTTTGGTGAAGACATCTTCACTAATACCCAACCTAAACCTCCTCTCAAGGCCATCTACTCTTGCTCTGTCATTTGTTAGCTGGGAAAAGAGAGCAACCCCCACCTGGCTCCAACCTTCCTTGCGTAGTTGTTGAGAGTGAGGAGGTTTCCCCTGAGCCTCCCCAGTTCCCTCAGCCACTCCTCGTAGGACTTGTGTTCCAGACCTTTCCCCATCTCTGTTGTTCTTCTTTGGACAAACTCCAGCACTTCATGCCTTACTTAATGTCTCTGTATCTGACTTGAAAGTCATGACCAGCTACGTGCATCAAATCAGCTTTTAACATTCTCCTTTCCCCTTGCCTCTTGTGACCCCCTTGCAGTCCAAATCAGCTTTTCCTGTGAAGATTGTCCTACCAAAGCAGCAGCCAGCCCTGCTCTCCTCTGCCACAGCATCCAGCAGCTGTTCTCTCCCTTTTCATCTCACACAGAGGAGAAGGTTCAGGTTTGTCTGATCCTCCACGTATTGCCCTTTTTCCAATGTATTTTGGAGTCCAAGCCAGGGAGAACTGGCACCACCAGAAATCTGACCCTGGCTCTGCTGAAATTCTGAGTGAAATTATGCCAAGCCCACTGAAAGGGTTTTGACTTCTAGAAATACAAAAACCATGCCTGGAGAAGGGCAAGACTTTTTTTCAAACCATTTTGGCTTTTTTTTCCCCCTACTGTCTGATATTTCATTTTGGGTGTTACTTTGATTTTATAGAGAAAATCAAAACCAATCTGACCCCAATTGTCCAGAAGTACTATAAAAAAAAAAATCTGATATTCACAGAGCTCTGGTCCTATTGCCCTAATTCTCACCTTCTCTTATTCTGTAATTTCCTCCTTCGTAACGCGGTGACTGGAGCTGAGTGCAGTGTCTCAGACGTGCACTCAGCGAGGGCTGAGATATTATTGCTGATTTATGGGGGCTGGCTCTGCTTAGGGAGCGGTGATTTACTTCAGTGTGTTTTCACAACGCTGCCATCTCTTTGGAGACAGATCTCACCCTCAGCTTCCCCACATCCAAGCACCTGGTGCTAAGCACTCGGTCACAGATTGCTGAGACATTTCCCCATCTCTCCTCCTCTCTCCAGCTTTGTTTCCAGGAAGGTCATTACCACGTTTTTGCTCCCCTAGGGTTTAACAGCCCAATTAGGGGAGACAGCAACACTTCAGTAGGTGCTGGCCAGAGCATGGCCTTATCCCAGGAAACCAATTCTCCCGCAGACTTAAATATGGACCCAGTTTTATGCCTCACTTATCTCCACAATGGAACAGGTCAGGAATTATTCTTCCCAGCCTTATCTGCTATTCAGCTCTGCCTTTTGTTGGTCTCCTTCTCTCGATGCTGTGAAAGAAGCAGACCCTGCACACAGACGTTTCCTAAAAGTACTTATTTTCCTCCTGTTGGAGCACGCAAACCCTGCACCCAAAATCCAGCCAAGTGACCATGCCAAGATGAAGCACGCTGCTCCCTGGGTTGTTTTTCCAAGGAGAACTGTGTCTGCAAAACACTCCTGGGAGACAGGAAGAGGAATGGGAGCAACGCTACCGCAGAACCTGGCCATAAATACCTGTTAAAGGGGCCTGTTATGGCTTTGCCTTCTGCAGTGGTTTTATACATGCATAGATCAGTAAATACTGTAATAGAGGCAGTTTTCTGTACAACACCTTTTGCTGCTATTTTGCAAGAGCAGATACATCAGTGCAGCATCAGGCTCCTAAAAACGCTCAGGAAAAGCTGCTCAGGAGAAGCTGCTGGTGCCATTACCCAGCACCCACACACCAGAACACACGAGCGCTCCTCAGACTCGCATTTCTGCTGCAAAAGAGGGGAATCAAGACACTTTCAACAGCAGAGCTCGGGACTAAGTCTCCTGTGGAGCAAGTCCCAACACCCCACTGGGAGACAGGAATCGCGATCACCTCTTTGTTTCCCATCTCCCTTTTCATCCTCCCTTTGCCTCCGTTTCCCCCGCTGCAGGAAACCTTGAACGCCGGCTCCCTACCAGAGGTATTGAGAAGCTGAACAACTGAGCAGCGTTGTGAGAGCCTTTGAAGGAGCTGTACAATGTGGGAACAGTGGTTCACGCCGAACAATAACGTGTCCTCGCTCGCGGTGCGGCCCCCGCGATGACTGTCCTCAGCACAACTGTCAACTCCACTCCCGGTGAAGGATCTTTATTATTAGTGATGAGCTAAGAAGCAGGGTGAATGCAGCTTGATTTTGCAGCTCCAGCACTTAGGGGGAAAGAACAAATTGTGTAAATCCGTAATCGGAACCACGGAGTAGGAATAAATGTGGAGTTCCATCAGGTGACATCTTGCATTAGGTCCGTGTTTTCCCTTGCTGCTTCCCACATTTCTCCTGTGTAAGAAGCACCAGCTCCTCTCCCCTCCCATAGCCCTTACCCTATAATTTCTACCATTTATATCCCCAAACATTCCCACATTCATTGTAAACTCCAACACTCCCTCTTAAGCCGTTTCAGGCAGTTCCTCCGCGATGCTCGTAAGTACAAAATCTTTCAGTGATGGTTGCAAAAGGCGAAATCAAATGACAGGTTGATTTAGTGCAGCTCTTACTAACAGCTTGCAGAAATTAGAAGTAAATAGGAGGTCAAACAGCTCGCAAGCAATTTGACATTGGCAATTGCAGCTTAGTTAGGCTCCTCTGGTAATAAAGAACCACCGTGTCTTTCCTTTACCTCAGTGCTCGGCAATAGAAAGGTCATTACCAGCTAAAGATATTGCAAGAATAACACTTTAAACCTTTATTACTTTAAACAAGACACAGGTATTTAAAATAGAGCCTGTGCAATGCGCTGGTGGCACGCTACAATGACTGGAAATGGCTCAAAATAATAATAAAAAAACCGAGTGAAATTGGAAACACAATATGTAACCATCCATGGTTCTTAAAGCTGTGTCAGTCAGTTAAGCAAAAACTATGCCTGGGCATAAGTGAGCATGAAATTCAATATAAACATCCTGAATGTGGTAGAGAAATAGATGAAATATGTACACAAAATGCTAAAGTAAAATATACAATGAGCTTTGTATAAATAAACAATAAAGAAATAAGAAGATTAAAAAAAAGCTGTCTTTATGATATATAGGATTGCTGGGAATGAACCCATTCTGCAATTGTCTGACTTCAGATACTTTGGGGATGTTGATTATGCTTTTAATTCTCTTTCATCAAAAATAGAGGTAATTAGGGACAAAATAATTCCAGTAAATGTCAACTGCCTAAGACTCGAGAAAACTCAAAAGAGGCAAAGTCATACACAAATGTTTTGAAGTGAATAATAAATGAATTATGGGCTCTAAACAATTATTGTTTGAAGTGTCCCCAGTGTAAACTAACCAGATGTCCTGGGTGAAGAGGGTGAGAAATTGCCTTGACAGGCCACTAATTCCTTCACTGCAGATCCCTTCTGAGAAGTGGGGATTATCAAAATAAATAAATAAACAAATGAAAGCAAACACGAGAGGCACAACATGGCTTAAAAAGCCAGAGAAGGCCAGTGCAGTTATTACAAACAACTGCAGCCCTAAAAACATTTCTGGAAGTTCCTGTCTGAACTTCAGTACCTGTTTCAGCTGGGAAAAGCACATCCCTAGATTTTCAGCCCCCCGTTGCAAAGCACCCAGCTCTCCCAAGTCCTTTATTTAGAACTGTGTGTCCCCAAAACAGTGACAGCATCACTAAGCCCAACTTGGTTCCCGAGTTCCCCGCACCTCAGTTTCCCATCTCTCTAATGGGAATAATAACACGGGCCCATTTCCCGAGCTGGAGCGTTGCAGAAGCACTCAGATGCCATGGAAACGGGCGACTTTCCACCACCCACGCTCCCCCATGCCGGCTCTGTTATTCAGCAGAAATGCAGATGGACCAGCAGCTGGGCCAGAGGAAACCTCCTCCTCCTCCTGGGCGAAGGACGGGCAACATTTGGCAAACCTCTGCTCCCAACTCTGTTTTATGAGCACCGGGGTGTCAGCAGTCACTGGCTGGGTTTTGCCCCCTGGAAACATCCCCAGTCCATGCCATCCCACCAGGACACATCACTGAATGCCACCTGCAGGCTCTCCTCTAGATAATCTTCCCTGCTGGGACATAAAATCCTGCATGCACCTGCAAGGGAGCACATCCCCAAGGTGCAAAGGACTCCCTCACGGCACAGAGATGCTAAAAACCCCAGGCAGGATTACCGAAATGGCTGTGGAACAAAGATGTTCCTCTCCTGGAAGCTGAGTCCAATCCCATCCGCACGCAGTCTCCTCCACTGCTCTCCTCTAGCAGGGACAGGGACTGACCCGTAACTCATCCCACCTGCACCAAGCTGCAAGAAACTCATGATTATGCCAAGCTATCAATTTCCCAAATGCATCTCAGCTGGCCACACCACAGGTAATTAGAGCCCAGAGCCACCAGTGATTCGGGAGGGTCAGTGCTGAGCCACAGCGCGGGATCCAGGCGTGCCCTGGGAAATGATGGGACCGTGTGGGTCACGCTGGTTCATCTGCACATGATTGGCTTAATCAGAGATAAGACTGACAATAGAGCAGAAATTTGAGCCGCAGACCAGGTCACGCAGGCCAGCTTGGTAGGAGATAAAGAAAATCAGAAATGTCAGTAGCAGGTCTATAATAATTGCGTAACAATTTCAGATAATTTTACAGCAGAATTTTTCCCTGGCTGCCTACTCTGTGCAAATCCCAAATCAAGGCTAAACTGAGGGGTTCAAATGCTTGAAGATTTTGACAATGCAGAAGAAACCCTGTGAGGGACACCCTCACACTGATCTCCACTAGGATGGAGGGACAGGGCCCCCAAGAGCCAGAGGCAACCAGAGAAAAGCAGAAACACCTCTCTGGCTAGCAGAGGACACGGCTCCACACCACTTTTGTCATCTTTCCCCGTTCAGCAGACAAGCTCCTTGGTCACTGCAGAGGACCAGGGCCATGGAGAGCAATTCTGAGCCGTCTCTGCCTGCAACCTGTATTTGTTGCTCCCTTGAGTGGCTGCCTCAGACAGGCTTTGCTGTATTTTAGACCTGACATTACCCAGCAGGCAGTGAAAACTGGCTACTCATTAACTTTGCCGAGATGGGAGCAGCTCCCATAAAAGCCACTGAAACCACTCCAGCGTTCGGGGTGTGTGTCATTTAGCTGTGATGTGTCCCTCTTGCTGTTTGGCTTTTCCCTTTCCCTTCAGTTTTATTTTTACGTGGTGACATTTGGAAGAGAGAGCCATTGAAAGAGGCAATATTGGACACTCAATTCCTGGCTCCCTCGCTGTCACTTAGCAGAAAACATTCAGAAATTTAATATTTGATCTTCCACCTCCTCTTTGATCACCTTTTTGTGCCTCTACCACTCCAAGGACAAAGTGGCTTAATAAATTGGAGAAATGGGCTGAGGAGGTTGCTCCGAGAGGGATTCAAAGCAAAGGCACAAATCAGATGTACAAATTACTCGCTAGCCAAGATTTTGGCAGAGATGTTGAGAGATTTGTGTACTCGGTGCTATTTCGGGCCAAATTCCCAGAGAGGGGCTCAGGCTGGTTAACAGAGAGTTAAACAAGGCTTAATAAAGGCAAATAGTTAACAGGTAATGGATTGCTGAATATTCAGCCGATGAGGCAGTGCTCGGCTCATGTCTGTAGCCACCAGCAGCATCATCCACTGATGGATTTATCCCAATCTACCACTAATATCTGCAATATGCTTCTAACATCTGCTAACCACTTATTAACTCTATACAGACTCCTGAAGAGCTATCAATAACCCTAACTTTAATAAGAAGGGTGACCCCGCAGCCAGCATCAGGACAGAAATGTCATTCAATCAACTTTTCTGGCTGGGCTGTTTTCCTCTGCCAGAAATCTCCCGGGAGCATCAGGCAGGACAGAGCAGAGAGTTCAAGGTCAGAGAGCCCTCAACCAGCCTTGTCCTTGGGACTGCAGAGCCCCAGCCCCAAACTTCAAGGCAGTGCCATATATCAGGCTGCATATCCTTCCTTTGAGCTCCTCAGTGGCCACTGCACAGTTGACATTCACCTTTCAACCATAAAAAAGAGTGTTCACGATGAGATCAAGTGCAGTGACCTCATTCTGCATGCACCAGCTTCCCATGTTAGAGCAGATATTTTACCCTTTGCAGATGGGAGGTGAAAAGCCTGTGTTGAGGGGAGGCACCACAGCGAGGGCTGTGGCAAAGGACGGCACAGGAGTCACATTTCCTTTCCCTGAAGGAAGCATCCTCCTCCTCCACAGCCTGCTCAGCTGCACGGGGAGTGCTCACAGGGAGGAGGACACGGGGCAGAACCCTGCTGCCTTCTCCTCACCCTCACAGATGGTCCCTCCCTGGTGCCATGGGTGCCAGCACATCCCCAAGCCCTAATGTCACATGTCACAAAGGGCTAACATTCCACAGGGCTCCCCATCCACACCTGCAGGACACTCCCCCCCACTGTACAGATGGGGAAACTGAGGCAGGCTGGGTCACGGCAGACAGGTTCTTGCTGTCTTTGGTGCTGCTTCCAGCTCATCTCCAAGGTCAAAGTGCCAGCAGAACTCGCACATCCTGCAGGGATGGAATTCACAAGCCAAAGCCCAATTCCTCCACCAACTTGAGTCACAGGCAATCTGCAAGCCAATGGATTTGGGTTCCAGCAAAAGTTTGAGTCCCAAACTAACACAACTGTGCCCCATCCTGTCCAAAGGGGACCCTATGCCAGCTTATGGAGCAAACACCCCATTTGCCCATAGCAGCTCCTTCCAAAATAAACAGGTTTATGGTCACGCCATCGTTCCATCGGTCCAAGACTCTCATGGAAAAACCCAGCCTGCACCATGGCCAGCACCACCACCCCGCGCTCCACAGACCGGCTGCGGATCTGTCGCCGTTTCAAGAGCCGCTTTCTGCATCCCAACCGTCCAACACAACTCTGCCAACCTCCACCACCTGTTCTGCTTTGGCCTCCACCACTACAGCCCTCGGTCGTCAGCAAAGGCGCTGGCACGGCGCGGATCCTTGCGGGGTTTGCAGCTCCGCGGCGGGGCCGGCGGGCACGGCTGGCTGGATGCTGCCGCATCCCACACCGCTGCGCCGGGTAATGGCCATTGCAGCACCAAATTAACGGTGCATCTGCTCCTCGCTGCAGACGCCGTCGAGAGTGGGCTGTAATTTCGTCTCCGATCCCCCAAATAATGTTTGTTGTCGTGCTGTAATCTTGGCAATCAATGTAACAGCTGAACAGATCGTTTCGGCTGAAATATTTGCTAAACACGCGAAGACCTTGAAACCACACCTCAGCGTGTGCGCATTGTGTGCGGAATTACACGCTGAACTAAATAAGGACTGGGCGGGGGGAGACATGGGGAGAGCTGCCAGCCAATTAAAACACAAAAACAATGAGGAGAAAAAACAAAACCCAAACCCTTGTGTGTTTATCTGCAGCACCTTTCACCAGCAACACCTTATTTCCTGTAAAGCAGGCAAAACAAAGCTTCAAGCACTCTTTGGAGCAGTCTCCGCCGTCCAGGATGGATCAACTGAAATGTGTATGCAAGGCTCTCAGAAGTGGAATTTAATGGTCACAAAAATCAATTGGCCAAACCAGCTGCACGCATATTAACCTCCTGATGTCCCTCTCACTGAGTGCTGCCTTCGCTCAGCCAGCTATAAATAGGCTAAGCCACAAAATGTTTTTATTTAGGGAATTTAGCAAGAGCTGCTTTTTGATTTCTGTGTTTAACCTGCTTGAAATGCCAGCCTGGGAAATGAAAGCAGCAGATTAGTGAAGACAAAGCCACAGGTGACCAGGTTACACTCATGGCCACACTATCAACCACCTGCACGTCCTTCTGCAAGTCAGGGTTCTCTGATATTTCCCTTCTTCCTCTTCAAGAGCTGTGTTTATTTTGAAATCAGCTTTCTGAAAGAAAGAATCTGACTTCCTATGCTTGGATACAACAGCTGGGCTGCAGGACCCTGATTGGGGCTGGGGTCCCCAGGCATTAACTTAACATTTACCTGAAATAACACAAGGTCTTTGGGGACAAGAAAGAAAAGTTGCTCCTTTTTTGGGCAAACTCTTGTGCTTCCAAGGGTTTGATTTCTTCCAGCGCTGCAGAGCATTTGTATAAATTAGTGCAGACATCTGAGATACATCAAATTTGACAGGCCTGGGGCAAGTTCAAACTTCTGATCACAACATCCATCACAAGCACTGAGCTATTTATCAACAATTGATCGAAACAAAGAGGGAGAACAAAACCTTTCACTTCAGTAATTGATACCTAAGGACTGACAAGAGCAAGTCCACCACCTCCCCCTCAAGACTGCAGATTGTTTAGTTGACCCCCAAGACTTCACCAAACGTGAATCTTCGGTAGACCTGACACCACAGAAGGAAAAAAAACCATGTCATGGACCTGCTCAAGCTCCACCTTTGACCCTGTAATTCAATAATGCAAAGCCCCTGATGACCTCAGTATAAGAAGTAGCTGCAAGAGGCTGGAAGAGCAGAGATGTTACTGATGGAAACAGGGTCTGGGATTCTGGATAAGAGGGGTCACTCTCTGCTCTGCCACAGCCTCCCAGCGAGGCCTGACACATCACCCAGGCTCCCTGGTCTCATCCCTAGTTGGGTTGGGATCTCCTCTAGGGCAAAGAAAGCACATTTGCAAGTCTGGGGTGCCAAGATATGACAGCAAAATGGGCAAAATCCTTTCAGTGAGACCCAAGCAGCCTTTTAATCCTCCAAGCAGCAGATCACAGCTGCTGAATCACAGCACTCTTGACTGGGATTCAAAAGAGAGAATTTGGGGTCACTGGGCACCTCCATGGTGATGTGTCAGGCTCGATTCCTTGGCTGTGACATTCCTTCCATTCCTAAACATCTCATTCAGTGGGGTTTCAACCATCTGCACTGCACAGGGACTTGTCTCCTGCCTGGGCTGCAAATTTGGCTTGGATAAAACTGGCAGGAGCCAAGGAGCGAAGCCAAGGGGACAATGGCCTGGAGCCAACAGAGCCACACCAGCACAGGCAGCACCTCCACGGTGCCGTTATCCCGGGGACCGGGAGCTTCCCTCCCCCAAGGAGGCCAGGGAAACACTTTGCACGTCTTTATCACGCCACAGCCCCTAATCCGGCGGCGGGAGCCAACCTGGCTTGCCCGGATCCCTCGTGGAGACACGAGCCTGCCAACCTGCTGAGGAGCCAACGGCTGCCAGCGCTCCCAGCCTTGGCAGCTCTCCCAAGGTGGAGAAGCAATGGGCTTTCCCTGGAGGCACCAGGCAGACAAAGGAAGCTCCGTGCTTCTTACAAGGCGTGCGTGGCCCTTGCCAGGGGACACGTGTCCCCAGCAAGACTCCAAGGGGAGCTGGGACACAACCTTGCTGCAGCAAGGCTCATGGAAGCCATGTGTGCCAACCAAGGCAAGAAAAAACATTGTTTTCTTTAAGAAATAAAAAAAAAAATTAGCCATTTTCCACACATTTGCTAATTACTCATCAGCTTTTCTAATGAAGGTGCTGTGCCGGGCACTGGGAGACGGAATTTTCTGCTAAAATCAAACGGGGAGTAAGTGCGGCGTTTACCAAGGGATAGGCAGCTTCAAAGCTTTCCCTTCCACTTAGATTTTAAGCACTTCTACAAAAGAACATTGATTTTGGGTTAAATTGACTGATTTTATTCATAGCTGGTTCGTATGGTGTATTCAAAAGACAAATTGTACGAGACTGCAAGCGATGGATCAGCTCTGATAATTCAGAGTCCTCTTTCCTCTTTTTTTTTTCCTTTTTTTTTTTTTTTTTTTTTTTTTTTTCTTTTATATTTTTTTTTTTTTTTTTTTTTTTTTTTGTTCTAAATATTTTCCATGCTTATAATTTGCTATTATTTGGCCCCTGCCTGGACAGAAAAGGCATTTTCACAGTATGGGAGCCTCTCTTTGAAGGGAGGGTATTATATTTTAATGCCAATTACAACAGAAGTAAGAATCAGACATCCCTGCAACCCTTTAGAGCTCCTGCACAGCAAATGGCCTATTTGGGGAGGGGATGCGTGTTTTGTTCAGAGACATTATATTTATGCAGAGAGTTTATTGACTCCAATTTAGTTGAAATATATAATAAACATGTGTATCAAGCACTAAACACTTGTGACAAAGATCAGCTCTAATCCCTCAGGTGCACTGCTGTTAAGAGAAGTGCTGTATGAATACTCCTTAAAAATATCACACGCCAGGAATATTTAAGGCTGTTGCACATTAGGCAGGAGGCAGCAGGTCTGGGAGATGCTGCCAGGTGCCTCTGGACACACAGGAAGGAGCATCAGCTCCTGCCACCCCAGCACAGGTCACCGTAAAGGTCCCAAAACATCCTCCCAGGCTGACTCCAGCACATCCCTCCTCACACACAGCTGGCCAGCTGCAAACAGCTGGATGCAAACCAAAGCAACCTTAGCCTGGCAAGTCACAGTGTGAGGCTGGGCAGCTCAGCCACTGTGACTCTGTTTCCCCATGGAAAGGGTGATGTCAAAAGCCACTGGTAAGAGGAATTCAAGGGAAAATTGTTTGCAAAATGCATGAGGAATTAAGACATCAGCTGCTAAATTAACATCTGCATCATCACTCTTGGAATCATTGGAAAAGCCCTCCCAGCCCATCGAGCCCAACCTGTGCCCCATTCCCACCTTGTCCCCAGCCCAGAGCACTGAGTGCCATGTCCAGGCATTCCCTGGACACCTCCAGGGACGAGAACTCCAAACCTCCCTGGGCAGCCCCTGCCAAGGCCTGACCACCCTTTCCATGGGGAAATTCCTCCTGATGTCCAACCTGAGCCTCCCTGGCACAGTTTAAGGCCGTCTACTTTTGTCCTGTCCCTGCTCCCTGGGAGCAGAGCCTGCCCCCCCCCCCAGCTGCCCCCTCCTGTCAGGGAGTTGTGCAGAGCCAGGAGGTCCCCCCTGGAACCTCCTTTTCTCCAGGCTGAGCCCTCCCAGTTCCCTCAGCCACTCCTTACAGTATCTCCAGATCCTTCCCTATTAACTTTGGCTCCATTCCACATTTCCTTGCAGCAGCAACACAAACCTAAAATGGCAAAATCCTTCCATCCCCACATCATGAAAGGCTGCAAGACTCATTTTCTTAACTAGGAGGAAGAGAAACCTAAATGATCAAAAATCTTTCTCTAGAAACCAGAAGTTTGGTGACCCCAAACAATTTCTGGATTGAACCCACTGGATTGTTTCAGAAAGAGGAAGAATTGAACAACTTCAAAAGATGCTGAAACACAAAACCATGCAGAGCATTCAGTTCAAAGGCCCATCACAGGGTTTCCTTCTGTTTTATTCAAACCCTTTGGGAATATATTTAAATAAATGAAATCTAAACAAAACAGTGGCGTTTGCAGGGAGTGGGGCTGAGCTTTCCACCCTGCCTTTTTTTTTTTTTTAAAGGAATTTTGCCATCCAGCAAATGAGCAGAAAAATGTGTTATTCACTGAGCTCTACTTAATGTGCTGAAGAAAAAAAATAAATAAAAGCAGTACAAGCACATCAATCTGAACAGATAATGAGAGCCTGGTGGTGATGAACTTGAGGGATGCAGGACAAACCACCACTGAAAATTATGTAGGGACCAGGACTCGGTGTTGTGCCATACACATGCTCCCCAACGGATGCTGAGGAATTAGGGATGGCTCCTGCAGCTGTGGACAATCCAGAGGAACACTTCCAATGAGCCTGTTCCTGTCACACCCTGAACATGGAGGAAAAGGGCACAGAGCCTGAGGTCAGGAGTGCACCTCCTTTAGCTGGATTTTGTACTGATCTGGAATTACTGAAGTAAATACCTTAAAAACCCCCAAACATCCCAAATCTCTTTCCATTCCAAATACAATTAGATTCTCAGCAGCCAACCACTACAACCACCTACCACACACAAGAGCTACAACCCTCGAACAGGAGACAGGATTTGGACCAACCCAGGACCATCCCTTTCTTTTTTCCCCCATGAAGTCCAACTCCTGAGGTCCAGCATCCTCCCTTCCCAACAGTCAAAATCCCACCACTTTTTGCCACATCCCAGCACCTGCTCTCTCACTTTGCCACCTGGGATGCCAGGCATGTCTGCAAAGCTCCTCCGTTATCATTTCAGGGCATCCGATGCTGCTAATTGATACACCATCATACTCTCATTTACTCAGCAGCAAGCTGGAGCGTTGATAATTGATGGATTGGTTTGCCTTTGATGATCTGCAAAATTAAAAGCCCCAACTCTGCAAGATGCTGAGGATCCCATGTGAGAGCCTGCAAACTCTTGCCTCTCCCCGACTGCAGCCGAGCGGAAAGGAAAGGCACTCAGGACCAGGCAGGGCTGGACCTTAATTCAACAGCCCTCGTGACTGTGTGGAGCTGTATCTCTTAATATAGATTTAATTCTGGGTTTATATTTTATTATTGTCAAATGAAATGAAATTAGGAGGAAGGAGATGCTGGTCCTCCAGGGAGCATCTGTATTTCCAGTCCCAGAGAGCTTTACCTTGTGGAAGAGGGCAAACAGACAATAAATGTCAATAAGACATCTCTTTTCTGCTCTTTTTTCATTAAAAAATGCTTCCTGCAAAAACCCACAAAGCCAAGGGGACTGCAGGCATGGAACTGTGCTCTCCTACCCAGTTTCATGATGCTTTTCTGAGAGGAGCCGCTTTATTCCAGCCCAACTTGCCCAGGATACATCTTGAAGAACGTCAAGCGCCGCGCACAGCAAGCTGTGCCACAAACCAGTTGCTGAGTATTTTTCTCCCAGCACGTTCAGCAAACTGCATGGCTGGTTATGGAGAAGGGGGGATGTCTAGCCAGGCTGACATTAATCAAAACAGGATTTCTCGGATGAGTTTTACAGATTTCTGACCCAGCATCGCACAGCACATTATCGAGGTCAAGGAGACGTATGCTCGAAGGATGGCAGTTGCGTGGCTCCTCTCAGACTCAGTCAATCCATGCTTTCCCTCAATACATTACTGCTTCCTCAGAACGACTCCCCCATTTGCAAACGATGATTAACGCTCTAATCTTGGCATAATTACTCCTGCCTCTCAAACCACACCAAAAAAAGAAGGAGAAAGGGGAGGAGCACTGAGGAGCCCATGTCCCACTGTCATGCCACCGTTTCAGAGCCAGCTGTCCACGAGACAAGTCACGACAGCAGCGCTGTCCACCTGCCTGGGAACAATGTCACAGGAACCGAGGAGGACACTGGCCATCTGCATATATTCCCCTCATTACTGTCTCTCCAGCTCAAGTCACCGTGGCTTATCAGGTTTTAAGACACGGCAAGGTCATTGCGACCAAAGTTCTCCCGTTCACTTCCCAGAATTTGTTCTGGTTATTCCTATCTGGATACTCCTATTATTGCCATTAAATTATGATAATTTAAGCATCCTGCATTCTGGGCAAAGCAGACAGAGATACCCAGTCAGGATTCCTGCCAGAAACACGGGCTGGCTGCACCTCCTGAATATCTCTTAATTATCTCTTTCTCTTTCTGGTGGGGAAAGGTCTGAGCTCAGGTGAGTGCTCCCTGCTCTCTTCCATTTGATTCAATTCTCCGGCTCATGAAATATGCTCCCGCTTCCTTCAAAGGACAAATGAAATGAAACAGCCTCTTGGAAGGAGACAAACGACAGAGGATACGGGCGAAGACATAATTCAAGAGACTTTGGGAAAGTCGGATGGTGATTTTAAAAGGTACTCAAGGAATTAATCCAGGAATGAAAGAAACAGAGAAGGAAGTCAATTAATTCACTGCAGCACTGTGTGGACCTCTGACTGGAAGTCAGCTGCAAGGAGTGCCCAGGGAGGCTGAAAGGCACTACAGACACCATATTTTTAAAAAAGGGCTGAAAGGTGATTTTTCATGCACAGAGAGAGGATGTGGAGCTGGAACAGCACCAAGGAGGTGGGCAAGAGCGAGAGCCACCAGGATTCACCTCTTCTCCTCCCTTTGGTGAGCCCCACCTCGGCTCTGAAGCCTTGGATGATGGTACTTGGTAGTACTGGGTGCATCTGCCCAACAGCAACCACAAAGGACTGTGATGTGTCTTCAAGGACAGACAAAGCAGGGAAAAGGGATCTCTAGGAGGTAGGAAAGGACAGCTGGGCACTGAGCAGCACAGGTGATGCAGGGCTGACAGAGGAAGTGAAAAGGAATTTGGCAGAGAGGTGAGCGGACAGATGGACTGTCCTCAGGGCAGCCAGGAGCAGCCACCACCCACGGAAAAGTCCTCCACAAGTATTAAGACCATCCCTGGGGGAAGGAAAAAGCAACACCTGGGATCAACACTGGCCAACTTTTGTCCCCTGAGACCTCTGGAGGTACTGGACTCTCCCTGGAGCCAGAACTGGGTCATCTCCAACAGCACAGAAACAGCAGCCAAACACAGAATCCCAGAATGGTTTGGGTTGGGAGGGACCCTAAGGATCATCTTGTTCCAATCCCCCTGCCACGGGCAGGGACACCTTCCACTAGAAGGAACAATTCCAGGGATGGGGCAGCCACAGCTCCTCTGGGCACATTTTAGTGGATACCACTTTAACCACCCTCTGTTTGTTCTTTGAGGTTCTCCAGAGCCCCAGCAGGGACCAGAGGACGTCCCTCTAAAGCGCCGATGAAGCCGGAGGTAATTAAATACGAGGGGCCTCCCATTGTCAGCGCTGTGCCTCTGTTTTGGCAGCCAGCTCCAGCAGAGCAGAAGAGGGAAGATTTGATTTTAATCACACAGATTTCAGGTTTTATTTTGCTCATTAAAATTTCTGATAAGGATTTAGTCTGACATTATGCAGTATTTTGGAAGAGGATGTGTGGCAGTGGGGGGGATTGAAGCAAGCCACGTTTCCTTGTGATGAGAAGATCTTTCTGCCTCCCCACGACAGACACAAGGATATGAGCAGGTGTTATTTCAAAGGGAGAGGATTTGGGGGGAAGAGGGGAGCAGGAGGGACTCATCCACACCAAATCAACGATCTAAGCCTTGGATTATGGAGAAAAAAAGGTCCAAAGTCTGAGATTACAGAGCCTCTTTCAGAGCCGCCTCCCGGAAGCCACAGATCAGTTACTCTCCCAATGCCTTTTCAGGCGCCATCAGAGGGAAGGCAACATTTTACCAGAACAGAACCAGAGATTTCCAGAGCCTCCCCACATCCCTCCAGAAATTGCTCCGGAACAGGCTGGCACTCCCCACTCAGCTGTGTCCTGGCAAGGGGAAAAACGATGGAGCACAGGAAATGGAATTGTCACCACTTCCCTGCTTTCGGGAGCACCATCAAACACTCTGGTGGAGAGGAAGGGTGACAGCTTGGACAGGGGAGGGAGCAATTCTCTTGTTTGCTTGTTGATTAGGATCCAGCAATCGCAGGCAATTTGCCTCCTAGGTCTTCAGCAGCTTCACACAAATACTACTTTAAGACTTAAGTGTTATTCATCAAGAACAAGAAGTCTGCATGAAGCCAAAATCACCTGAGCAAGAAATAAATGAGTGAATGTGAGCTTCACCCGGGCCTGCTATTGCCAAGCATTTGGATTTGTACCCACAAAAGCATTTGGAAGCGAGATGGATTTCTTTGTCCCCAGAGGATGTGTTGTTCTTTTAATAAGCCTTAAACCAAGCAAGTTCTGCAGCGTGAGTCGTGCAGAAGATGAGATGAGCTTTTAACTGCGGTTCCCTGGGTGCTCTCAGCCTGTGTACCCACCAGCTACAGCCAGGCAGGAGATCTCGGGAATGAGCAGAAAGCTGGGAAACAGATGGAAAAAGAATCTATGAAATACCCGGTAATTCCCACCAAGCCAAGGGCAGCCAAAATGACAACAGCAGCAACCACTCGGCCAAATATTTCCAGCAAATCTGAAGGGCTTGTGCCACCACAGAGGCTCCTGGTGCATTCAAACCAGCACCCAGAGCAAGAAAACTCCTCTGCAAAAGGGGTTTCACTGGGTCAGCACTGCCAACCACCCCGCTGAGGCAGCACTTGGCACCAGACCCCCCTTGAGCCTGCCCTCAGCAGTGACTGGGCCTCAGTTGTGTGCGAGGTGCTGCAATTAGGAGGCGAAGAAAATGATGCAGAGGGCACAATTCATGTATTTTTAACTTCTTCTAATGGAAATCAGTAGCTGGGAATGAGCAGGACTGCACATCCTAAGTGCAGCGAAGTCCCAAGGGCCCAGAAATCCACCCTGGGTGCCAGGAGAGGATTTTATTTAACGTGCCAGCTGCAATACACAGCTGCCCAGGGTTGGATCCTTCCTTCCCACCATGGTGCTGGCAGCGAGTCCCCAAGTCCTCCCCCAGCAGAGACACAACACCCCAAGCAGCAGCAAAGGCCTCATGTTCATCATTCTTTGTGGCCCCATCCATCAGGTGGCCCCTGGGATGCTTCAAGCCCCTCTGGTAGCCATTAAAGGAGTCAGTTCCGAGTTAAAAATCAATTAAAAGGCTGGGGCTGAGCCCTGCCCTGCCCCTGCAGGCCTGGCACACTGGGGAGGGGTAGAGCAGGGAAAAAAGCCATCTGCATCCACGGAGTGCTGAGCAGGACCCCTGAGCCACCTCCCCAGCAGCGAGGCCACCTCTTCTCAGGTGTTGCAACTCCTTTATTAGATCTCTCCTCTCTTTTCTCCTCCACCTTTCACTGTCTTTATTATCTTTTTTTTCTTTTCCAGCCAAAGGGAAAAGGAAGAAAAGGAAATCTCTCCACCACAATAGTGTGTCAGGCTCCTATCATTTTCAAACCCTCCTCTCCCCTCCCTTTCAACTCTCCTTACTTAGCAGAGAATTTTTCTTCATTAAAATTAAGCCTCATTTCAGGCTCATCTTCTTTTCTCCCTCTCCTTTTCTCCAAATTGAATGAAACGTGATCTCCATCAACCTGGCCTCCCCTCCCTCTCCTCTCGCTTTCAGAACCAAACCTTCCTCACCATAAGAAAAAAAAAAATTACCCGACCATCCATCCATCCTCCTCATCCTCTCCTCTTGCTGCTCCGGGAAATCAGCCCCACTGAAGGCGACTGTTTCTGCCAGGAGCTGCACGACTCCCCCCGCTTCCCTCTCCCCCCACACATCCCACTTTCAGCTCATTCTCTTTAATTGGGAAGTATTTTCTCCCACATAATGGAATGAACCCTTCTCTCCTCTCATTTTCTCGCCACCGTTCTTTACCTGCCTTAATAATCCTGCTGCTCCCCTGGAAAGCAGCAGGAAGGGACTGGGGGGACCCTTCCACCAATCCACACCCTGCGAGAGATGCTGAGCAGCTCAGCCCACGCAAGCCTCGGCATCCTCTCGTAGGAAAAGCAGCCAGATGGCTTTAGCAGGACTTTCCCCTCCCCTCCAGCTTTCCAATAACCTGTGGCACCACTGGATGGTCAACAACTGCTTCAAAGACACCTTGGAGATGACACCAGGCACAATCTGCACGTCCAGCCTGACCACAGACCCGCCTTGGCTCCATGACCAGTGGTCAGCAGGGATAACCCCGTCCCACTTCCCAATTTCTCCCACCTTTGCTCTCCCTCCCTCTTCCCAGTGCTGCTTTCTCCTCCTCACTCCACCTTTTTGTCCACCAAAAAAATGTATTTAACATTCTCTGATGCTCAAGGCCAGCCGGCTCGTTAGCTCTGCTACACCTGGATCAGGATCTGGAGACAAATTGCTGCTTCATTATAGGAGCTGAGGCTCTAATCCATTTTTTTTTTCAGGCTGTTTAACTTGTAAGGACAACAGATGGATACAGGGCTGTATAATGCAGACTCCTTAAGATCCATCACACAGTCTTGGAAGTGCAAAAACACAAGGCTGAGGAATGTGAAACCAGAGCAGATCTTAGAGCGGTCACCTCAAATTAGGCACAAGGAGAAAATGTGCCAAGACTGGAGCTGGACTGAAACTGCCAACTTGTATCGCTGAAGATTAAAGGAAAACCAAACTTTTTCCCTCCACATCCCACAAAGTCATTTAAGTTTTTTCACTTTTGTCTCTCCAGTGAAAAAGAACAAGGAAAGAGTTCGGTAAAAAATTAGCTAAGAAATGAGCATACTCCTACTTCAGTTTCGAGCAGATGATGTGCAACAGCCACAGCCTGGAAACCTCAGGTTTTGCTTTGGGGTTTTTCACAAAGGTAATGGAAAACTTTGACCTACCGAAAGACCTCCTGCAAATGTTCTAAATGAGAAAACACCCAGCACCATCTTCCTTTCAGCATCGCAGACAAGAGCTGAACTCACCTGCAGAGCTCTCAGGCAGAGCAGGAGGCTCTCAGCTCCCTGTCCCCCCGCCCAGATGTGCAGCACATCTGCTGACCCTGCCAAACCAGCTGTTTGCTTTCTCCTGTGCAGAGCTGCAGAGACCTGGAGGTGCTGTCCCGGTGCCTGGATCCACCAGAAGTGCACACAGACACCTACACGTGGGTATGGCACCCACAGGGACCAGCGCCCTGTGCCCATCCTGGCCAAAATCTGGCTCTCCCCAGCCTCTGCTCAGCCAGAACATGGCAGAGAACAGCAGCACACGCTGGGAACACCCTCTCGTTACCAGCCAGGGGAGAGGTGCCACGGAGGTTGGCTGAATTTCTGAATCATCGGCCGTGGAGAGGAGTTTCCACTCCTCCATCGCTGCAACTGCTCCTCCCTCCCTGCAGCAGCAGGTGCCTGGGAGCACCCATTTCCCCACGGAATGTGTTCTTCAGGGCACGAGGCTGCAAATGTTGGCATTTCTCAGGTCTTTGAACACTTTAATCCCCTCGGAGGGGATACTGAACTGGGGAGCCTGGCATTTACCCTGGCACTGCCCGATCCTCCCGAAGGAGCCTCTGCTCCAGCCAAGCTCAGGGGCTACCAAAGCAAACCAGTGCCTGGCCTCGGGGCACCTCCCTCCTCTCCCTGGAACACATCCCAGGGATATTCACATCCTCAGGGATACCAGAAGACTCAGAAACCACGGAGCTCATGCAGGGATGGGCAACCATCCTTCCCAAAGCCAGCAAAGCCCCCGGGAACACTCCACCGCTGCAGAGGAAACCTTGGACGCCCGCCACAACACGCTCGCCGCTGGTTTAGGGATTTGCTGGGACAATGGCAGGACAGCAGCTCCTACCCAGGGGCAGGAGGATGAATAGGCACAAGAATCCCTATTTAACACACACAATAGCCCAGCCCGGCTGCCCGTGTAGGTTCACCCGGCATTTGTTCGCGTTTCCCGCTCCTTGGACTCTCTCCTGGTCCCTCCCAGAGCTTGGAGGCAATAACTTGCCTTCTTATCTGACCCAGAAGGACAGCCAGCTGTCAGCACACAAACACGGCCTTTGTTTATGCTGAGATGAAAGCTCAGTTAATTAAAACCAGAAATCACTTTCTCTTATCTGCAGCCTCTGGCCCCTGTGGTGGGCAGGAGGCTCCGGGGCCACACTCACGCCCCGGGCTGCTGACAACAGCCCCCACACAACATCCCAAACACCCTGCCAGCGCCTGTTGCATCCTCCCTCTGGATTCATTCACGGGAAATGGGAATTTGTAAGGCAGCAAGAGCTTCTCCACATTCCCAGACAGGTTAATGCCACTCAGCACTATCCCATTCCCTGTCCACAGAGCTGCAGGGCCCTTGGCTGACGTGCAATGAGTTTAACAGTCTCAGGGCTCTGGGTTTGGAACCCTTGGGCGGTCAAGCTGACCCCAGGACACTGTGCTGTCACAACTGTCCCCTCACAGCCCAGCCCAGCATTTTTTCAGCCCCATACAGAGGTTTCACCCCCTTCTTCCCAGCAGCCCGCCCCATAGAGTCACCAGAGGGATCACCCTGGCCGGAGCTCCGAGGCAGGGGGTGCTGCCCACACCCAGCCCCGCTCCCAGCACGGCTCTGGGTGTGCTGGGAGCCCTCGCCAGCAGCAATCAGGGTTATGCAAGGCAGGAGCTTGACAGAGTGCCAGTTCTGCATGCTGAAAATTGAAAGCGATCGACTTCCACCTCGCGCGTAAGGCAGAGAAAATCACATTCAACTCATTGAGAGGCTTCAACAGCAGAAAGATTGATCAACTTGATGAGAAGTGACTCTCTCTCTCTGCCGTCCTCCTTCCCCCCACCCTCCTCTCCTGTTGATCCCAGTTTCAGCATAAACAAGGGAGCCAAGGGCCCAAACAGGAGCCCCTCTGCTGCTGGCTGGGTCAAGTATTTCTGAGAAATTCTTCCCTGGGAGGGTGGGGAGCCCCTGGCACAGGGTGCCCAGAGCAGCTCTGGCTGCCTCATCCATCCAAGGCCAGGCTGGACAAGGCTTGGAGCACCCTGGGATAGTGGAAGGTGTCCCTGCCCACGGCAGGGGGTGGAACTGGATGAGCTTTAAGGTCCCTTCCAACCCAAACCACTCTGGAATTCTACCCCAGGGTCAGTTCTCTCCAAACAGGCCAAAGCTGCAGCAAACTGCAGAGGACACTTGGTGCTGCTCCTGGGTACCAGAGGACGCAGCAACGGGCGGCTCCTCGCTCTGGGGACACAAGGAGGATGCCCGGGGTGAGGGACCCCACCTGCCTGGGCTGCCTGCCCACACACAGCCTGCTCCCTCCCTCCCCTCTCGCCTGGCACTCCTCACTTCGCCATTTACACGTGTCACACCAAAATCTTTCTCATTAAGCGGAAATTGAATTTCGTTAATTAAAGCAAAAGAAATCAATTAACCTTATCAGCAAACAGGAGCCATTGGAAAGGGAATAAGGAGAAGGCATCCCTCCCTCTCGCCCCGAGCCTCCCCTGGATGCTCAGGGCTGTGCACGGGCAGCTCGCCGTGGGCTGCAAACAAGCGAGACGGGACTGCGGGGAAGGTGGGGAACTGCTGACGAGAGGAAAGGGATTTCAAAGCAATTAACACCCCCAAGATTTACCATCAGGTTGACAAGCTCTCAGAGTAGCCATCACTCAAACGTAAGGATTCAATTAATTTTTTTTCCCCTCTTCCCCCAGCTCCCCTGGTAGCTTTGCACGTAGCAGCAGAATGAATCCAGTGTGGAAGGAAGATTTAAAAACCAAACAGAGCGGAGTGATTTTAGAGGAGATAAAAGCATAGTTTCCCCGTGTCCCCCAACAGCCAACATTTGTTTTCCTTTCCTTTGCTGTTCGCCTCATTGGCACAGCTCAAACGCAGCCATTTTGTCACTACCCCTGGATATTTGTGCGTGCTCGTTTGCTTTTGCATCCTGCAGAACCTTAATCCCAGGCTCAAGTCTCGTAGGGAAAGGCTGCCTAGTCTGGGATGTTTAATCCACACACGTGGTCCCAGAAAGGACCTGGCAGTGGCTCTGCCACAAGACCTGTCCCTAGCAGAGGTGGTGGTGGTGATGTGACAGGAGACACCCAGGCTCGAGCACACTTTTAACCTGATTAAGACCATTAGGCAATAATTGCATGATATTTTTTCCCAGCCAAGTGGGACAGGCTTTACCTACAGCCCCCGCCCTGTGAACAGAGTCAGTGGGACCTCCTGCTTTTCAACACCACCCTCTGCAAGGGCAGGGAGTGAGGGAAGCTCATCCCTGCCTCCCGTGGGCAAGGATGCTCCGGAGGAGAGCTGACATTCAGGCTGCTGGTGGAAATCTGCAGTCTGAGCATGAGCCTCTCCTCCAACCCAGGCAGATGAGCTCAGCTCTTTGCTGCTTCAGGTTGTCTCTTGGGGTGGATGTTTGCACCCAAATCTGCTCTGGCCAATCTTCTCTACCTCTAAAAGCCTCAGCTGAAGGAGTCCTTTAATATCTCAGTCTCTCTATGCAATAAAAGCATCACAATAATAATAGCTTCTGCTGAGCACCCTTAATCTGTAGAGATCCAGGCACTTTAGAGAGGAGCAAAGCTATTATACTGAGGGGACAGCAGAGAAAAGAACAGGGACACGGGAAAATATAAGGATTTGCACAAGGAAATTAGCAACCCAGGCAGCACAGACCCCGAGTCTCCCACACCTCCCTCCAAAGCCTGGAAAACAGAGGCACAGCCCCAAAAATCAGGCAGGCTGAAGGACTGAGCAGGTCGGCAGTGCCCACTGAGGGCGGGTGCTGGGAGCAGGGAAGGGAAGGGGGTTCCCATAGCAGCTGGAATGCTCCCTGCTTTCCTCTGTGCCCCTGAGAACGGCGCTCCCGGGGGGGATGAACTCTCCCCTTCCCATCAGAAAGGGAGGTGACCTGCCCCAGTGTCCCCACCCCCAGAAGGGCACGGAGTTGTCCCTCTCCACCACCTCCCACAGCCTCTGATCTTCCCTGAGCCCAAACCCCCTGCACCATCCCTCACCCACCCCAAAAAACACCACCTGGGAGAGGTTCCCCAGTTCAGGAAAACATCTGTGACCCCCCCAAACTGCCAGTTGGCTGTAGAGACCCTCAGATATCCCGGGAGAGGCTTAGAAAGACCCACCATGGCACCAAGGAGCCAAAACCCCCCATTCTCTCCCAAAACTTTACTGCAGTCTGTGCTCCCCCTGCTCTGTCCTGCCCTCAAACGCCCCCAGCCAGCTCTCAACCCCCCTCCTCCTGCCTGCAAATTCCAGAAAACCCCTCCTGGAGCAGCCTAATGAACGAGGTGGGTTCATGCAAAGCCTGAGCCCAAGGACGAAATGAGATGGAGATCTCCCTGGCTGATTCAGGGATTTTTTCCCACGGATCAGGATGCTCAGTTCTAGCAGGCAGGATGCTCCTCCTGGGAGCAGGACCGGCAGACCAGGAAAGCCCAGGAGTTAGCAGAGCAGCTTTCCTGCAGGAATCTCATCAGTATCAGGGATCCTTGGGTTCAGGGCCAAAGCAGAGTTGTGTTTTCAGGAGCCCAGACAAAAACAGGGAAGAAAAAGATGCAAATATCCCCGGAATGTGCCCGGTAGTCTTTTGTGTGAGCACATTAGAATACAATAGAAATGTGACTAAAAAAGGCTCAACAGAATAAATACTGCACTTATAATAGGCCTCAGGGAGAGAAAGAGATTTAATGGCAACATATTAAATGTAAATCAACACAAAAGGTAACTGGGAAGGGAAGAGATATACCAGCTTAGGGATTATAGCACAAAGCTGTAATATTTACTCATGAGATTAAGGCACTTATAGGAAATGAAATATTGTCCTTTGGAAATAATTCAATCCTTTGCCTTTATCCAGGAGGATTGGACATATCAAGCTGTTTGAGAGATGCAGACAGAAATTCACACCTAATACTAGTGGAGGGATGGGGACCTGCATCTGTCACGGTGCTCTACAAGGGCTCCAGGTTTTCCAGGGGAAACTCATCTTGGAGCAGCAGCCTCTGCCTGCACATCCCTGCTGACACCCGGGGCTGCTGTGAGCAGGGATTTTGGATGGCTTGGACGAAGCAGAAATGAGTGCTGAGCATTTTAAGGGGGAGCTTTCCTCCCCACAGCTCCCACCCATCCAAGGCACCCTGGGATCTGCTGACCTGCTGGTCCCCAGCTGCTCCCCTTGGCAGGACGATGAGGACAGGACTGCTCCCATGTCCTTCTGGGGAAGGTGATCCCCATCACCTCCATCCCAAGTGCCTCAGTTCCCACACCTGCAGTTTGGGATTGTTTCCCTGCTGTGCAAGAAGCTTCAGCCAAAACACGCTTGAGGAATGCGATGTATCATCACCACACACAAGTTATCTCCCAGTTTACCGTGATTTTTTTTTTCAGGCAAAAATAAAATTCTAACAACTCAATCTGATTTCCAGGTGCCAGGCAATAAAAAAGACAATCTCCTGATTTCGCAACTGCAAAGCTTCCCCTAAACCAGATCCCTCAGCCGCTTGTATGGCCCCAATCAGCAAAGCATCTTTAGCACCTCGCAATCTTTAATAGACTCGTCCTCTGCAAACCCCCGGTGAGCCTGGGAAGTGCCATTATCTCCTTTAAACAGGCAGGGAACAACGGCTGGGAATCGTCCGCCCACGGCGTTGTCTCTCTGCATTGGAGACCTGCCCAAAAACCCGAAATTAAGCGGGGCACTGCCAGGCAGCCAGGCCGGGCTTAACTGCTCCTCACTGCAGAGAACTTAGTGCTGCCAAACCTAAGGCATCCCGGTGGCTGAAACGCACAGTTTAAGGTTAAAAATAAAATCAAAACCACAAGCAAAACCCCCACAACNCAAATAAACAAACAAAACCAGAAAGCGGTGGAGAAAAATAAATAAAGGGGGAGAGGAAATAAAAAAGAATGCTTAAAGTCAAACAAGAAGTCTTCATCATCATTTTAGCCAGACAGGGAGGCAGGAAAGCCAGACCTCCCTGTGGAGCTGTCTCCAAGACGTGCTCAGCACAGCACAGCCTCCTGTCCCTTTCCCTGCGTTATTTTTTTAATAACCAGCTCCTGGTGGAGAAAACAATATTGGCGCTCAAGTGCTGCTGCAGGCTCGGGGGAGGGAGCCCAGCCGGGACCATCGGCGCTAAAATCAGCCTCCGCTTAAACGCTGCCGGGTTAATTCCAGCTGCTGATCAACAGCCTCTCCAGCTGCCACGCCTCGGGCATCCCACGGCCCCGAAGGGGTTAATGCCACTTGGAGAGCTCGGGGAAGCTGACAGACACAGTCCCACTCTGCTCTTCATTTAATAATAATTACCCGGATAGTAAATGCGACCCTGCTGTTTTGCTCACTTGAATTTTTTTGTTTCCCCAGCTATGGCAGTGTCACTTCTCCCGAGGCGGCCTCCCCCACTTGGCAGAGTTAAATTGCATTCTGATTCTATTAAATGGTACTAAATGTCTTCAAAATCAAAGAGCAAATATAATTTAAGTGCCATTTGGGTCTTCCCACAGGTTCTCAGCTGTTCACTCTGCAACCAACCTGTAGAAAGCTGCCTGGTGACAGGGGTATAGTTTAAAAGGAAGCACGCAGCCGGGATATACAATACATTTCCCTTCCACAACACGTCCTTTATGGAAATTCACAATGCACGGTGGTTACAGCCGAAAACACAGCAGCTGCTCTGATCAGCAGAGAGGAAGGGAGAGGGGAAGACAGCGGGAGAGCTGGGGACAGCACTGTGCATCGTGGCGCTGGCATGGGGTCCATCCCACGGCAGGGAAACGTAGGAACCCTACAAATCTTCCCACCACGATGCCAAACACAGCCCAAAGATGCTGCCCACACCAAAGCCCCAGGAGCCCACGGACCTAAACACATCCCACTCTCCTCAAAACACTCCCCTGATCCTGTTTTTACAGCCAGCCTGGCAGGATGGAGGGGCGGAAAGGTTTCGGCAGGGATGGGATGTGGGGCAGCCCTTCCAGGGAGATCCCAGGGAGATCCCAGTAGGAGCAGTGGTTGGCAGGCAGGGAAGAACAGGGAGAAGAGATGGCTCTAGCAAGAAAGAACCTGTAAGCAGAAAGTTAACACAATAAAGAAACCTTAAGGTGTTGGTTATACGTTGCAATTTCAAGGCTGGTTTTTAAGGGCAGGGGCTCAATAGAAGCAAAAAACACTTAATTAACGTGTTCAGAAACACCAATTGACCCGAGGTGCTTTCACACTCCCAGCAACCACCAACCAGCAGTGTTTAAAGGCAAAGTGCAGTGCAGAGAGAGGAAATCTCCTTTAAGGCACCCGGGGTTGGGTACCAGACTGGGAATAATCTCCCACAAGCACCTTCTTGGCACGGTGCTGGCTCCCAGCGAGGCAGAGCTCACCTACAAAGGAGCAAGGCTGCAGCCAGCACACCCCTGCGAGGCGAGGAGGCAGCCTGCCAGCTGACAAACCTGCTCCTTAGCTCCTGCTGAGGACAGAAACCCTCCTGGGGGCAGAGCCCAAACCACCACATCCCCAGCAGCCGGAGAGAAGGGAAGAAATACAGCTGTGTACGGCCTTCCTCCCACTCCAGTGAACACAGCAACAGCCTCTCCGTGCTGGATTCTGGCAAGTCAGTTTTTTCTCCCCCTTCCCCGCTGCTGCCATGCTGTGGATGGACTCAGTTGGCTCCATCAGTGCCCCTCCTCTGCCTCCAGCAGCTCATCCCACACCCAGGGCACAGCTGCAAATCTAAGGGTGCTAAAAATGTAGACACAGAACGCAGAGCTCGATTTGAGCATCACTAACAAAAGCCACCACGAGGCAAAGCTCATCTGGAGCTGTCCAGAGCAGGACTCGCTCTTCTGCTCCCTCAGCACAAAGCCACAAATAGTTCAGGCCCTTGCTCTCCTTTGAGCTGGTGGAAGTGACTAATTGTATTTTGAGAGAGAAGCAAATCATCGCTCAGATCATCTGCACCAACTCCAATAATAGCTGATCTCCCTGCAATGATCTGCCACGCCGCTCTCAAGCTGCTGCCTAAGCCTCATTAGGCAGCAAATGCTGTGCAAAGGCTCTGTGAGGTCAGAGTCCAAGGTTGTGCCCTGCCAGACCACAGCTCCCTCCTCGAGCCACAGCAGCATCCCCTAAAACCCCTGAATTGCCAGGAAACGGGGCCTATTTGCAGCCAGAAGGAGAAGCATTACACAAAACTCTCTGTGTGCTCGAATCCAGTGCCCACAGGAGCAGCAGGATAACAGCTCTCCAAAAAGTACTCCTGGCTGCTGAAGAGGTGACTCCGATGTGCAGCCTGGGAGGCTGGCAATGAAGCGTTCTGTGGTGGCTGTAAGGTCGTGGCAGCAGTTGCCAGACTCTCCCCCAAGCAGCACAATTTTGGGGGGGGTGCATTGCCAGCACCTCCAGGACAGCAGCTCCTGATCCTTCGTGGTCTTTCCAAGCTTTTATCCCCACCCCTGGGGATATACTCATGCACTTCTGGCCAGTTTGAGAACCAGGCAGGGGTTTCCTAAGGAAATCAAAGGATTAGCAGGGATGAATTCAGTCCTGACTCCGGCCCCACTGCTGCAGAGCAGCCCCAAGCCCCAGGGATGCTGCTCCAGCCTGAGGCACAGCTCCGAGTGACACCACAGGAACAACCTTTGGATATTACACCGCTGCCTGGCACCCAGGGGTTTGCCAGGTGTCCCTGTCCTCCCCCTATCCCCTGACCAGCCACAGGAGGAACCAGAGACCTGGTTTTAAGCCTGCATCACTCCCCTGTAGCGAGAGCAGCCCAGGGTTTTTAAACATTCAACACCTCCTGGCCAGCCTGGCCTGCACTACAGAGCTGCTCACATCAAAAGATCTTCAGCTCAGAAGATTAAAAGGCTCCGGGGATGGGTAAGAGGATGCAGAGCTCTTCACCTCGAGGTGGCTGGCCCTGTTTCTAGGTCAGGAACAAGCACAAACCTGTTTCTGCTGCAGCAGAGGAAGCAGCCGGCTTGGCCTCAGCTCCTGGCTGTCAGCTGTCCCCTTCTGGGGGACAAACAGGAGCTGGGCTGGCACCTCTTCAGCACATAAACACCCTCAGGGACCCGAGATGGGCTGAGGCCACCCCGCTGCGTGGCCACGAGGAGGGGATTGGTGAACAGGGGATATTTTGGAGGGGATGACTCGAAGCCCACACCTGGGGCGAACAGGGATGTCGGTGCAGGAGCTCCCATCACCCGTGCACTCTCCGGAAAGCAGCGCGGCACGCTCAATTCACGCCTCGGCTCCCTCCCCGGCAGCTCGCAAGCCCGGAATTCTTGGCTGGGCTGGCAATCTGGCACTTTCTGCCGGCGCCGACTGCACGTTTGGGGAGCGGCGTTAAAAATATCCTGCGTGCCCGCACCCTCCCCGTGCCGCCTCCCACGGGCGCGCCCCGCGGTGCCCCCTCGGCTCGGGGAGGTGCCCAACGCAGGCGGTCGCTGCCGCCCTCCCCTTGGGTTTGCAAGGAGAGGTGGGCAACAGATGGAAGGAGCTCTTCATCCCTTTCTCCGTTTTTAACCCCGCCGCACGCAGCTGGGGAGGTGCTGGTGAGGAAAAAGGTGGTGCTTTCAAGAAAGCCACCCTCGAACCGCGGCTGTGGCGCTCTGGGGTGGGTTTAATTCACAGAACGGGAGAGCAGGGCTGGGTCTGTAGGCTGGATCCAACAGCCTGGGCTCGACAGTGTGCATGGGAGAGGGCTTTTAAGAATTCAGGGGAGGTTCTCATCATCTTGGGGATGAGTCATCTGTTGTCACAAGGATGATTTCATGGTTACTATGTCCTGTACCAAATGTTTCTGTTGTAGGGCGGTTAAATCATCATCTCAATCCCCTGGAGTTCGCCAAAGATGGGACAATTCCTTCAGGAGCTGATTAAAGTCACCTTCAAAATTTAAGGGTAAGAGCCTGAAGAGAGCTCTAAGTTGGTCCCTCTGTTCAGATTTTACTCAGATAGGAAGAAGATCTTCTCCTAAAACCCCACCAAGCATCACCTCAGGCAGTTCTTGCCTTCTAAAAGGTGCCCAGCCAAGTAAATCCTCCAGCTTTCCTCCACCACCACCAGAGAGGTGCAGAGAGTGAGCAGTAACTCTTAGGTCCCCCATATCTCCTTAGTGACGACAGAGAAACTCAGGCACCTACCACAGCTGGATTTTCATGGAGCTAAAATCAGGTGCCATGAAGTATCTCTGTCCCCAGAGAAACCATGTTTGCAAAGAGGTTCTCCAAAGGGTGCATTTGTAACCGAGACTTTGACACCTGCCTGGAGCTGCGAGAAGCAATTTATGAGGCAGGGGGGAAAACAGTTTGACTGGGCTCAAGCCTGCTGAGCTGCAGCAGATGGTTCCTGCAAGAGCGGGGAAGGAGGAGAGACATCTCTACGCACTTAGGAAAGGTTGCCTCCTCTTCTTAGTCTGCTCTTCCCCACCTCCTTCCCCACACTCCTCCTCCCCGAGACAGAGAAGATGCGGGAAACATGCCGGTGAATCCCACACAAGGCGCTACTTCACTGACTTCTCCAAGTTACTTCACTCCCATCCAATTTATCCAAACTTTGCAGGCGAACTGTGGCCTGCTGAGAGGAAACTTGGTTGCCTCATCAGCGTTCACATCACGTCAGCCTTGCCTTGCTTCACCTCGGCAAGGGCTCTCCACGTTCTTCGTGGAGGCCTCACGCAGCTCGGCGGCGCGAGGTGAAACCAAGAGGCTCCGAAGCAGCATGGATCAAACCCAACAGAAATATTTGTACCAGGCTCTGTGAAGTGAGACCGCCAAGCTTCTCACGGCTTTAATTATGGCTGGCAATCTTCCACGGTGTTAATAAAACCGGTGGTTCTGCGGCACCTTTCCTCCCGCAGGTCCCCGAAGTCACAGCCCTGAGCAGGCGTGGTGGGAGCGTGTCTGCCGAGGGTTTTGGGATGCAACCACCTGTGGAGCGTGATGCTCCAGCTTCCAAGGCAGCCAGCAAGGCTGGCCAGGCTCCATCCTGCTCCTGCTTTGCAGGGACACACGGTGGGACCGGCTCCGTTTATCCCTGGGCTGACACGCAGCACCAAGCCCGTCGGAGCCAGCTCAAAGCAGAAGGTGATGGCTGGAACTGGAAAACGAGCAGCATATTCCCAATCTGAGCACATTCCCAATCTGATCTCCTGACTTGGGTGCTTTAGTGGCTTGTTTCTCATGCCATTTATCTTCCCACCTTCCAGTTTTTCTCTTTTAAGTGTCCTTTTTCTCTTGTGTAGAGAAACCTGGTCCCCTCTCAGCCCACTTGTTCTCTGCACTGCCCTGCCTGCTAATGGGAAGTGATCCTTGAGGAGGGGGTTCAGTAACCCCCACTTTCCCCTGCATTGAAGCTTTTCCCAGTACAAACAAGCACCAAAATGGGACCAGGAAAAAATAAAAGGAAGCTGTGCCCTCAACGCCCCCTCCATGCCTTATTTCAAGGTCACCTGCAGCCACATTACATCTTTTACCCAGGCGACTCCCTGGCAGCCAAAGCCTCGTTTAAGCCACAGATCAGCCTTTCCAGGAAGGAAACAATTTTCCTCGACGGCAGAGGAACAGAATCATCCATTTGGAAAAACGGCGCCTCGTCAAGCCTGACACACACAACAAAGGCTCCATCCTCCACGGCTGGCGGAGGCACAGCAGGAGAGACGAGCGGAATCCCACAAAACATCATTTAGAGGTATAAAATATTCACCATAAATTGCGAGGCCGCTCGGGACCCGGCATTCAAAGAGCGGAGGAGAAAGCGGAGCCTCAGCGATGACATTTGGCTCCCGAGCTCGACTTTCTCCCAAAGCCCCGAGGAGAGATGAGAGACCGGACGTGATGCTCCGGCAGCAAAGATCCACCTCCCATCCAGGGCTTTTAATCAGCATCTCCCCCAGTATTTCACCAGGAGTATTAATACCTTTAACCCTGTTTTACTAGGCACAAAGAGGAATAAAAGATGTTTTAGAAAATAGCTGCCTCTCAGACATCCCAATCTGGATCTGCAGCCATTAGGAAACACTTCCGAGAGATAAGGATAAATCAGGAGATGAGGAGGCAGAAAACTTCCGCCAAGTTCCAAAGGAAAGAAGCGAGGAAACATTTTCTTACGGGTGGAGAAGCTGCTGTGTATTTATGAGGTTGCTTTAATGGGGAGATGAGGCCGGTGTTTGATAGCAGGGATGGAGCCAGGTGCCTGCACCCCCTGACCTGAAGGTGACCAACACCCAGGCACCCAGCAGGTGCCTTCCCAGTCTGTATTTGCCCGGCACTGGGGAGGGGGGACACCTCATCCACTTCATCCACCACTCAGCATAAAAACTCCTCAGCTGCTTTCTGACCTTTCTTCGCTTTTTTCTTTCTTTCTTTGCCTCCTACCACACACCCAAATTTCCCGCAGAAGGTGAACACTTCCCATGGAAATTTCACTTTTGACGAAAACCCAAGTTTCTGTCAAAAAACAACCCTGATTCCCCAGAAAAATTTTCCACCAACTCTAATAAGTAACAGTAACACTTGGATCTGAACCGCCCCTGGCTTGGTTTTGTTGTTTGCAAACGCTGCTGGAGGCTTTGCCCACCTGTAGTTATTATTTCATTGCTTTGTTCCTGGCTGTCAAACTTCATCTCTTTTTTTTTTTTTTAACCTTAACACCATATGCTTCCTAATGAAAAACGTCTCCATATTCACACCTGAAATTAGAGTCCTGTGTCAGCGCTCTTTCACAGAGCCCTTACGGAATTTCACTCCAAGGCCCGAGGAAAATGAAAAGGCGAGAGAAGAGCCTTAAAGAAGAGAGAGAAGACCCTTTTTTTCTCATCTCCCCACGACTCTGCAGCAGAAGACACCTTTCACCGGAGGTGTGGGCTTAGCTTTATGGAAAATTCAGATTTCAAAAGGGGGAGAAGAAAAGGGTTGGGTCATCGTTCACCGCAGCCGTGAGAACCACCTGGGTTTTTCCCTCGGAATGGAGGGTGGGAAGGCCAGCAAGGCTGCCTGCTCTGAGCTGAGGAACAATTTAGCTGTAAAAACGTGCCCAAGAGCCTCCCCATCTTCCCTATTTTTGGAGGTGACCTTGCTGTTTGAGAAGATTCCCCGACGATATCTGATTTACTGATTTCCCTTGTCGTTCTGGAGGGCTCAAAAGCAGATACCACCCTGCAGCCTTGGCAGGCAAATCCAGGTAAAGCTCCTGCAATGGGAATGACGTCCCCACAGGCAGCTCTCCCTGGGGTACCACACACACAGCACCCAAAAAAGCCCTGAAAGCTCCCACTGAGAACCACCCAGGTGCGGGCAGGGCAACACCACAGCTCGACAGCTCAACCCTCTCTGCAGCACGCGATGTCCTCAACACCGGCGAGGATCCACGCCAAGGACAGGAAGTTTCCGAAGTTTCCAAGGAAACCTGACATGCTTTTGCAGGAGAACTTGAAAACGCAGACAGCGCACTGCTTGCAATCAGGGCTCAAAGAGCCTGCACGGCTGGAAAATTGCTGTTTATTTTATGTCTCATCTGCAGCACCGGACAGCTGAGCGGGGGAGAGGCTGCGGATGCTCCGGCTCCCAGCTCGGCACCTCGCGGCGGGGAAGGAGCCGGGCGCGGGTCGGAAACGCGCTCGCCATCGAGCTGTGCTTGGCCACGAGTCATCCCCACGGCCCCTGCCCCTGCCTGGGCTGTCAGCGAGGCCATCGCTTTACCCCCAGCAACCACTTAATGAGCTAGCACGGGGTGTTTAATTACGCCCTGCTTTGCATGTTTGTCATTCCCGAGTCCCAGGAAACGCAGCGGAGCGGGAAGCGGCCAGCGTGACCTGCAGGCACCCAGGGCTCCAGAGGGTGCACCCAGCTCCAGCACCCAAATTGTTTTCAGCCCCTCATTGTGGCCCCAAAAATACTTTGCAAAGGAGGGTCCAGTGTTCCCCTGTTCTGCGCCAGCAGCGGGGCCAGTTACCGCACTTGCTCCTCCCTGATGGGAAGATGTAATCCCAAGAATCGACAGAAAACACCACAAGGATAATTAGGATTGCATCCTCCCAGTCCCCAAAGCCAGCAGGCAGCGTTGAGAAAGAGATGCTGGGAAGGAAGAAAAGCAGCTTGACAGCAGAGCTCCTGGATGCAAGACAGAAAAGCGAGTCGCTGCAGAGGAATTTCTGGAGGTATTTAAGTCCTGGATGAGGTCCTGCAAGAAATGTTTCTGTTTTGACAAGGAGGATGTGCGAGGTGGGAGGCTACTGCGGTTTTCTCACACGGATTTCAAAGCCTCAAGCAGAGGTCAGCGAGCAGCGATTGGAGCGATTCCCGCAGCCCCCGCGGGGCACGGGGACCCTTCGCTTCCCACCACCACGCTTCCACCAACAGCCCACGAGGACTTCTGGCAAAAACTGCCACTGTGCTGTCAAGGATAGAGAATGAACAGGTTGAAAATGCATTTTGTTTACGTGTGGGCAGCTAGACTAGGGAAAAGATTTATTTAAGGCATTAGGAGGGGTTTTGAGCCCCTTTTCCCCTCCTCCATCCACTTAGCAGTGACCAGGCGTTTTCCTTCCCAGCTTATCCCTTGACAAGAAATCAAATTGCTTTTTTGCCTCCCCTCTCAATACTTAAAATTTGGCACCTGGGTGCAGACCCAAGCCAAAGAGCAGGGCCCCCTCAGTTTGAGGTGCAAGGCTCTCCAGCCCTGCTGGGGCTACACCAGCCCGAGCTGCTCTCGAGTCAAACAGGAAGAAAGGACAGAGCAAGAAAAAGAAAAAAATATTAAAAAACCCAGGAGAAAGACTGAAAATTGGATCCATTTATTTTACTTCAACCTTCCCCAATAGCTGCTGGTTATTTACCATTATCTCTCCTTGCAGTGCCGGTGTTGAGCTGAACTCCCCTCCTTGGGCTGCTGACAGTCCATGATTACCAAGGAGCGCAGCAATTCCTGCACAACCTGCCCGAGGAAGACCCTCCGTGCCAGAAACAACCAGCCCCCCTTGAGGGGGAATGGGGGGAAGGGGAACAAGGGAGCCACAGAACCCGCTGAGATCACGCCGGACACACAAAGAGATGAATTCTCCTCCCAGGGGCCCAGCAAGGATCCCCCGAGCAGCCACTGCTGCTCCCACCTTGCACCCATGAATACAAATTTGGAGGTGCCATGCATAAATTTTCCCCCTCAGCAGCATTCTTGCCAAGGCAGAGCCGTTTCCCTGCTGCACACCACAGGGATGACGACAGTGTTCAGGTAAAGGGCATTGCTGCCTGTGTCACATTTCTGTGCTCTGTTTGCCCAAGGCAGAATTTGTTTGGCCTGGACGGGAGGGGGTACACGCAGCATCTTGTGTTTGATAAGAATATGTTGTCCCTGGGGAAGAGCTTTAACCAGCTTGTGCCTCCAAGTGTGGATGAAGGAGCACTGGAAATGACCCACTGCACAATTCATCTGAGATTTCCTAGTCAGCTTTCAGCAGCAGGGCAAGGAGCTTCGCCGTCCACCCCAAGTTCCCAGGGACGGGCAGGATGTTTCCCAAAGCATTCCCAAGAAAACACCCCTCCTGCTGAGACGAAAAGAGAGGGAGCTCGGATGGGTTCTCCTCCAGAAATGAGCCCGTCACTTCCACCTGTGTGTGCCAGAGGCAGGGGATGCTGCTCAGCACAAATATCTCAGGCTGGGAGTGACCCGTGCCCCCAGAGCTGCAACACAGGCACGGGGAGAGCAAAGCCAGCCTGACCAGAGGAGGTCAGGGGAGCCAAGACAAGGGGCTGCTTTTGGGTCTGCCTCTGCTCGGTCTTGTTTTTCAAGCAATCCGCAGCCTCTGCCTCCAGGTCAGCAAAACACTCCCAAAGCCCGGCTCTTCCCTTGGTGAGTGGCCAGCTGGGGATGTCCTACACCTTAAAATGTACATCCTGCACCCCTTCACCTCTGCAACCCCCCCTGAGCCCCCTGTCCTGCGTCCTTAGAGGGTACATTGGCTCCAGCATCCTCCCATCTGTCTCAGACAGGTCAATGCTCTGTCACCCTTCAACCCATCCCCACAAAACAGAGGGCTCCGGAGGGAGCTGCGGGTGTCTTCCGAGATTTATGGCCTCTTTATTTATTTGTATTGATTTTTAAAAATGCTTTTGAAAGGAAAGCAAAAAAAAAAAGGCACAACGACGCTGCTGATCCCTGGAGGCCTGGCAGTGATTAGTGCTTAATGCATCCGTGGTTGCTCCGTGCACCTGGGGACACCCCAGCACTGTGCAGACATCCAGACTGGGATAAAAACATCCTTGTCCAGCTTTCTGGAGGTGAGCAGCCAGCATGGGACTCTCCCCATCCCATGGATGGCAGGCTCCTGCTGCCAAGTGGGTCCTGCACAAGCTCCCAGCTTTCCTTGTGGCTCCTGAAAGCCCCTCAGAAATGTCTCCCTTAAGTGTAAAACTCCCAGGTTATGGCAGCCCTGCTGTGGCTCAGAGTGAGTCGTTGCAATGATTAATTACCCTCCCTTCAAAAATTGGACAGTGCTTCTATTGTAAATGAGTCCAGCTTCACCTTCCAACACTGGATCCTGACACACTCTTTGCTGCTAGATTAAAAACCTGTCCCTTTTCAGCAGCTTCTCCCCCACAGAGAAGTATGTAGACCACGACGAAATCACCTCTTAACCTCCCTTTGATAAACTAACCAGGCAGAGATGCTTCCCTCGCACTCCAAAGCGAGCCTTACATGCCTTAATTTACCCACGTGTTCTGTTTTCAACTTTCTGTGTTGGCTTCTTTCCCGTCTTCTTTTGAAAAATGTTCCCTGGAGCTGCACAGAGCCCTGCTAAAAAGGTCCTGCTCATACATGTAATGCCACTTCCAAACACTGGTTATTCCTCACGTGTCCCCAAAGACACTTCTTGCCCAAAGGAGTTCATATTTACATTGGAGGAGTGACATAAACTGAGAGAAAATAAGGATTATTATTCCTGTTGTCCAAATGAAGGAATCAAAGCACAGAGATGAAGAGATTTGCCTGTGGCCACGGGGAGCTGAGGAGCTGCCTGTGCTCACCAATGCCAATAATTATTTAGCAATCAGAGTATCAGTAAACAGCAGGAGGAACACAGCTCAGATCCTGGATCTCGCTGCTCTGATGATGCCCCAAGAACCTCTCTGACCTTCATTGCCCTGACAACAGGATTTCAGCGCAGAGGAACATAAGCTCAGAGTGCTTTCCATCACAAGGAAGAAAGGAAAATCCCTGTTCGAGCACCCAGACCAAGGAAAAAGCCAGATTTCCCACTCATCCCAGAGCCAGTTGTCCCAGCAGCTCCGTCAGCTGGAAATACTCAAACCAAGGTCCAAGGTCCAGCTCAACCCTCACTCCAAAGGAGTTCTCTGCAAATTCTTGCCTGTGCCCTGTCTGACTGAAGGCAGGGGCACCTTTGCATACCCAAAGCCTTTGGAAAGCAGGTTGTGACCCTTCCTGCACTCTTCAAAATTCACACTTCCTATCTCCTCCTCAGCTTCTCATAACTCCATGTCTTGGGATGGAAAGAATCCTCCCAGTCTCCCCTGCCTCCCAACAGAATCATCATCTTTTGGTTTCTCACCTTCCAGGTGAAAGGGAAGTTGAAAAAGGGATTTTTATTTTTTGTTTATTCCCACCCAACATCTGGCTTCTCCCAAAGCTTCCAGTGGCCAAACATGAGGGAGTGGCGTGACCGCCAGCGGGGATGGCAGCGTGCTCCAGCTGGGTGCTGAAGGAGCAGTGCTAACTCCCCTCCTGCCAGGAGACTTCCGACAAATTCCGAGATCAACGCAGCCATCGTAAGCAGTTTTTATCACGCTGCCAAGTACCTGTGGCCAACATGGTTCTCCTCACTTCTTCTGACACAGTCCCACTTCATTCCCCTAAGCCACCGATCAGACAGTCAGAGGAGATGAGGAGAAATCCCAGGATGCAGCATCCCTTTGCTTACTCCTCTCCGGGAAGCTGACACGAAGGGATCCATCCCACTTGCCAAACAGTTAAAAAGAAAACGGCCCAGCACAGCACATCAAAACTGCACTTTAATTAACTTGGGATTGTTTTCCCTCTCCCCCTCTCGTCCTTTTTTATTCCTTTTCTTCTCTGTCTCCTGGCATCAAGAACCAAATTGAGATGCAGGTGAATTCATTTTCATAAACTATCAGTTTCCATCAAATCTACCTAATCCATCTCTCTCTACAAAATCCCTTAAGCAGAAGATCTCGCTCCCACTCTGCCTTCCCCAGCTGTGTAAGCCTCGCAGAGCCGGCAGAAATACCAAGCGTGGGTGGCACTACAAGTTCCCAGCTCTCTCTAGATGTGAATATCACTGAGCTTACACGTCCTCGCCGTTCCCTCTAAAACATATGGCTTTAATGTAGCACCAGTCACTTCCCATCAAGATCAAAGTTTAAATATATCTGCGGACCAGGACGGGCAAAGCAGGTGCTGCTTGTGGGTCCGGAGCGAGGGGCTGAGCTGGGATGGAGAGGGGATGATCCACAGCTGGAGAACAGCTGCAGGGAGAAACCAGGGATGGATAGAGGGACTGGGCTTGGGGAAGGGGGTTGAGCCAGGAACACACATCCTTCAGTGCCCATCCCTCCACAGATAAGGCACAACATCCCAAAATCCCTTCATCCAGCTGGAGCATCCAGAGCAGCCGATTCCCCATTCCCAAGGCAACATTCCCCATTCCCGAGGCAACATTCCCCAGCTCGGAAACAGCCGAAAACTCACAATCCACATCGTGAGCAGGGCAGAAAGTAAGCTAGCCCCGCCCTGAATGTCACACTGGCTTTTCCACCAGCTCCACTTTGAACCTCTACCACCCAGGGCCGCAGCCTGCCAGGCAAAGCGATGGCAGTGAGCAGGATTAGGGCTGGGGAGGCAGGAGAGGAGGCAGGAGGAGATACTGCAGTTCTTTCAGCATCACCCAGAAGTGTTTATCAGGACCGCACACAAAGGTATTGGCCGCGGATTGAATGCAGTTCATGGCAAGTGTTTCCCAAAGCTGCTGGGAGCTGGAGGGCTCATCAGAGAATCTTAATTGGTTTTCTCTTAAAAAACTCCAAATGCATAAATTAAAGCAATATAATAAACTCCTGCCTGTTTCTCTCGTTATTAATAAGCCAACGCAGCAAGACAACACTGCAAGGAAACTTTCTCCAAATTCTCTCCCCCAAGATGGAGCAGCCAGGAGTGGGGGAAGGCTCTGGCACCCCAGGGCAAAGAGGGACCTGGAGGAAGGAGAGGATCCCAGCTGCTGGGATGACATCCTGGGGGATAAAACTGGGGCTGCTAGAATCCCCTTTATGTTGGGGTTCATGTCCTGCTCCTGCCAGCCAGGTCTCTTTACACTCATCTTTCAGCTCCCTCTCTCCTTTTATTTCCTCTCCAGTGCAGCCACTTGCTCTCCAGAACTCGGTTTCTCTCCACTTTGTGGATGGTTCTGCCCTTTCATCCTGGCCTCTGGAGGCTCCAGCAAAGCTCAAAGTCTCATCCTGGCCCAGGCAAAGCAAACATCAAAGCAAGGAGCTGATCTCAGGCTGGGGTTCTGGTGCCCAGCAGCCTGGCACCTCCCAGCCTGTCCCAAGGCCATGCCAGCTCCAGTGGGTGATGAATCTTGGTGGGATCAACCAGATGGAAGGTGGGCAGTGGACCTCCAAGACCTGGCATTCAGCTGAGAGTCAAAACTACAACAGCAAGTCCAGTTTCCCTACTTCTGGTGAAGTTTTTCCCTGCTATATTTATTTCAGCTTAACAATCATAGAATGCCAGAATGGTTTGGGTTGGAAGGGACCTTAAAGACCATTTAGTTCCATCCCCTGCCATGGGCAGGGACACTTTCCACAAAACCAGAGCCCCATTCAACCTGTCCTTGAAAGCACCAGCCTTTATCTTAGTAAAGTCTCCAGTGAATTAATCTCCTTTTGAACTGCTCAGTGATTCTATTTCCCAAGCTGCAGGGCCAGAATCTGATGGGTGAACCAAGAAAAGGAGCCAGTCCCCTGCACGTACAGCCAGATTTAAAACAGAAAACACAAACCAAAACAGACCTTGCTCCTTTTGCTCTTTTTTTTCCCTCCCCAAAAGCAGGTTATTTATATTTTAATTAAAGTGAGCACAATGTAACTCCATGAGTTTGGCCTCCGAGCATTGTCTCAGCTCGGGCTGGAAGATAAACAGGCTCAAATACTCTCAGCGTGGCCCTTTTCTGGGAAGCACGGGGATCACGGGCACAATTCGTCTTAAACCATCGCAAGATGATGCCCATTAGAGGGGAGAGAAGGGGTGTTAATGAGATGAAGTGTGAGAATGGGGGGGAAATGAATAAAAGCAACAGCATGAATAGCACATGAGAGGCAAATGAAATAATTACTCCATTCACCATTGTTACAACAACACAATAAATTTAATGTAATTTCCAAAGGCCAACCAGTTTTCTTTCTTACTTGCTTCTTCTTTTTTCTCCCCCCCCTTTTTTTTAAGTTCCTTTTTAGAGTTTCAGAATTATGCTTTAATTAGCATAACATTTAAATTAGCGAATGGAATCTTAATTAGCTGAGGAAATAGACTTTTGTTGGAGTGGTTGCTAAAACAAATAAATCCTCTTCCTCTTTCAAGAGCCATTTGCTTATGGCACATTTAATAGCCTAGTGTACCATAAACAATTTGAGACAAGGATAAGTAATTAAATTAGAAAACATGCCGACAGAAGTAGCCCAGCCTGGCCTTCTGGAGCTACAAGGAGATAATGCAAACCTCCCTTCAGGAGGGAAAAGTGGCCATGCTGGGATGTTCAGTTTTTGTTTGCAGAATTCCAATGTTTGGTTGCAGTTGCCCAATGTTTTGGGTTGAATATTGGAGCCTCAGGGGTGGTTAAACCCTGACTTTGAAGGAAGGCTCCCATGGGAATGCAAGGAAAGGGTTGCAGAAAGTTCAGCCAGAAAGACAAATCCAGAAGGGATGTTTTGTCTTGAAGAAGGGGAAGGCCACAGTGGTGAAGGTCTGGGGAGAGTGGGACAGGAGCCACAGGTTGCAATTCCAAGAGAATTTCCTTCCAGAAACTCTTTCAGCCGCTGCGTTTGAGGTTCAGCCACCACAACACGAGACCCAGGTCAGGGACCACCTTCTGGGTTTGATCTAACCTTCCTCCCAGCCTGGTCCCTCTCTCCTGGGCAGGAAACATCTCCCCCAGCTTTAGCCTCAGCATGGTTGGGGAGGGACCAGCACCTAGACAAGGCACTCAGCTCACCTGTCCTGAAATTCTATTTCATGGTGAGAGAAATGCCCTCAGCAGGCGGCTCTTCTCTGTCCCTGTGCCAAGAGAGTCTCCAGTCAGGCAGCTCAGGCTGCAGCATCCATGTCCTGCCTCCCTCACACTATGAAACGTGATAAATTTTTCCCATCCCTGAAAAGGCAGGATTCTTTTGTTAATATTTAGGCACAAGGCTTGCGGATGAAACAGGAAAAACAGACAGCACCATGCAACACCCCCACACGAAGCCTTTGGACGCTTCCAGGTCCTCACCTGCACGGCCAAGGTGCACAGCAGGTACTTAAAAACCTGGATAGTCCCAGGATGCAACAAAAATAAGAGTCTTAAGCTTCCTGCACTCCCAGCTTTTAAGGATGAGCAGGGATATTGTCAGTCAAGAGAGGTGGGAAACAGCAGGACCCAGGGGACGATGTTTTTATAGATTTTCCTCTGCCTTGCAGAGGATTGGGAAAACCATCATCACATCCAAAGCATCTTCCAGCTGATGAGCAAATCCCTGGGTGGCCCTGGGTGGCCTCTCCCTGCTGTCCCTCTTCTCCAACACAACCCTGGCAGCTGAAGACGGAGCGTTTCCAGCAGCAGGGCTGCTCTATCCCGCTCCGGCCAGGCAACTGCAGAGAGCAATAAAAGTTTAATGGCTCCCAGTGGGTCGATTCCAAAAGAATGAAAACGCCATAAATCCAGCATAGTGCTTATGTGGAGCTTAAAAACAAACTGCTCCAATCACACTTAGTGAAGTCGTCCAGTCTTCACAGCAGACAGGGATGAAAAGGAAAGATTTAACCTTAGCCATGCCTTGGGCAGAATTCAGGGTTGGGCAGAAAAACAGTTTTGCCTCAGTGGGAAGATTTTGCTGGCTTTGTTTTTATTTAGTGTGATGTAAATCCTTGTGTGTGCATCCCTGCCACAAGGGCTCACGCTCCAAGGCATCACCAGGGCACACATGGAAAATTGCCAGGATCAGGCAAAGCCCAGCTCCTTGCTTTCCAGACAAAGCCATGCTGAGAAGCCCCTTTTAAAAGCCTTGCTCCATGATGTTCCCCATGCAAACCCATTCCATCCCCACTGCCTCGTTCCTCCCCTCCGTGCATTGTAACAGCCAACAATTTTCAGTCACAGCCTCTCTCAAGGAAAATAATGCTCTAACACAGCTCTAACTCATTCCCGGACGCCGCTCTCTTTCCATCTTATCTCCCTTTCTGCCCTGCTTCACCACACAACTGTGGGCTCTGGAGCTTCTTGGGAGGATGGGAAAGGTAAAACTCCCCGTGTGTAATCCCATCTCTCACGACAAAAACGCCTTCGGAGCCGCGCCTCTCCCAAGGAGGCCAAGGTGCAGCTCTGCCCCATCCGTCTTGTGTCCACCTGCTCCGTGCTGCTAATGAAGCCAGGGATGGGATGGCCTCAAATTACAATTAACCTCTGCTCTCCACTGGGGAAAAGGCGATCGGCAAAGAGGAGCCAAATCCCGGCTTTTTCCACCCGCGTTCTCCTTTTCCAGCAGCAGTGGCAGTGCCATCCTCTGGGTTCTTGTGCTTCTCACTCCTCACAAGCTGCTCTGCCCTCAGCAAAAAGAGCTGTTAGGTCTCGGGGAGGATGAGAAGAGAAGTATTTCACACGAACACTGACACTCATCTTCTCCTGACCTCAATGGCTGGGAAAACCCACGCCCCAGGCAACAAAGCCATCCCAAACCAATCGAAAATTATCCATGGAATTCAGATTCTTTCCCATTTGAAAATAGGTCATCACCTAATCCTCATTTCCCATTTCTTACACATCCATTATCAGCTTTCACCGCAGAGTCACAGAATTGTTTAGGTTGGGAAAGATCTCCAAGATCATCCAGCCCAACCTCTGAGTCCAGCCAAACCATCCCACACAGTCAAATCCCAGGAAATGCTTGCTGTGCCTCCAGTGGAATGTTAACAAATCAAGTGATCTTTGTTTCTAAATCCTGTAAGGGCATCTTAAATATAAAGAGGATGTTTTGGTTCTGCTGGGATAAGGACACCCAGCCTAAGGACAGGGTACCCTCCAGCATCCCTCATCCACAGCTCCTCTGTGGGAACCCCAGCACCCACAGACCAGTAATTCCTCATTTTTAATATGAAACCCTGTTTAGTATTTTCACCCATCACTTCTAAAGCCCAGAAAGCTGCTTAAATACCACGTCTGGAACACTGCACCACGTAAACATCCCTCTGCCAGGAGACGGAGGCACCGGCTCTAATTACTCAAATTGCATCTACATTGCAGTCACAGAAGCTGAGCTGGCTTAAAACAAGCTATGCCCTCATCCCAAATAGCACTTTTTATGGACATACTTATACACACAGACAAGAAAAAAACAACAAAGCCAAACAACCCGCCAGAAAAAGAGGCTCTCTTCTGGTAAAATTCCAAATGGCAGCCAAATTACACATTACTACTACTGAACTTTTCTCCTTAGGATAATTCCAACCCTTCCCTGCTTTGCTGAGGGCAGGGGATGCTCGGGACACGAGTCAGGATGAGGACACTGGATAGGATTGGATGTTGCAGCAGTGCCAAACACTTGGAGCTGGAGGGATGAGGTGTCTGACGGAGATTGAAGCAAAACCCCACCCAACTCCTTCACTCTTTCCACAGCATCAGTTGTTTGGTTTTTTTTTTTAAATATATTTCAATCCTCCAGAACTCAAGACACCCCAAAATGGCCCAGCTTCATCCTCTAAGCCATTACTCCAGCAATATTTATAGTTTTCCAAGAACAAACAAAGCCATCACGCCGGAGCCTGCGCGTTAATGGCACAGCCTGGGGATAGATGACTTTGGGGAAATCACCGTGGCGAGCGCGGAATGGTGATGGATGGAGGAGGGAAAGGGGGAAAAGGGAAGAAAAAACAGCAGTCTGCAGAAACAGGGGGGCAATTTGCAGACTTGAGTAGAGTCACACCTCCTTGCTCCAGTGACAAATCTGCTCCATTAGGCCTATAAACCACACGTTGCCATCACCACGCTGCAGAGAATGGCTTGTACTCGGTAATGGGCCTCACAAGGCAAATGCAAGCCCAAAACAAACACTTTTCTAAACGCCTCATAACTTTTCTGTTCCACCTGACTGCAGTCAAACCTGAACTCCGACCTTGCTGTTTCTGCCACACGCTTCAAACCTCCACGAAAAAAACCCGACAAACCTGATAAGACCCTCAGCTGCATTCCTGGGCTGCACCAGCTCACAGCGCAGCCCTCTGATGCTCAGCACAGAGAATTTGCTTTCCTATGCTGCATTTATTTAAGGAAAAGCAAAGGGATGGCACAGAGGTGATGGGAGTGAGGACTCCTCTCCAACCACCCATCTTCAGAGGAGTGATTTCAGAGAACTGTGGAATATCCTGAGTGGGAAGGGACCCACAAGGATCATCCAGTCCAGCTCCTGACCCTGCACAGACACTCCAATGTGTGGGAAGGGACCTACAAGGATCACTGAGTCCAACTCCTGGCCCTGCACAGACACTCCCACCCTGGGCATCCCTGGGAGTGTTGTCCAAAGGCTCCTGGAGCTCTGGCAGCCTTGGGGCCATGCCCATTCCCTGGGGAGCCTGGGCAGTGCCCAGCACCCTCTGGGGAAAGAATCTTTCCCTGAAATTCAACCTAAACCCCCCCAACACAGCTCCAGCCCTTCCCTGGGTCGTGTCCCTGGTCACCAGAGAGAAGAGATCAGTGCCTGCCCATCCACTTGCCATCATGAGGAAGCGGTAGGCTGCTGTGAGGGCTCCCCTCGTGCCTGATTTCCCCCAGCTCCAGCCCGAGGATGCTGACCCTGCCGTGCCCTGCAGGATTAACACATCTCGATATCCACTGACAGGAAGATGCTGCAGGTAAGGGAAAAAAGCGATTCCCTCGGACACAAACTCTGACATCCTATCTTAATCCTCAGCTGCAACAGGAACGCTACCTTGGGATCTCTCCCCGTGTTATTAAAGCACTCCAGATGGTTTTGATGGGGAAGAGACATTCATTGCGATACCCCAGACACCAAGCTGACATCTCAGCGGCTGCAGGAACATCACAGAGAAAATCGGTTCCCCACCAGAGTGTTTGTGCAGCAAGAGGGAACTCGTGAACTGAAGCAGAAAATCCTCCACGACTGCTCTAGACTAATAATTGCCCAAACGCCGGGTGGTGGCAAAAAAAACCAACCCACAAAGCGATGCCTGGCTTTGAAACGAGCCCTGCTCCTCGACCCCGAGGCAGCGGCTCTGCTGCCTCCCCGAGGGGGCGAGTGAGCCGCGGGACTCGGTGTCCAGCAACAAATTAAATACCAGCAGAGCCGCCTCGCTCAGCCCGAGCACCCCGCGGGCGGCAGAGATGAGCTCGCTCCGGCTCTCCGCTGTTTGCTCCTCTCCAGTCCCCTCCTGCGCATCCATCCGCACCGCCTCTCCCCTCATCCCCGCCACCTTCGCCTCCTTCCTCCCGGCTTTGGAATCTCGCCCTTCCTCTGCCTTCCTCTCTCCCTTTGCAGCAGTGGCACAGAGGGACAGCGTGTGCATCGTGGTCATTTACAGGAGCTTCTCCCTCTTTCCCTGTCAGAATTCCAAAGGAGCAAAGCCAGCCGGAGCCCACCTCGGACTGGAAAGGCAGCCAGGCTGCCCGTGTCACCACGATGCCCTTGCACTGCTCAGGTGGGAAAAGCAAAGGGGGAAATGCCTCTAGGGAGGTGCTGCAGGATGCTCCCTACCCCAGGTGCTGGGGAGCATCCATCCACTTCCCAACGCACTGCCACGCTCCATCCTCACCCTGCACAGCGCTGGGAAAAGAGATGTCACAGAATCACCGGCTGTAAGCAGAGGACACAGGGAAAGCTCCCAGCAGGGCCAGGATGAAGGGGAAAGGCGAGCCCCGGGCCGGGGGAGCGGGCGGTCACAGCAGCCTAACCTTCAATCACCGCCAGGCAGCCGCGCTTGGCTGCGAGCGAAATAAAAGCGATCGCTGCGGCCTTTTAAAGAGCAATATAATCTGGGGTGATTACCATACAGAGCGGCACGGGGAGAGCTCGGCACAGCGGGAGACTTATGAGGAGTTTGGCTGCTCCGCAGAGCGCAGGCTGGTGCTTTTCGAACCGTGCTGGCGGAGCATCCCCCGGCTCGCCCGCGCCTGGCAGCGCTGCCCAGCGCCCTCGCCGGGCACACGCAGCCCCGGAGAGCCGGGGAAGGCTTTCCGCAGGTGAAGCTAAATGAGGCCGATCCTCGGCTGATGTTGCTTGGCAAACCGCTGCGGGTATTTTGCTAATTTACGCCACCGGAGAGCCCTGCCCCAGACATCCATTATCATTCTGGGGTCTGGGCACGCTTGCTGACCTTGGTTTCCCCCTCCGCATCAGCGAGGCTGGAGCTGCTCCCTCCTGCCAGCTCGTGCCAGCACAGATGATGGCACAAACTGCACAAAGGGAGGAAAAATAACAACCGGCACCAAACCACTTGGCAGAGCGGTGCCAGAGCCATATTCTCTCTCCTTCACATGGGAGATGAACAGGGACCTCTTAGGAGACCACTCATGTGTGTGGGACAGCTTTTCTGGCTAAGAAATCCTGCCTGGAGGCAGCAAAGGACATCATTTGAAGAGGCACCTGGGCATTAGAAGGCACTATTTGGGTGAAATGAAGCTCATCTCCAGCCAAGAGCTCCTGTTCGAGCCAAGCTCTCCCAAGGTATCCACCTGCTGTGAAAGCTTCTCAACCACATGGATTTTGCCATACCAAGGCCATCAGAACTAACGCTGATTTGTGATGCTTTCACAACCATAATAATGCAAGCCACACTTCTGGAAAAAATGTGCCCCTGTTCACATGAGGTATTTCACCTTTTGAGAAGACCTGGGGCTCGGAGGGTTCCATGCTCGCAAACAAACAGCTCTGAACACCACAGTGCCCTTGGCTGAGGGCCCATCCCACCCCCTCAAAGTCAGGTATCCAGCACCAGAGAGACCAAACCCTCATTTTTGGGGTCCTCTCCCTTCCACTGCTGCCAAAATGAAGACTAATGATGATGGTCCCCACCCATCCACGGCGTACAAGAGCATCTTCTCCTTGAAGGGCAACAACATAAAGAGAGAACAAGCCCATTTAAAACTCTGCTTTCTCTGCAAGTCAAGCCCACGTCTGACCTGGCAGTGAGAGAACAGCTCAAGTGATGATAAGGAAAACAGCAGATCAGGCAAATTTAGTAAGACTGGATTATGGGAGACCAGCAGTCTCCAGGTTCTCCACAGAAGAAGTATAGTCAGGAGTCTGCGGTGAGCTGTTCCAATGAGAGGCAATAATTGAATTTGTTTTCATTTAATTTGAAGGACCTTTAATTAAAAGCCAAGCCTGTGTGTGCGGAGAGATAAAGCTGAGCACGTGGAGAGCGGGGGTAATTTGGGTGCTGAATGCAATAATTAATTGTAAACGTGGAGGTCAGGAGCCGGGCTCTATCTCCCTGCAATCAGCACGCGGCGCTGGCCGGCCGAACGGAATGGGCTCGCCAGCGCCGGAAACGCTTAAGTGATTTTTGAAGCCTTAATGGCAATTATAGAGCAGCGAGGAGGTTAATTTGCAGAGTTCATTAATCAGAGAAATAAACACGTCAGCGATCGCCACGGAGAGGGGAAGCAGAGGAGCCTGCCTTGGAGATGGAGAAGGCCGACCTCGGCACCGGGGCTCGCCGGGGACTGGGGACGGGGTTTGCCTCCTCAGCTCAGGGTGAGCCCTGGCTGCTCACACCGAACCACGAGCTGTGAAACCCTTGGCCGCTCACCCCGGGGCTCCTGCTAACCAGAGCTAAATATTCCCCAGCTCCACGAGGTGTTAACGGGATAACAAGACCACGTCACTCTCCAGCTGGTAACTCCAGTCCTCTCAGTTCTGCTACTCCCCTGCAATCTCAGCTTCTCATGGGTTGGTACTTTATTACTATTGCTGAAAAGCTCCTCAGCTCCTCGATAAACCAGCTCTGAAGTGACAACTACAACCCTCAAATGAAGAACTCACCCCACTGCCAGGAGTCCTAAAGCCCAGCCTTTCTCCAAAGCTTGGAAAGACAGAGCTTTAACACAGCAGCTTTGATGTTATGTTAGGACACAGAGTGTCTGTTAAAGGAAAACGCTTAGAAATAAAGAAAATGGCTCAAATTCTAATAGGCATTAGTGAAGTTAACAGATGTGTGGCTTCCTGGACACACATCATGAGACAAGAGTGGTGCATCGTGGAGGAAATATCTCGGGAATGAGGGAAAATAATCCCAAGCTGCAGCAGGACAGAAAGGGGCCAGGAGTCCGGGGTATCTCTGCTGCCTCATGCAGCTCACACAAAATGGAATTTTGCAGTGGGAGGAAAACCACTACAAGGAGTGAAGGGGGCTGGAATCCCCCCTGTGCTGAGCAGCAGGAGAGCTTCAGCAGAATCCTGGGATAAAAGCAGAGCAAGCCAAGGCTGGAGACCTCCAACAGCTCCCTGTATTTCTGGGGATCTCCTGGCTTCCCTGTCCCTTCAGGCTAAGGAGAACAGGGGGAGGCTTTAGGGAGGAGCTCCACGCTCTCAGGGGGGGTTTCTGGAGGACCTTCCCAGGCTGGTGGCTCCTCCTGTCCCTGCTGCTGTGGGACCAGCAGGAACAGGACACACACACATGAAAGATGTTTCAGGGAGTGCAGCACCAAGAGCTTTTTCTCAGGCTGGTAATTGCTCCCTGGAGAAAGGCTGTACATTGCACCAATTTATTTTTTCCACTCCTTCCTTCCTTCCTCACAGATTATTTCAGGAACTCATTTCTGATGCTTTTCGGGATGTACCTGCATGGAAGACCTGTGTGTCCAAGGAAGGGACAAAAGGGCTCCAAACCCAGCACAGATAGGCCTTGCCTTGCTGATCCTCTTGTCCTAGTCCAATTAACACGAGCCAATTAGTCCAGCCATTGCCTTGGCTCCTCTGCCTCTTCAGGCACTGTTATCCCGGGGACCTCCATATGGAAAATGAGTTTTAAACACCTCAACAGACTTCAGGGATTTGTTTTTACAGGAGCAGCTGTGTTCTTCAAAATATTGAAGAGTATCTATGACATCAAGCAGAGTGCCAAGCTGAGCACCTGGAGCAGGATAATCCCACACACCAGAACAGGCTGGGAAGGGATGAGCCGAGCAGGAGAGCTGCCGAGCAGGACCCGGGGGTTGTGTGCAGGATGAAGAAGATGAGCCACTGCTATGAAAAAGGAAATGAACCAGCCTCCAGCTGCAGGAGATCCAAGGAAGGTGCCATTCCCCACTAACTGGACCAGGGGGAAATGAATAAGCAGCACACGTGTCCCTGTGACCATGTTCACCTCCTGCCCTTCTGGACGCTCTGAAGAGAGTCCATCGTGTTACTGATGGGCATCTCCCCTGTGCCCATCTCCTCCTCTCCCACTGACCCCAAGCCTGGGGACTGGCCAGGATCAGTGTTAACTTTTCTGCCTGCTGGAACTGTGCGTAATTAAACATTTTAATTAAAACCTACAAGAGTGATTGCCCTGTCGTCCTAGGAAGGGAAGGCTAATTGCAGCCCTTTTATCCACTCCGACAAGTGGCCCAAGGACGTGATGCTGGGCAGCAGTTTTGGGGGGCAGCAGAAGTGTCTGTAAGGAGCCAGGTCCTTACCTCCACCTGAGCAGAGCCAGAACCTGGCACGGACACAAAACCTGGACACGTGGAAGCTTGGACGTGGAGACAGGAGGATGCAAACCACCCAGGGGAGTGCATCACTCACCGCATCTCATTCCTTCAAAGGATTTAGACCTTTGGAAAGCCCTTCAAGAACTGTTTTCACACCACAAGCAGCCTCAGTTGCACTGGGGCTGGTGGGGCACACTGAGCCCACCTCGGACCAGCTCCATCCACCCTCCCTGATCCTCCAAACCCTTTCCCTGCTGCCTCTCCCACTCCCTGGCCAAGTGCCCGAGGGGCTGTGGAGGCACAGAGCATCCTCAGAGCGCTCACCCTGATTGCAAGTGAAGTGTTTGAGCAGCATTTCAAAAGTTTTCTTCCCCAATGCCCGTCAAGAACAAACAAAGTATTTGTTGTTGGTGGAGTAAAAAATTCATCAAAATAAAGTAAAATAAAATCAGGAGCAGAAATGCACACATCTACATTTGACTAAGTGGGGAGAGAACACACTCGGAAACTTTTTGATCAGAGCAGAGAGCCTCAAATCCTGACAGAGAAAATGTATTCATAATTTATTAAAAAAATAATTTATAATTTATTTTAAAATTCATCAGACTCCTCTTTTTTTTTTCTTTTTTCTTTTTGCCTCCCTTCTGACAAACAAGATTTTCTGTAATTCCCGAGGAGGGCAACCAATGGGGACAATATTGCTGAAGGCTCCTCCTCTCTGCTTTCAGAGGTTGGGAACATGAAAAGACACAGCAGCGGTGCCACAGACATCCCTGACCAGCATCCCTGCTGTCCTAACCCCTCCCAGGGATGCTCCTGCATCTCAGAGCCCCTCTCCCCTCTTCAGGGGCTTTACAGACCCAAAATAGGAGCCTCCCCACCCTCCCTGGCTGCTGCTGGGTGCCACCACCTCACTGAGCTTCATCCAGTGTTCAGCCCTGGCTCTGACAGGTGAAAAAAAGCAGCCAGGGCACAACGCTGCAGCTCAGATCCCTCCTGCTGGACTCCTTATCCGGGAAGATTATGAGGTTTACTGCTGCTTCTCCATTATCCTAAATAAAGCAGCCTTTCAAAATTGCTTCAGACATATTAGATCATGTACTTTTTACACTTCCAGAGACACTGGTTATAATATCTTTTTAACAACACTGGGCAGAATCTATTTTCTTCTTCCACTGAGCTGAAAAATACTGTTTTCTCAAGGAAGAAGAAAAAGGAGGAGGGAAAAAAAAAACTATTGATTTTGTTTAGGGTCAGAATAAAATATCATTGGAGTGGGTGTTGAAATCCTCAGCCACAAATTACTTCCAAAGTGACAGTTTGGGCTGTGAAGATTTTTTCTTGTGAAATAAAACAAAACAAATGAAACATTGTGTTCTTCCTCTCTATGTGCACGTTTGAGGTTTCCACCGGCTCCAGCTGGTTCCTGCTGGGTATATTTAGCTTTCAATCTATTCTCTTCCCATTCCCATCCCTGCTGGAGCTGTTGCACGGCCAGCACCAAATCCTGCTGCCCAGATGGAGTGAGGCAAAGAGAAATGCTGTGGGTGGGATGTGGAGGGACAAATCCCAAAGCCACAAGGAGAGGAGAGGTTGTCCCCTCCAATGCCCAGGGGATGCTGTTGGCTCTCCCTTCTCCCTCTATCCCTGCAGGAATGAGTGATTCGGCATCCCCCTGGTCAGGACTGGCTCTTCTCACGCTGCTTTTGAAGGCAAAAACACCCCCAGGAACCTCCAAACCCCGGAGCTCTCAGCCAGGTTTCACTTCTCCGAAGAGTCAGCAAATTAACCCCCATTTATATGCACAACCCACTTCCCTCTAATCTATCCATCTATCTCTGCTCTCTGCTGGTACAAGAGATGAGTATTGGCTTTAAATACAATAATTTCTTTATAAATAAAGAACAGGCAACACTTCTGAAAGGGAAACCAGATGTCTACCTCGGGCTTCTGTGCTTCCTGCTCCTCAGCATTGTGTGCGGGAGACAGGAACACGCCACCGGAATGAAGAGATCTGCAGGTCCCTGCCTCCCGCTCTCAATTTTATTTTATTTATTTAGATTTATGCAAATGCAAAAAAGAGGTCACCTACCCATATGCTCTCAACGCCCTTGATGTAACTTTAAAATGCATCATAAAAATGCCCTGTACACCGCAGTGTAATTCAGTCCCACACAGCACCAGGTGAGAGAAAAGCCAAAATCTCCCCCGGCTGCAAACAGACACATTCCCACCCTGGCAGCACCTGCACACACACAGATTTTAGCTTCCATCAGCTCTTCCCTTCCCCATCACCTTCTGCCCAGGGCAGGCACAGCCTTTTTTCCCACACTTCTGCTTCTCTGCTCAGCGTCTGTCCCCCACCGGTCACTCTTTGTCCCACATCACCATCCAGGAGCCACTCCTGCCATCCCATGCCGCAGCCAAAGGGACCGTCCCAACCCTGCCACTGGATCAGGAGCCCCTGCTCTTCTCCACCCTTCGGAACATGGTGAGCTTAGAAACCTCTCGGTAGCGGGAGAAGAAAGAAAAATGCTGCAAAAGCATCAAAACACTCATTCCAAAGCGTGCCCTTGTGGCACTGCCAGACTGGTCTGACAGAGCCGCCCTGTTCCAAGCAGAGCAAGGTATTCCCAAGCACACAGAGGCGGTTGTGGCACCGGGGGATGGTTTGGACCACGATCCTGCTTGGGACACCGCACCCACCGACACAGCCACGCTTGAGGCACCAGCCAGCCCAAAACCCAGCAGCATTTTGGGAAGACCTGCCCATGATTCAGGTCACCACGAGGATGTAAATTTTTAATTCCTGAACCTCACGGAGCCAACCCTGGCCCAGGAGCAGCTCCCACTGCCAGCTCCTGCCTTTAAGATGCCACAGGATTTCTCCACGGCAACTCTTCACGGTTCCCGGCCATCCTCCCTCGGGAACGCACGCAAGGAGTGAACTAATGAGTCTATTAGACTTAATTAAGCTAATGTGAAATTATTTACTTAATCTGGGAAGATCTTATGATGGCGAGAAATCCCCACGGACAAAAGCTTCCAGCTGCCTCGCACGGGCAGGAGAGAACCTCGCGAGCAGCGGTTGTGGGGATGCTCGACCGCGTGGCACGGGGACGGTGTGGAGAGGGGGCTCAGCCACCACCCCAGCCCAGAGCACCTGGCTCTTCCATGGCATTCCAGCATCGCCAGGAAAACCAGCCAGGAAGCCCCAGCCGTGTTTCGCCTTCGTTTTCCAAGCGCGCGTCTCTCCCCGGCCAGCAAATCCATCCAAGGCTGGCAGCTGGGAGGGAAAAGTTTTCAGGAGTGGCTGGCCCCTTGTCTCCCACGGGTGGATGGAGAGTGTCCCTCATCCCGGAGCTCCTGAAGCCAGGTTGCACCTCAGCGTGCAGCTGGAGCGCGGAGCAAAGGGGATTCTGCCTCGCGCATTTTCCTGGTGATTTTTTTCTCCCTCAATGTAGAAAAGCTTAACGCTCGCTCTGAATCCCTAATACGACTGAGTTCTTTTTGCCACTTATTTTGTTTTGTCATGCACTACATACAATTACACATCTCTAATCCGCAAATCCTCCCCCGACGCTGGAACACGTGCCAAGCCTTCCCTTTCCTTTCCACAGCCGCCGCACTCAAGGCCTTTGGAGACGAGCTGACATCACGGAATGCCGGGATGCCCTGGCATCACCCACAGCTGCAACTCTTTGGACGTGGAAGCCCGCATCCCCAAGGATTGGTGCTCAAAATGCCCCATCCCTGCCCTGCCTAGAGGGTCTCCAGCCCTGGCACTGCAGCCAGGAGCCCTCGCCAGGACTGAATCCCAGAGCAGGAGCCCCCTCCATCCCGGATCAAGGAGCTCGGCTCAGCATCTCTGAGACGGAAATCACATTTTGTAAATCTCCCACAGTGAATCAACTCCCCAGTCAGATATGAGCTCAGCAAAAACTGGCAGGCAAATGATCTCATTAATAATCAGCACTATCAGGAGTTTCTGCTTCTCTCAGGCAGCCAAACAGGCGAGAATTTATCTGGGAACGGGAGCACAGCTACCTGGAACACAATGTAATTATTGCCCCAAGGTCAGGCAGTGGCAGCCGTGCTGGCAGGCGGTGCCCAGCTCACAAGTCAGGCCACCTAAAAAGGGGACACCAAAGCCTTGGTGGCCCCTTATGATGCCTGTGCTGGCTCAGACCCTGGTTCCCCATCCACAGGGGTGGCCCCTCCACCAAATCCAGGGAAAGAGGAGCTAAAAGCCCCCCCCAGCACATTAACCATCGTGTGAGGGCTCTCACCTGCGAGCATCAACCCCTCAACCAAGGCTTGGAGGGGACCAAGGGCCTTCTTGCCATCCCTGCTGTGACACACAGGGCACTTCAGTGAGGTATCAATGAGATTTCAGTGAGATATCAATGACCAAGGAGGGTGCAAACAAGTCCGAGAGTTTCCCTCCATACAAAAAGCCTCACTCCAGCCTCAGAGCATCTCCCGACCCTGCTCAGGAAAAGAAGGAGTAAGAGAGACATCAATTTCCAGAGCTCTGCCCCAAAATCCGGCCTTCGCCTTTGAAAGCGTAATTTATTCAAGCTGCTTTATGATTGCAGAGCCCAGCGTCGACGGGGGATTATGGAGAGGTCACAGCTGGAGCAATAACAATAATAAGAAAAAATAGAGAAGTCGGGAGAGCATCTTGTGTGAGTTCACCGTGCAGCAGGGACACATTTTTTTGGAGCCAAGGTGTTGGAAAGCACAGGAAGAACATCCCACATGCCACCAACTTAACACGAAAGTGGCATCCAACAAATCTTTGGGGGAGCAACAGGGATGGGGGCTTCACACCCCCTCTGTTTGTGAACCCAATTAGGCATATGTTGAGGAAAGGGTGTATGTATATTAGATTTTAATTAAGCAGTGTTAATTATAATCTATGAGATGTGCTTACTGCTTATCTGATAATTATGAGAAAGCCAATTTGGCTGCTGGCTTGTGACTAATTAAGTGGAATTAGTAATGATAATTATAGATTTAATTTTTGTTTGCCTTTATTGGCAATGGGGGGAAAAGCGGCTTCCAGAGCTGGGTGGGACAGGGACGGGAAAAGTCATGGGGAAAGGTCACCACGCCAGCAATTTGGCCCACGGAATGGGGATTTGCCCAGGACTTCCCAGAAAAAGGGGATTTTTGGTGGAAAAAAACCCACAATATGGCATTAAAAAAGAAAGTTTTGCAGGAAATGCTGACAGAAAAAAAGTTCTCCTAAAAAGCAGCAGTTTTGTGGAAGACTGGGTTGGGTTTTGCCTGCTCATTGCACAGGCAGCTGGAGTCTTTTAAAAAAAAAATTGAAATCTTGGGCAATTCAGGGAGTTTGACTTTCCAGCCCACAGGGATAGATTCCCTGGGGATCTCTCTCCTTCCTCCCACACCCGCCATGACCCTGACTCCTGTTCTCAAGAAAAAGAGTATTTTTTAGCACTTCTTTTTTTTTCTTCCCCACTGCAATTGATAAGCTATAAAATAAACACCAAATCCTGCAAAACCCGCCCAATCCCTCAGAATAGGACTTGCATATTTTAAACAAGCCCACAGGTTGCTCTGCCTGGCTGCAAGTCTCCTTGAAATACTCATTTTCCATCCTTTCCGAGCGTGCACTGTGCTCAGAGGCTGCCAAACTGACCCAAAACATAAAAGCAAAGCTTTTGNGAAGAATAAATATATTGCAGCTGGATTTTTTAAGAGGCCCGGCTAAACTTGCAGCTGCACGACAGCACGTGGAGCTGTGCAAGCTCAGCTAATGATAATTAAATCTCCTGCTGCAGGGGTGAACAGCAATTTCGCGCTAGGTCTGCTGCCCGGGATGAGAGCTCTCCCGGGAAAAGCCACGGCAGCAGCACAGGGCCGGAGGGTCGGAGCACGGCGATGCTCTGCTCACTTGCCAGGCAACACCCGGAGCTGGCGATGCTCTGCCCGGCGCCTTCCCGAAAACGGCCCCGCGCCTCTCCAGCGCCGAGCTAAATAACACAGGGCGAATCCCGGGGATAAATTCCAGGCGCAGCGCAGGGAAGACAATGCCGGCTGACAGCATTAAGGCAGCAGCCCCGGTGCAGCCGGGCTCATTCGCGAGGCCCCGCTGCAGAGGGGGGTCCCCGCTGCGGCACCCCCAGCTCCTCGGCGAGGACGTGCAGGACTGAGCTCCGCGCAGCGCGCCTGACCTGACTGCAAAGCGGCTCTTCGCGCCCAGAGCCGGGGCGTTCCTGGAGGCAGCCTCGGGAAGGGGCTGCGGGAGCAGAGCGCTCCTCTCTGCGCGCCGGCAGGGGCCCCGGCACGGACCGAAATAGCCTCTTTGCCCAGCTGCCGCCCGGCTAAATTCGGTGCCCAGCGCCGCGGAGCCAGGGAAGCAGCGCAGGGCCACCAGCCGGATCTCCCGTGTCACATCAGGGACCCTTCAGGCGGGGACACAGCGCGCCAGGAGCCGGCTCGCACGGCTCCCGAGGAAGAGGATGGCACGGAGGTGATGCTCCTTGCTGGAGGAAGCAGGAGTGAGGCAAACCCCAAGTCCTGGCCGCCTGTGAGCATTAAAGATTATCTGCCAGACAGGCTCTTGCCCTGACCTCTGTGGTGGCTGGTTTAAAGAGATTAAATGTCAGCACACTCACAGTTTCCGGGGTTTTTTTTCCTTTTCTTCATTTCAGCAGCTACTCGAGAATAGGCCTGTTTATAGAGGGAGAAATTCCCCAGGAGTCACGCACTATCCAGACCAAAAAATACTGCCAGCATCAGCCCGAAGTGACCAAAACACACGCACAGATGGACAAAATTTGACCTCATTCCTAATGATGTTCAGAGTTTGTGCAGCCACGGACATCCCTACAAACTCCTTCCAGGGTTTCCAGCTGGGATCCAGCAGCACATCAGGATCCATTAAAACAAGGCATCACACTTAAGTGCATTTGCTGAATCATCCATTCCAGCTCCTGGACGTAATTTCTCCATGATTCATTAAATGCCTTCCCTTCCTGTCCTAAAGAGCTGTGGGATGCACTGGGAGGAGCACAAATGGTTTTGGCTCTGACTTGATGCTCAGCTCTGCCCGGGAATTGTTCGCTTGGAACTCCCTGATGAGCAAGAGAGCTATGAGAGGTCAGTGCCCAGCCCTAGAGGGATAAATAATATGCCAGGACCTCCTGTTGAACACTTCCACCTGTAGCTGGAAAAGGATGAATCACTGAGTGCTTACCCACCCCTCTGAAATGAGGAGTAATGGGGTTTTAAGAGAATAATGCTTCATAACACTCGGCATTCTGTTGGATAAGGAAAAGACAAGGCAGAAGCCAGGAGCTGATAAAAGCTACCGCCTGTAATTCCATTGCACCTTCTCCACTCAATAAATGGGTTTCAGTCAGAGCATCTCTTCCATCCAACCCAAAAAGGACCTGAAGGGTAAGTTGATTGCATTGATCGTGCATGCATTTTCCCGGCAGGGAAACTGGCCCAGTCCCTGGCTGCTCCTGTCCAAAGTACTCCACTTACTTATTACGGGAATATCGCCAGAGACTCCAGGGCCAGCGAGCGGGACGCTACGGGGAATTCATTGCTCTCTGCGTGCTGGGAACATTAAGTGGGAAGGCAGAGCAGGGGGGTATGGCAGCAGCTCAGCTCAGCCTCTTCCCCAGCACAGCCCCTGGCAGCCAATCACTCCTGCCACGGGTTTTGCCAGCCCCGTGGGATCCTTCCCACAGGACTGTCGTTAACCCTTGTGAGAACAGGAGGACTCCGGGGGGGAGAGCAGTGTGGATCTGCTGAGACAAACTGCTTCCAGGCTGCTCCTGTCCCCCACAGCCCTGTCACCCCTCACATGTGCATCCTCCAGGCAAGAAACTCCTTCTCCATCCTCCCTCAATCCCTACACCCAGCTGTGACACTGCTCAGGCGTCCAGCCCTGAGCCAAACCATCTCCTCTGCTGCTCCCCAGCTGCCCACCACTGTGGGGTCTGCTGGTGTGACCACGTCCATCCCTAAAACCCTGCCTGTCTTCCCCGAGGAAGAGTGTAAATCACTGGACTCAGTACAAAGCACAAACTCCCCTCGGTATGATCAGCCCTGCCTTTGGGATCCACTGGATGGAGGCCACTGCCATCCTAAACCAGCCCCAGGGAAAGCTGCTGAAACAAGGGCTCTGAGCCCAAATTCAGCATCAAATCCCAAAAGTGGAGCAGAAGGCATTGCACAAGCTCTGTGTCCCAGCTGCCGTGCCCTTCGCCCGGTCGTGTCCCCCCTAAGGGGTGGCACACGTGCCCGGGAGGTGGCAAGGGGACATCCCAGCGCAGCACCAGCCTCCCTGCTCCACTGCAGGAGTGACAGGCAGGACACGGGGCAGGCTGGCAGCCTCACAGCAGCACTGCCCAGCCCGGGGAGATGGGCCGGGGTACCCGGGTTTGCTAATTAACCCGAGGCACTGCCCTGCCCACGCCGCAGCGCTCCTCCAGCAGAGCTGCCCCCGCCTCTGCCGGCAGGAGGCTGAGCCGTGCCCTGCCAGAGTGTCTTCGAAGGAGAAGGCTATCAGCTCCAAACAGCCGAGACCTTTAGCTCAAATCCATTAATCCTCTTTATTAAACCCGGGTCACCTCTGAGTCCTGGCAAATTAACCAGCATCTCCCCACTGCAAGTACATCAAGAGGAAACGCGCTGTACAGCGCCTGTAATTTTCATGGACCAGGGCTCCGGGGTCAGAGGGCTTCCCGGGCTCCAGTCTCTGCCTTTGTCAATTTAAAAGGGAACATCGGCTCGCGCTTGTATAAATTACGAGAGAGGCAGAGCAGGGGCCCGGGGCGCTCGCAGGGCGCTCCGCTGGCTCCAGCCGTGCCCCTGCCTCCTCTCCTGCCCGGGGACGGGAGCAGGGGACAGCGAGGCCACGAGCACCGACTGCCCTGGGGGGAAAAATGGGGCTGGAGATATCCTCCGAACAGCTGGACAGGCAGGGCACCGCGCTTGGCATCCTCCAAGGCTACCTTGGCCACGTGCCTTCTTACTGCCTCTAATAAATGGCACATCCCTGGTGCCAGCCCAGCTGGGGAGCGACAGAAAGGGAGACTGGAAGGGCTTCGCTCCAGCTCAGAAGTGGGTGGAAAATTGCTCCCTTGTTGCCTGAAATTTCACCATTTGAAATATCTCCCCCTTCCTGCGCTGTCCTGTTGGAGCCACTCTGCTCTGAATGCTCACCAAGCCAGCACCAAAGCCAGAGCGGCTCTAGTTCTGAAGAGCCAAGGACATTTAGCTGGGCTGGGGAAGACCTGGGGCCAAATCCCTTAGAAAAACTAATTATACACTCACCAGAAGAGCTGCGAAACAGAAAGCCAGCCCAGCCTGGCCAGGGGAAGAAGAACTCTGTGTGGGCTGAGGGATAAGGGCAGCACAGAGGGATCAGAGGTCGCAGCACTCCCTTCCTCAGATGGGGCTCCTCCTGCTCCTAGAAACAGCATCCTCGAGATAAGCAAGCTTCCCAGAGCCAAGCAAAGAGTGCTCCTGCACTCTGTGAGTGAAGATAACAAAAAAAACATTTTTCATGGAGAAAAAAATGTGGGAAAATTTCCAAGCAGCTCCATAAGAGCTGTAAGCATCCCATCGATTCCCCTAAGACAACTCCACACCTGGCACTTCCCAGCACATTCTCCATCCATAGCTTTGCCACGGGGCTATAAATCCACTGGCTTTGGCTGAAATTGCTCTGGTTTTACACCAGCCTGAGCCGGCAGAGACTAAGCTGGGGAACCGTGATCCAAAGGCCGGGATGCTCGCCCTTAACTCAGTCCAAAGGCACGAGGAGTTTTCACCCTGGGGCTGAGATACAGGTAGGATTAACACACAAGCATCTCAAATCTCCCAGCCATCAGCTTGTATCACAGCTTCAGTTTTTTATTAAAAACATCATTTCCTGCTGTATTTAATCACGGCAAGGTCATTTCAGTGACAGTTGTCAGCATCCTGGCCAAGGAGCCAGAGGAGCAGAGCCCTGGCCTGCTGGCCAGATAAAAGGAGGAGATGCTGGGTTTCATTTCCTTGTTTTCAATTGAGAGGTGCCCACCTCGGTGTGCAGATTAAGGTGTGGGTGGGCCAGTGTCAGCCCACCATGGGCAGAGATGGGAAGCTGCCGCTTGCTCTGCTCATCAGGAGCCCCGAGGAGAGAAATTGCATAGTTCTCCCTGCGGCCCTCTGCCCACCTCGAACCAATTTCTGCTCCTTTTAATTCAATTCAGCTCCTCCTGACCTTGGCTGGCTGGAGTTGCAGAGTTTCTCTCAACAGATAGCACCAATTACAGAGGTGTGAAAATGGAAGGCTTTCAATTCGGAGAACAAACCCAAGAAACTGGGACTTTATTGAACTGAGAATCAGAGGGTGGGGAAGGGGGAGCAGGCAGGGGCATGGGCTCAGCACTATCACCTGTGCTCACTCTAAAAACCAAATTCTGGGGCTGATCCCTGCAAGAGTGAAGGCATCCCCGGGGGCTGGGGTGGCAAATGGCAGCAGAGGTGCAGGTTCAGGTGTGCAGAGCCGATGGCACCTGGAGATGAGGGATGCGGACGCCGGCGCCGCAGCCCTGGCACGACGCCTCGCTCGTTAGCGGCTGCGTGCTCGAGCATTCCCCACCGGGCTGATTCCAGACCCTCGGAATCAGATCCGACACATCTGACACAAACTGAGTTTGCTTCCCCGCAGCAGATCCTGGCTGGATTGACTCTGCAGCATCTGCAGCCCAATCCAGCCATTAGGCACAGCAGCACCTCCCTCCACCCCACTCTGGTGTGACACCACGTTCTGTCCTCCACAAAGCCAAGGACTGTGGGTCAAGCCTCTGGAAACACAAGTGGCAGCACGAGCCCGGTCAGATCTGGGTAGGAGGGCTCTGGCAGGATGGTGGAGCTGCCTGACAGGCTCGGCAGTGAGATCAGCACATGGGCTGACTTTGTAAAAACTGCACAGTACAGCCTGTGATGATCAGAGAGTCCCCAGACAAAAGCAGGAATGTTCAGTTCATGGGAAGGAGGCAGGGATAAGCACTTCCCTGAGCTGAGCTCACTGAAGCTCTTTGCCCAACATGCCCTGATGCTAAAAAAAACCCCAAAAAGCTGAAGTAAGAAGTCCTAGATGCCCAGGATAGAAAACGGGGTTACACTCGGGAAGAAGAACGACTGAGTACGGTCCCCCACCATCTCTGGATATTTCCAGGCACCTCACAGGCTATAAGGATGCAAAACAAGCCTGCCCCAGACCTGAAAATTCCCCTCTCCAGTCCTGTCTCCATCTGAATGGTCAGACCATCAGCACTATGCCCGTGTGCCAGCCAAGCCCAGGGGCTCCCTTTAATCCAGATGCTGGGGACTTCTCCAGACTTCTCCCCATTCCTGGGAGATGTTCAAAGCCAGGCAACCTGGTCTAGTTAAAGATGTCCCTGCCCATGGTGAGGACGTGGGATGAGATGAGCTTTAAGGTCCCTTCCAACCCAATCCATTCTGTAATTCTATGGTTCCCTTCTTTGATTAGGAAAACATTGCATTTCAAAGCTCTGCCCTAAAGGCCAACACACAAAGAGCAAGAGGGTCCTCCCAGCTGGAATTCTGAGCAATTGCCCATGCAGGCGGCACATCTGAGCAGGCTCAGCATCTCCTTTCGGAGTCCCAGAACGGGGGGAGCACCAAAACCAAGCAGTGGCTCATTCCTGCCTCTCTCCCAAGAGTTCCAGGACTCAGAGCAGCTCGGAGCGTGGTTTCCAAGCCAGTGCACGGCCCCTCCCGTGCCTCCAGCCAAGCTGTGACCGCGGCTCCTCCGGCGCTGCCCATAAATCCCGCAGCCCGGTAAACAGCGGAATTACGGCGCCCGCCATTGCTTAGCTGCCTTTGACACTAATTGCTCTGCGGAGTGTGTGCAACTGGCAACACCTTATTAAAAGTGAAATATATTATACTGTCCACTTATTGCGACTTTATAAAGATAAAGCATCCCGAGGATACGGAGCGGCTGGCAAAGGCAGCGGCTCTCGGCCTCGGAGCGGCCGGCGGATGCTGCGGCGCACGGAGCCGAGGCAGGGCAGGCATTGACAGGACAAATGTGTGCTCTCCGTGAAATTCCAGAGAGCATTTCCCATCTGGAGACCGAGGGCTGAGTGAAGAGCGTGCTTGAGAATTTCTCCTCTGTTCATCTCCTCCTTTCAGCTCCGGGATCATCACTCTCAGACCTCAGGGGAAAGGCAGGCAAAGATGCAACGTGAAAGGGCAGGGGGATCAATCACACGCTGCCCTCCTGCCAACCTGGAGAGGAGCACAGGCTGCCCCTCGACTCACAAAGTCAGGCTGATCGTGAATTCACATTTTCCTACTTCCAGACATCGCTGCCTGAACTGTGGTACAGCCTCTCCTGCCAGGACACAAACTGGGGCACCCGGTGCTCCGAGGGCGAGTCCAAGAGCCTGGTGATGCTCCAGCTCCCTGTCAGCCCAGTACAGGGACTTTAGCACCCAATGTATTGATCCTGCACACTCTCTCCTGTGTTTCTTGAAGCAGGAGGCCAAACTCCAGTGTTTCACAAGGAAAAACGCACTTCAGATTTGGAGCTACAGCAAGGATACGTCTCTCAACACGTGTCTCTGCACATGCCTTGGGCAAGTAATTTTCCCTCTTTATTCCTTGGCTCCCCTGTCTACAAAAACAGGTACAATGAAATTTCTCTTCTCCGTGAAGTATTTTAAGATCTGCTGGAAACAACCACTGTGTAAGAGTGAGACCTGGTATCACAGAGTTTCAGTAATAAACGTTTTGATCCAGGCCCCCAGGCTTCGTCTCACCAGGTAATTTTGGAAGAATTTTTGGGTTTGTTTTGAATTGATGGGCTATTTCTGGTTGGGAACACGACAGACAGGAGGAAGGCAGACACAGGGGATGCCATCAAAGGCACTTCTTCAGCCTGCAGTGCTTACAAAGAAGCGGTGAGCAGAGAGGGCACAGAAAACCCACCCATGTGGGGTAAGAATCAGCTTCTGGGGACTTCTTTCCAGTAAAATTGAGATATTCCCCAGGCACATCACAAAAGTCCTTATGTCTACATCCCTCCAGTACTGTGGAGAGTACAGATAATATTATTTATCACTTACTGGTCATCTCCCTTGCAGCAGGGAGGAGAGACCCACGTCCCAGCAGCCCACGTGGTGCACAAACACAGCCTGCATCCCACTTTGATTCCCGAAGGAAGCGGCACGTCCTCAGCAACGGATTTGAAATATCCGGAGTCTTTGGTTCAACAAGTTCAAATCCAAGCAGGATCAATACCTTCTCACTCCTGAGGTATCAGCAGGTAATTGGGTATCGTGCAGTGATGAGTAACCTAGTTTGCTCAGAAACTGCAAACTTTAATCTTCATCCATCCCTGGTACATAGAACAGCGAGGGAGGAACAGATCAAAGGAGAACAGATCAAATTCAGCTGCATTTGGACCCAGATTGCAGAAAAAAGGACTCATTCTTAAGCAAAATGGCTCAGGCTTCTGAGGTCCAGCATCTTGAGAGACTCAAGTACAACACAAGGCAGAGAAGTCACCATTTCTCCAGTGCGGCCACCCACGACCCCAGTGCCACCTTCCCCTGGGTTTAGGCTGCTCCTGACTCCCCAGCTTGGACGAGAGCCCTCTCCAAATTCACACAGCAGCACCTGAGCACCTCAACCTCTCCAAATATCTACGACACTCACCCCAGCCCTCTCCCCTTTTCCCACTTCCAGCCCTGCAATGCCCATGGCACCAGCCCTGGTGTGGGCGAGGAGAACCTGGTCCAGCTTTCCAAGCAGGAAGGTCCCACCTTGCTGTAGGAAGTTCCCACTCTGCCATGGAAAGGAGAAGTGCCAAGGTAGACTTATGGGCAGAGCGAGACAGAAAAGCACCGGGGGCAGCAGAACGACCTATTTGACAGATTTCCCTGCCGATCAAAGCTAACTTTGCTGAGAGCTTTTGACATCTGATTAATTACGTGGCGCTGGCTCGCCTGAAAATCCCGAGTTTCCGGCATCCCTCGCCTTTCATCCTCGCAGCCCTTGGCGGCCGAACCCGCTCCCCTGGTGCCAGGAGAGGAGGGGATGGCAGGAGGTGGCTTTGCCAAAAGTCCTGGCCCATCCCTGGGAGGAAGGAGATAAGGAGGGCGAGGGATGGCCAGGGACAGAGCCCCTTTGTCTGAGGTGCCTTTTGTCACGGGGAGATAGGAGGAGGCTGCCGTGCGCTGACATTTCAGTGACCAAATTAAAATGCACCACCACAGAGACTAAATGTCATTAGCCTCATTAGAAGTGATCGCATTAAAATAAACAACAAAAAGAAAAAAAAAAATTGAAGTGGAAATTAGCCAGTGCCGTTAAATAAAATAAATAAATGGGGAGATCCGGCGAGGACCGCGCAGCCAATGCCAACGGAGCAGGGAGTCGGGAAGGGGCACGGCGGGAGCAGCCAAGGTCTCCATGGGCTCTGCTGCCACCCTGGACTGTGATGAGACAAGTCCACTGCTGGTGTGGCCCCAAATGGACCTGCCTGTTTGGGACAAGTCTGTGGGGTCTTGGTCTATGGAGTCTTTGAGGCTTCCAGACAGTTCCAGGTTGGCTTTAAGGACCTCAACGCCCACGTCCCCTGGGGCTGGCACGGCCAGCACTGCTCTGCCAGCACCTCTGCATCCCGAGGGATGCACCCCGTGTGCTGCTCCAACAGGAAGGAGGATTTTTTTAGCAGCATCCAGGTTTCTCTCGGATGCTTCCCAGTCAATTACTGGCCAACACCAACCGCGTTTGGCTGATGCGCTGTGACAGGACCGCCACGCGAGGTGGAAGGCTTGGTGAACGAAGTGCTGCTTTGTCCTTGTGAGAGAGGAATTTTTCCTCTAACCCCTCTTGCTATGCAAACACCATTTCCTTTGGGGAGGGAGAAGTCATCAGAAGGCCCTTGCAAGATCCTGCTTATGACAGAGCAGATTTTAGAGCCCAGAGATCTCCTTCCCCCTCCTTCCCTTCTGTCAAAAATTATAATCATCATTTTCCAGCCTGCTGAACAATCAAAGTGTGGCCTATATTCGCTGGAGCTCCTTCCACATGCCGCATGCATAGCAACAAGTCCAGGCAACAAAAGCCAGAAGTAAACAGTCGGGAGAGAGGAGGCGAAGGGCAGGCAGGGGGACACCGCTCGGAAAACACGTGGGGCACAGCCCACCTCAGCCCAGTCTCACCAGTTTGGAGCTGCTCTGAGGGCCAAAGCCCCATGTGAAGACTTCTTCTATCCTCTGCAAGGAGCATGGGAATACACATGCCTGGGAAGTTTGGTTAGTGGAAAGGGCGGTACCAGACAGAAGCCCAAGCCCTCCTGCTGCAGGGTCAGCTGCTCCTCATGTGGCTGAGGAGCCAGGAGGAGCAACCCATGGGGTGAGCCACGTAGGACAAAGCCACGTGAAGCACAGGTAACCCCAGCTGCCCTCCTGGGAATCCCATATCCTCTGGAAAACCCCACCAGTGCACCAGCTCTGCTCAGCACTACAGACATCCCCCATGGCTTTGCTGTCCAGGCAGTCTGAGCTGGTGAAGTCCCAGTCCCAGCATCCCATCCTGAAGTACGGAGCTCACAGGGAAGCTTTCCTGGGCTGCCCCTTCCCTGCACTTTGCAGCCCGCTTCAGTCTCCAGAGCAGTCAATCCAGCACTTTTCACTGGCGCTGCATTCACAGAAAAGTAAACCTAAAAATATCTCCTCTTTTTCCCCCCTTCCTTGCCTCATCTCACACGTGTCCCTGGCGCACGTGACTCTGCCGCACAGGCAACAGGTTCAAGTTCCCAAAAACAGCTCCTCCCAAGGAGGTGGCTCTCGACACTGACGGGTCCCTGCAGTACCTGAGCATCCCAAACCGCTGCCCTCAGCCACCCCACGCTGTCTGAGCCTAAGCTGGGACTAGAGGGAGAATCCCCCAGCTCCCACTCAGCCAGATCCCACAACACCTGGGCTCACGTGTCCTTTAGTTCACGGGGGTGACACATCCCCTGCCACTCCCACCGGACAAGCCACCTTGCCTGGTCATCCTTAGAGGGTGAAAACACAACCCCAGAGCTTTGGAGAAGCAGGCAGGAAAGTGTTTCTTCCCTCTAAGCATAAAACGAAGAGGAGCTCCCTGGAAAAACCCACCCACGGAGCAGCAAGTGTCAAAGCCACCTCTGTTATGTGCTGTTGCCGCACTGGTAATTATAAGTACCGTGCCTTCATTAGGGAAAGATGACTGGGAGGCAAGGAGATTTGCAGCAAAGCTGTTATTATTTTTAAGTTTAAACAAAAAGGAGAAGTGTGACAGCTGAAATCACTCCCCATCCTGCACATGCCAGCAGCCGAGAGCATCTCAGGGGATGCTCAGAAGGCAAGAAGAGTTCAGAATCAGTGCCCAGTTTTGCCTAACTGGGGAGGGGAAAGGCAGGGCTGCAAAGCTTGGGGTGACCCCAGGGTCATGAAGGATGTTACAGATAAAAACCAACAAGTTTTCCTCTATCCCCACCTGACTGCAGCAGAAGGATCCTCCTGGGTACCCTGTTCCCCCCCAAACCTGTTGGGGTTCACTGCAGCACCCCGACAGCCTCACTCGGCGACTCTGGTTTCTCACCAAGCAAAGCACAAACTCCAAATTTCATATTCAAGTGTAAAATACGAACACAGCTGTTTATGCAGCTCAGAATTTGCCATAACCAAACATTCAAGCCTTTGGAGAAGGTTTTCAAAGGCGCCAGTTAAGGCACACAGCTCCCATCGGTGCCTTTGAAACATCTCTCCCTTTTCAGTTTTTCACAGGGACTCGCACCAGCAAAAGCTCCTCCACCCGGCCGTCTGCAAGCACGGAATGCACAAAGGAGACGCCGTCAAAGAGAAGCTGCTGGAAAACGCAAAGCAAGGTTCAGCACTTTGGGGCATCCTGAAAGGCAGCTGCCGGAGCCACCGGCCCCGAAACCCACAGCCCCCAGGGCAAATTGTTCTGGGAGCTTGCACTGGGAATTTGCACAGAGCGAGAGCTGCATGTGCCTCCTCTCCCGCCACGCTCCCTCCCCACATCATTCGGAAATGACAGCGAGTGCTGCTCCTCCCCAGCAGAAATAAAACATCCTCTCAGAGGCCAACACCAACCTTCTCCCTGTCCTGGGAGCCAGGGGATGGAGAAATCACCCTCTGCCAGGGAAACTCCAGGCCAGGCCTCAGGGAGAGGCAGAGGAAGACCAGACAGTGCTTTTGGGCTCACACCCCATCCTGCTGGGACATCTTCCCCAGCTTCCCTGGCTCGTGGAAGACTGATGGTTGCACTGCCTTATCCACACCTATCGCCAGCCCTGGGGAGAGCACAGAAAATCCCTTTAAGCCCCTCTTGCTCATATTGAAATGACACTAAAGCAGAACTAACGTGCTCCAGGTACTTATTCTCGGGCTTAGCCGCAGGGATCAGCAGCCCTCCACCAGCCCGGCACCCCCCACCGGAGAGAGGTGACGGTCATGTCACAGGCACTGGGAAAAGTGTGCTCCTGCAGCAGGGACCCCTTTGGGAAGGGATGGGAATTTAATGCCTACAAGGTCTATTTTGTAAATTTAGACAGGTTTTACAACCCCCACCAAAGCCAGGCTGCCCCAGCGAGGATGAGGTCGCACAGAGTCTCTGGGAGGATGCAGAAAGCAGGTCCTGGGTGCAAGGGTGATGGTGGAGCACAGGGGGACACCCCAAGCTCGACAAGCTTCACCTTGATCCCAGTGCCCAGGAGCAGTGAAAAACAGGATTGTCCATCTCCCCCTGCACTGCCACATTTCTGACCTCTGAAGAAGAGTTGCTGCCATGACAAGTAATTTCCCCCAGCCTGCAAAGGCAGCAATATAAATGTCTGAAGAGGCTGATGAGCATTGATTTTTGCCACCTGTAGAGCCATGATGTCACCCTGTAACTGCAGCTCAGCCAAATAGGTTCCCCCGTGCCCCAAATTCCTTCTCCATCACAGCCCACCCTCATCTCAAAACAGCAGCACCCACAATGCCCAGCAGTTCAAAGTGTTTGCCAACAGCTTGACAATTAAATTACCCACTCACCTCCCTATCCTGCAGTGCTGGGCTCATTAAAAATCTTCAGCATCCTTCCCACCTCAGAGAGCAACCCATGTCCAGGAACCTGCCTCCCCCAAGGCTCCAGATGACAACAGCATTAAGCCTTCGAAATTATTTTAGATAGAAACTTGTCTTACAAAGAAATAAAAAGCTGCAGAGTAAGACGCTCTCCATGACCAGAGGGGTCAGGGTTTCATTATTGCATTAACCTTTTGTGTCTTTAGATTCCACGAGAGTAAATTGGTAACAAGACGACACGAGACCCAATGGGAAAAATGCATCTTTCCTAACAAAAATAAGAGAAGTGGGGAAGGACAGAGGTGGGAGCAGGAAAAAGAAGAAAAACTGGCAAATAAGCTATTACAGCTAATAATAACTTTGCAATGCTATTTTCTGCAGGAGCCTTCAAGTTGTGATGTTTCCCTTCACTCTAATTACACCTTCTAAAAGCAGGTTCCCTTCTCACTTTAACCACCCCGTGTGAAACTCCCGCAGGATTTGGATAAAAACGGAAAGGGAAAGAGTTCTCACTTGAGAAACAGCCTCTGCATATCCCAGGGGAGCGTCACCTGCACAAAACCCTTGGGATTACGCCTGCAAATAATAAACAGCCCCAAAAAAACACTTTGGGAAGGTGCAGGCTCCAAGAGGCAGCAGGGACCATTCACCTTCCCTCTGCCATCCATGACTTTGCCAACACGACTCGTGTTCCACGACTGAAATCACTGCTGGGACAGGCTGGGCAGGGAGGGAAAGCATCCAACCTCTGCAAGCCAGGCACAAATAAAAAGGATTGGAGATGTTCAAATCCAGGGCAGGAAGGCAAAGCACCAAGCAGCCCCGAGTATTTCCCTTCCTCTAATGCAGGCAGAAGGGTTTGGCTTGATGGATTAAGGGGCTGAGCCCAGCCAGGCAAAGTCCTGGGCTGGTTTAGCTCAGGGGACATCCAAAGCCAAAGCAGATATTGCTGCTTAATAGAAATAAGAAGGGAAAGCTACATCCACATAAGTGCGGATCAAGAAGCCTCTCCCAAGTTTCCAGGGGCTTAAATGCAAGGGCCTTTTCCTTCCCTGGCACACACAGAGGCCAGAGCCAGCCCAGGCCTTGGCTTGGCCCTGGCCCAAACAGCCACATCCTGAGGAAACTGCAGCAGGGCACTGACAAACAGCAAATGCGCCCTGTCAGGCCTCTGCCAGCTCCTGCAGCTTAAGGACATCCTGATGACAGCCCATCAAGTGTCACACGCCCTCCCATTTGGCCCGCACGGCTGCCTCCATCCATTTCTTTGCAATTCCAACCCACAGAACCTCATCCAGCAGGAGGGTGAAAGAGCCAGTGCTCTGCTCAGCGCAGCCTTGCTGAGGCACGCCTGCCCCCACACCAGGCTCGCCTGCCCTGTCCTGCTCAAGATCCATTTCCAAAAAAAGCCCTTTACATGCACAAAGTCAGGCAGCTCAGACAGCCACGGCTCCCTCGTGCTCACGTGCTGAACTACGGATGCACCATTTTGGTTCCTGGTGTTGCTGAGGAGCTCAAGGCTCTGCTGTCAAGGGTTCTCCACCACTGCTCCCCAGCCAGCCAAAGCTCAGCCCAGGGGACAGCACTGACCCCAGGGCTGATGCACATCCCAGCCCCCTGCCATCCCACACAGTGGTACCCAGCCCATTCCAGGGGGTCTCGTACCCACTGATCTGCTCAGGTTGCACTGTGACAGCTCCACAGGACCCCGGGATGTCTCTGGTCCCATGGCAGGAGCCTCCACAAGCAAGTTTTAGCCCGAGAACCCTCACGTTCAGCACTGCTGTGGGCAGAGCTGTTTGCCAGCTGTGACATGAGTAACCTCTCCCCCGCCAGCCTCGCCCTCTTGCCACACACCCCAACCCTGCACAGCGAAGCCCTAAATTGTGGGCAGCTGCTGCAACCACAGCCGTGCCTCTCCCTGCCCTCCCGAGTCCAGCAGAATTCTCCCTGGCCGTCATGAAAAACACACGGTGGGTTAAGATCGGATCCGAGCCTCGACACCCAGTCCCCATTTTCTTGCACAGGGATGACAATCTATCTTTCCAGCTGCTGAAAGTGCACATCATCACCGAAAAGACGCCGGTGACTTGCTCCCCCCGGCGCTCAGCTCTGCTGCCCACCCCCGCCACGCTCGGTGGATGCAGCGCTCGCTGCCCCGCGAGCATCAGCACGGAGCCAGCGCTGGATCCAAACCCAGCATCTCCCCCTGGCAAGCCGTGGGGACGAGGCCAAGCCACATTTCGGGAGCCACCCGCTCAGTTCACCGAGGTTGCGGCACCGGCACGGCCTCCCCGGGTGCCTGGATTGAGGCGGGGGACTCATTTCCACTTTGTAAAAGGGAGCGAGGGGCAGGAGCCGAGTTTGCCTGGCAGGAATCGGGGAAGCACGGATGAGGGGAGCACAGGGAATAGCGTGACAGCTCTCAGAAGAGGGAGGGCACAGCAGGTGCCCAACTCTGAAGGGGAAAAACTGCACGAGCCCATCATTTGGAGGCAGAGGTTGCCCGAGGGGACAGACCCTGCCCAGCTCGGGGGGCTGCAGGTGCCGGCACCGCTCGGGTACCGGCGGCTCGGTGCCCACCTGGGGGTCCAGCACGGCTCTCGGAGCCCCTCACTGGGAGCACTGGGCAGTCCCCCGCTGCAGCGCAACTCGCTGCCTGCCTGCATGTGCGCGTTCGTGCGCAATGTGCGCGGAGCCCGGGTCTCCCGAGCGCAGACCCCGCTCGGCTCTCCCACCCCGCGAGCCCCTGCCCTCCCACCCGCTGGAGAAAAAGCTTTCTGCTCTACCTGGGATGAAGAGCAGGGCAGTGGTGGCCGTGAAGACGATCCAGCAGGCGGGATGGTACATCTTGGAGCTGCGGTAGGCGAGCGGCTGCTTTGCTTGCTGCTGCTGCTGCCGCCGCTGCTTTTCGTCTGCGCTGAATTCTGAGCAGGTTTAAATCCAATGTTTGCAGAGGGAGGGAGACGGAGTTGGCGAGCTGGAGAGAGGGGGAGAGACGGGGACAGGCAGTCAGGGTGTCTGATCTCCCCTTGCACACGCACACAACTGGCAGCGGGAGCAGCAGGCTCCGTGCGAGCACCGGGAGCGCAGACCTCCTACCGGGCACCCATTGGCTCAGGATGCTGACTGACACACGCACAGCCGAGAGTCTGCGGGCTGCGCCCCGCACCCGGGCACTTAAATACAGACATCGACCCCCCGAGCAGCCCTCCCGGCACCAGCTGGTGCCCGGGATGCAGGGAGCAGCCCCGGGATGGAGAGAGCAGCCCCGGGATGCAGGGAGCAGCCCCGGGATGCAGGGAGCAGCCCCGGGATGCAGGGATCGGCTCTGGGATGGAGGGATCGGCTCTGGGATGGAGGGAGCAGCCCCGGGACGCAGGGATCGGCTCTGGGACGCAGGGAGCGGCCCCGGGACGGAGGGAGCGGCCCCGGGACGCAGGGAGCGGCCCTAGGATGGAAGGAGCAGCCCCGGGACGGTGGGAGCGGCCCTAGGATGGAAGGAGCAGCCCCGGGACGGTGGGAGCGGCCCCGCAGCCCCGCACGGGCACGGGCACGCTCGCACCGGCTCCTCGTGCACCAGCCGCCTGCAAAGGGGAATTTTTTCGTCCCCAGACCGGAGCTGGCTGGCGGGGCAGCCCCAGGCTCCAGCCACTCGGCTCGCCCTGCCCACTGCTTCCCTCGCCGGGAAGGCAGCAGCAGCTTTCCCTACTGCTGAGGCGAACCAGGGAGCAATCCAAGCTTTTTAGCATGAGTGGGTGTTTTTCACACAAAATCTCTGAAACCAAGCAGCAATCTTCCCTGTGCATCCCAACTGGAGACATGGGTTTTTTTTTTCCCTTCAGCAGCTCACAGAGCCCCAAAAACACACCGAGCTCAGGGTACCTGCTCCTCCAGACCCCCTACCCGATACCATCCCATACCAAGGAGTTTTCCTCAGGCTCTCCTTTCCTTCCAGGATGCCACAATTTCCCTCCTTTCCCCCAGACTCCCCTCCTTGGCACGTTCCCACACCTCTGCTGAGCCCTGAGCATCCCCAGTACAGGGCTTGGACAGCTGCCCCTGCTATGTCCCCCTCCCACAGCCACCTCCAGACCAAGGCATTCACCAGTTTGGGTTTGAATTTGCTGCATTG
>VWZW01000226.1:581536-635589 GCA_013397115.1 Edolisoma coerulescens | reverse complement strand
CTCTTTTTTGACATTTTCAAAACAAAAAGATGTTTCTTATTTCTCAGAAATTGTAGCTTTGTTAAAAACAGACTGTAAGCGTTTTTTTAATGCTTCAGGACAAATTTAAGCCTTAAGTTTTGCTCAAAACAATCTCTTTTCCCCACTAACTCAGGGCTAAAATTCTCTTTTTGAGTTCCAGGCCAGCCCAAGAGAACTTTCAGCCCAATGCTTCGGATTTCCAGCTATCCCACCACCGCTGTCTGGCACCAGTGGCCACACACTCCTCTATATCCCACATCCCAGGGTTTCACCTGCTCCTCACCTTAGTCTCTGTTCTCATCTGCCTGGGCTTGCTCTCACCATCCCTGGCTCCCCAGGACACACCATTTTCCTGGGATTTTTCCCCCCTCAAGACTCCTTTTTGTGCTAAACCACTATCTGAGGATGATGGAAAAGAGACGCTCTGCATCGGGGTGTGGGAATCCCGGAAGGATGATGGATCCACAAACACCGATTCCCACAACCTGCGACAGAGCTGGGGCCAGAACCCTTCAGCTCCTGGCATCCGAATCCACCCACAAACCCCCACTCATTCCCTCCCCTCGAGTCTTTTTTCTCCATTTCCTCTCACCCACTTGTTACAACTTGATCCCCCTCCATGCACAGCCCTCATATCTGGTGTGAATTCCATATGCAGGAGGAGCAGGAATAGTGGGTTTGGCACACAAAGCCAGATCCATGGTGCTCTGGAAGGGGTATCCTCACCCAGAGAGAGATGTGAGCCAAGCACACGCTGCCAGGACAAACTTTCTCCGGCTTTTAGCCATTAATCTTCCTTCATTTTCTACTCTGCATGAATAAACCACAAGTTTTTAAAAGCTTTTAACGCAACCATATTCCCACATCATCTGCTGAGGGCATCCCATCTCCTGCATCCTCAGGAAAGCACCGAAGAAAACATGACTAAGGATTTAATTCCTTTAATGAGAGTACAGTTGTGTTGCTTGACCTCTGAAAGAGCTGAATCACCACACTGAGCAAAAACCAGCGAGCAGAGTGTCTCCCTCAGCCTGCGATGAGGACAGGGATATTTCTGTCCCGAATTTCCCTCTAACTGACACCCCAACAGATGACACCACGCAAATTCATCCTTTGCTTCGCAAGTATTTTGGGAAAACAGCTGCAAAGAGGCATTTGGGATTTCCCAGGGCTGCCAGGCATGCGGCTGCATCCTTCCTGGCCAGCCCAGGACAGGGACATCTGTCCCCAGGGGAAACTGAGCTGCTTTGGGGCTCAGCTGAACCCTGTGGCTGCAGCTCATTCTCCAAAACCCACACAGCGAGCTCTGAATCCGCCCAAGGCAAAAAGAAATAAAGTTATCCTGGAGGAACTAAAGGAAATGAACAAAGAAATCATTTCTAATTAACAGAAATGTTTGATGGACTCAGAACAAACATGTTGCTCTGCTTTCAAACCCTGAGTTGAAAAGCTATATTTGGGTAAGTTTCAAAACAACACATTCTTACTTTTTTTTCTTTCTCCCACCACACTTCTCCCATTTGCTGCCTTTTTTTTCCACCTGGCAGTGATTATTACCCAAATCCAGCACACACTGAGCTGCTCTCTTTGCATGTATTTTGGCCAATTAGGCTGGCACCCGAATTGCCAAACACAGCTCTGAGGATGACCCCAGAGCAGACCTTTGGTACCTCGCTGCCTTTACCTTCCCATCTGCAAAATGGGAACAAATGTGCTTTGATCAGCCAAACAAATCCATCACTGCTCACCAGCTCTGCAGGACCGAGCAGGCACTGGCCTGTTTCATTTGTTTGATTTCCAAGACACATAATAAAAAGGTGTATAAATATGTATTTAGCTGGTGGAGCTTTTCTGGGATATTTGGGGTTGTTTGCTTTCCGATATCAAGCAGGGAATCTAAAATGCATATTTAAATTTGACAGGCAGCCCCCGATCGGAGAGGAGACATTCTGGTCCGCTGGGCACATTTAGACATGATTTTTGTGTGTATTTCCAGAGGTTTTTTTCCCCAGCTGTCTCAATGCATATTCACATCTGGGACCAGAGTAGTCTCTGGGGGAAATAACACGTTTTCAGTGAAGCAGAGGTTTCCTCGCCCTCTCCTTGCACAGCCGGGGAGAGGGGGCAGAGCAGTGCAGGAGAGCAGGGTGAAGAGCATCCCTGCTCCCATCAGGATGCTCCACCGCGATGCCCAGCCACCAGAGCAGCCTTCAAGGGCTGGTCCCAGCTGCCAAAGGCGATCCCTACAGAGTCCTGCATCACCACAGATCACCACAGGCCACAGAGCACTGGCTCCCTGCTGCTCCAGGTCCCCAGGACCATCCTTGCACCGGCCACCTCCACTCTCCTTCCCAGCCCCAGCATCCCACAGGCTGTGCACACACCCCCACGGACCATCCCACCCGGACCAGTCCCAGAGAACTGGCGGGCACCTCCCTGCAGGGCTGTGGCTTTGTAAAGTGGTGTCTGCTCACCTCGGAGGTGTAGGGGAGCAGAGTGGGAGCGCTGGGGTGGGCAGGATGGGGAGCAGGAGCTCTGGGGTGGGCAGAAAGGGGAGCAGAGGGTTCCAGGGAAACAGAAAGCCTCCCAGACCGGCCGTGCCCGTAGGTTTCACCCCGTGCCCTCTCCGANCCCTCGGGGTGTGTGTGTGTGTGCTCTGCTGAATGAAAGGCTACCCTTTTCTCCTTGACATCTTGTTAGAATGTGAATACAACAGCTATTGATTTGCATTTCGTGCAAGGAGAGAAAAAAAAAAAAAACAACTCGCTTTTTTTCTTTTTTAAAAAAGACTCTCTGAACTCAGAGCTCCTGCAGGAATAAACAACCTGGATGGGGCTTGGAGCGACCTGGTCTAGAGGGAAGTGTCCCTGCTCATAGAAGGGGGTTGGAATGAAATGATATTTAAGGTCCCTTCCAATCCAAACCATCCCGGGATTCTGTGAATTGAGCACCAGCCACCCCAAGCTCTGCAGGAGAGCACAAGGACCCACCTCATCATCCTCCCCAAACGCTTCTTCACCCCCGCAGCCCTTGCCAAGGGCAAACACTGCGAGTTACCCCCGGCCGGGCCAGCAGCATCCACCCAGCCCCGGGAGGACGGCAAACAAAACAATTAAGCCGGACAAGGCAACTAAAAGAGCGGGAGAAGCCCCGGGAGAAGCAGGCTCGGGAGGAGATGGAGCAAGCAGCGCTGCTCACCTCTCGGAGGTCCTGGTGTGCAGGGCCATCGGTCGGGCTCCTTCCGCGCAGGTCCCCAACCATTGTGACACGGACACCGACTGTCCCGCCACCGTCCCGCGGGGACAGCGTCCTGCTGCTCCCGGCCAGGGCAAGCACAGCCAGCGAGCAGGGGAGAAACCCAGAGGGAGAAACGAGGGTGCTGCCATCCGTGGCCAAGGGCAAACAGCTGCCCTGCAGTACCTCCCCCAGCGCGTTGCTGGGGGATTAATCAGTGTTTGTAAAGCACTTTGAAGATAAATGAGGCTGTGGGGGAGCTCCTAACCAGGAGAGAGGTGGAGATGGGGATCGGGGAACCCAGGTACGGGGTGGTTTCTTATCTGGCGTGCAAGCTGCAGCCCCGGCTGGGCCGGCGGCACGCGGGGGCAGATGAAAGGTAGAATAGGGAAATTTCCGCAGCGTGGAAAAAAAAGAGAAATCGTGCGCATGCTGCTTGGGAAAAATGAGTGAGAGAGAGATGAAAAGATGGGATCTAAGTCTCTAAAAGCTGTAGAGACCTGCTATTGATTCTGGCTTGGGAAGAAGGGGCCTGAACAAGAGCTGGTGTGTTGTTAAGTGCACTTATCTCCTCTTGTTAGATGGCAGAACGGGGCCAGATGGACAGGGTCCTAATTCCCGTCAAGAACATTACCCGCCGCATGCTGGATGAGGCACCTCCAAAGACGTGCTGTGAGCAGTGGGAAACCTGGCAGCACCAGGAGGTCAGGACCCCATAGTGTCCCTGGAGAACCTGTTCCAGGGCTGGAGCACCACTTCCCTGGAACAGCTTTCCTTACACTTCTTACAGAGAATTTCTTGTCCTATGATTGTGCTCGTTGCCCTCTCCGGGCACTCCTGAGAGTGCTCCCAGCCACCCCCCAAAACACCACCACCCTCCAGAGCACCCCGTCTCCTGGGAGAAATCCTCATGGGAAGGAGGATGGTGGGAAAAGGCAGCGAGGGAGTTTGCTCCCCTCCTCAGCCGTCAGGAGGATGGGCCAGCGCCAGGAGCGATGAAACACGAGATACCCTCACACAGATCTTTGATCACAGCAATTATCCACTGTTGTCATGTACAAAACATTATCTCCACGCAGGCATCAAGTCCTTTCTGTGCCACCCCCCATCCCCTCACGCCCCACTGCTCCAGGCTCCCCATCCCATCCTCTCCAAAGATGCTCTCGCCAGGACCGGGGCAGGATTCCCTTCTCCCAGTCAATGGGTTGAAAGCAAAGAGTTTTTTGTTTGCCTGGCTTTGATCAAAATGACTGAATGTCAGGGAAAGAGCAGGGGGAAAAGAAAGAAAACAGGGCAGAAATGATGCATTCCCTGATCCATAAGCAGGAGACGGTTCAAGGATGAATCCAGGCATCGCTCACTGGCTGTGTGCTTCTGGGGGCTGGGTTTTCTCCTCTTCTTCTTTTTTTTTTTTTTTTTTTAAGAATGAGAGGGAAAGAAAACATTTTTTTAAGCTTTGCTCCTTTTCATTTTACTCCGAGTTCAGTGGCTTTCCTCGTCAAGCCTCTGTAGCTCAGGTAAGAACAGAGGGCTCCAGATTAAAGAGCAACACGGCAGCCAAGCAGAAGCCGTCAAGATAACAGAGAGGACAGAGTCGGGAAAGACAAAGGAGGGAAGTCTGCTTTCTGCAAGATTCCCACTCTCAGCTTTTATGTAGATTACTCCAGAAACAGGGATCAAGCTGCACATTTCACACTCCAGTCCCGACTCGCTCCGCCTGGACGTGGGGTTCCAGGACAAGGATCTGCATCAGGAGCCCTGGCCTCAGCAGCAGGGCTCTGACAGACATTTAATCCAGCCTGGATTTTTATAGATGCCTGGGTGGGTGGACAGACAGACAGCACGCCAGACTGACAGCTCGAAATACCTCTCTGCACGAGCGTGGGTAGCAAGCGAGCGTGGAGCCTCCTGCCAGAGCATCTCACGTGCCGGCGAAAAACCCAGCCCTGCAGCTCATCCCAGCCCTCACCCCTCTCCCAGGGCACCCAGGGAGAAAGGTTTGGGAGGAAAATTGGTTCCATCACTCCTGATCCCAACAAGAGCCCACCAGCTGCGTCCTGAAGCATCGCCCACCACGGCTCCTGCAGCCATGGGATGCAAGATTCCCTCTCCTGCCTCAGCTTTGGGGTGTCCAACCCCAGCGCTTCTCCTTGGGACCAAAAGCAAGCTGAAAGTTGGGAGAGGATTTGCCCAGAGCCACCCCCCACATGGCAAAGGCAGGCACCCCCGGAGCGAGGGCTCGGCAGGGCCCACATCTCCTGTGACAATGACTCCAGCAGTGACATTCTCCGAGAGTCCCCAGAGGTTCCCAGGGAAGCCTCCCCCACTGGCTTGTTTATAGATCTATTCTTAGCTCGACTTGGACTCATTGCAGAAGCAGCAAGGAGCCTTTCATCCCCTGACCCTGAGGCACCTTAAAGAATATGAGCTGAGCCTTGTGGAGAGGAAATATTGTCCTCTCTGTTTGACAGAGGGGTCAGCCCACGTGTGAGGCTGGGCAGACAGGCAGCAGGAGGAGCAGGGAATAGCAAACAGGCAGGAGAGGCTTTGGATGTGCCCGAGGAGAGAGGCAGCCCAGGGACACCATGGGCAAGATAAGCACATGAGGTGCATCCGAAATTGGATGGATTGGGGGGGACTCAAAGGATGGAAGGCAGTGGCAAAACTCCAGCTGGAGACCCAGGGCTTGTGCTGCTGCCCAGGGGATGAGGGAGATGCTCCTTCCCTTCCACCAGGAGCATTCTGGGGCTCTGTCTGCTCCCACAAACCCACTGCCCTCTGCTTAAGGCACTGGGAGGTGGGAAATATGTGACCAAAACCCCGTTTACAGCAGAGCAGCAGGAGGGAGGCTGGGTGGTCACAAACTGTGCAAACAGCCCCGTCCTTGGGATGCTCCCAGGAAAAGGCCATCCTGGAGGTTGTTGTTGCGAGGAAGCCACCAAACCACCGTGTTCTCATGTTGCTGTCCGAGATCGGCGAGGAACGACACTGATTCCAGTTTCAGAGGAAAGAGGAATCCTTATTTAATTATATAAACGGGTTTTATATGTTAGTTCTCTGGAGTGGCACAAGGCCATTGGCCCCTTGACCATCCAGCTCTTTACATTGATTGGTTAGTTACCACATGAAGGATTTCCCTGATTAGTATAACAACAACTTGCACCTGGAAGATAGTTTACAGAAACTCCCAACTGCCTCTCAGCCAGTGTCTGTGAGAAAGTAAAGACTTTCTCACAGACAGAGGCAGAAAGCTGGAGAATCTCTCTGCAACTCAGCTTTTGGCATCCACATTCTCACTCTGCCCTTTAATGACAACAACTTTATTTCTTTTTTTCTAAAAAAAAATCATGCTGGAATGGTGCTCTCCCAGCTGCAGGGCCCTGTCCCAGATGTGTGATGGGAACATCTCCCATTAAAGAAGGGAGATGCTCATTGTTGCGTGGCACCCCTAATTTGGGGAGGGAGAGCAGGTGCCGGGAGAAGGGGCACCGCACCCTCACACAGCACAGAAAGTCTTTTCCATATGCTGCCTGATCAGTTATATCAGTTTCTTAAAATGCTATTGCACAGATATTTCAGAGGCATCCTGTAGGACCATCTGGTATGTTATATATTGCACAGAGCCCGGCCAATTCTCGGATCCTGTAATTTTATCTCCTCCATTTCATATGCGGCGCAGGCATTTTGCGAGGCGACGGGGAGTGGGAATTTGTGGAGTGACGGAGCGCACACCAACCAAAAGGCAAGGCCCAAAACCCAGCGGCCACGGCAGCTCCCGCCCATCCCAGGCGCTGGAGGGGAGTTTTGGGGCTGCACGGGGATGTTTGGGGTCATCCAGGGCAGAGCACAGCTCTCTCCATCCCTCCCGCTTCATCCCTGCCTCCGACAGCAACGCTGCGGGGCGGAGAGACGCCTCCGGCATCTCACAGATGTCCTTTTCCCTGCCTCCCCCAGCTTTTCCAGGCAGCACCATGGTCCCCACATTCCCCATGGAAGCGATGAGCTGCACTCCAGCACGTCTCCCGTGCAAACCCAACGTCCTCCCGGGAAGGGAGGCTGCAGGAGGGCAGCTCCATGGTGGGGCTACCCCTGCCATTATCCCTTTATCCAGGGAGTGTGTGTATGCCGACCTCTGGAAGTGTCCAAGGCCAGGTTGGATGGGATTTGGAGCAACCTGGGCTAGTGGAAGGTGTCCCAGCCCATGGCAGAGGGTTGGAATGAGATGAGATTTAAGGTCCTTTCCAACCCAAACCATTCTGTGAGGCCAGGAATTATCTGCGAGGCTCCTTGGCCCATTCGAGACCCCATCAGCAAAAACCATCTCTGCGTTGTGGGGAGAGCAGGGACAGGCCCGGACAAGCATAAATTACCGAGTTACCCCCATGGATAACTCTGTGCTGTAAGAGCAGGGAAAAGGCCAAAAATAACCCCTGAGGTTATTGCAAAAAATAGACTGAAGCAGGTGGGCAGAGCAGAAAGGAGAGAGCCCTGTCCTCCCAGAGCCACAAATTTTGATTTTTAAAGTGAGCGCTCCCAACTCATCATTCACACACTGACACCACTTCATCAACTCTTTCTCAAGTGACAGCAAAGTTTGGTGCTGCTCCACTCAATTTCTTCTGATTTCATTAGGAAAAGAGACATTAAAAAGGCAGAAACGTTCTGATTTCCTGTGTTTTGCTGGCTCCCTCCTCTGGCACTTGGAAATATTTTTATTTTGTAATGGGTTTGGCCATGAAGTAATTGGAAATATGTCCTGTGTTCTCCTTGGACCTGCTCTTCAAGACAAACAAGTCTTGCTCTGACTCATCACAAGACCTGTTTTTAAAAGCTTTTTGTATCCTTGCTACAATAATTAAAAGGAAAAGGAGAAATCAGCAAAAATATTACCCCTGCTAACATCTAATATTAAAAAAGTAGTCAAACACACGTTGAGAAAAGCACTGTCAAGCAGAATGAGCAGCACTCAAGCACATCCACGTCACATTGCTTAAGGGAGATGCAAGAACCTCAGAGCCAACTCCTGGGGTGTTTCCTACCCAGAAAGATCTTCCCCTGACCACCATTAATACAACACCAGCGGAGGTCTGGAAGCCCCACCACGGCTGATTTTCCCCCAAAGGCACATTTTGTGGCTTTGTTTTTAAGATACAACCCTCTCCTGTGGAGATCTGGCACTGCCTTCACAAAGGTTTTGGTGTCAGGCGTGAATTTTTGCTTTCAGTTGCATTTTATTCTTCTCTTAGCTCATTAGTAAGCGTTAATACCTCGTGTTTGTGGCATTTAATACTCCCCCCAGCACTTCAGTTTTTCGTTTGAAAGGGACACTTCAAAGGCTTTTTAAACATTATTTCGTTATTGTTCATGAAATGCTCCTGACAGAAAACAACATTTCCATTCTGGTTTAAAACTTGTAAACAACCTTTCCCCTTTCTAAAGAAATAAAATGTGTTTATCCATCTACCAAATCCCAGCCAGTGCTACAGGGAGCCTGTTAACTCCAGGAGCTCGGGGTGGGAGGTGTTGGAAAATAATAAATAATAATGCTGGTTTCTCCATCTTTCCTCTGAAGTTTAAGGACTCTTGGCACCTCTACCCAGCATATAAAAACAGGTTTCATATTAAAACATGAGCTTGGATTGAGGACATTCACCCTTTTTCCCTGTGTGTGCAACACCTGAATAACCTAATTGGGGGTTCTCTGTTATAGGCCACATAATTTAAACAGGTAATTAACAGCAGAAGCAAGTTCTGTTCCCAGGAGGAACTGAGGGTCTCATGGCAAGCATGTGATTGTCCTGTCCCTTCCCCAAAGGAAAATCTGAGCCCTCCAGAGTGGGGATGAAGAGGGAAAAGGAGGTTCAGAGCAGGAGGAGGGAAGTGTGACACTGCCACTCCAAGGCACAGCAAAATCACCAGAGCCCCTAAAGGGCTGCTCCCTCCTTCCCCAGCACAGAGAGCTCCTGCTGCCCGTCCATCACCCCCACACTGCTCTGGAACACTCAGCCAGCTACAGGCTACATAAATATCGACAAGGGGCATTCTTAAATAAATAGCTCTGCTCGAGCAGTCGATAACTGACCACTTGGAGAAGGCAAAACAAAAAGGCCTGGGGGACGGTGGGGTTCATCCAGTCCCAAATTGGATAAGCAGGGACGCAGCCAAGGCGCTGGGGGTGGCCCTTTGCTCGTGTCCTGACACCAGCTGGGACATGAGGAGGGAAAGGAAAGCCCTGGAGAGACAAGGAGGCAAAATCCTTGCATGGGAATGATGTCTTGACGAGACATTTGTTTTTCTGGTTCTGCTGCCTTCTGGTCAAGAAACTTGAAAATTCAATAGTGTGAGTGGAGAACTGGGGCAAGGGAGGAGCGGGGAGGCAGCCTGGTCCTCTGGGGACAATCCATCACAGAGGCAAGGCTGCCGAATCACCCTGGAGCTGCCCAAGTGTGTTTATGGAAGAGATTAGAGAGCTCCTTCTGGGGATCAAAGAAAAGCTCTCCCCCAGGAGCGTGCTGCCTTCAACTCCCAAATTCCCAGAGGACTCCTTTAGCAGCATCTCCTACAAAGATTTTCTTTGGGAGGGTCACAATCCCATGAGTCTCATTAAGGACCTTGGAAGAAAACAATACTTGATTTGAGGGAACCCCACTTCATCCGGTTTCAAGTCAAAATTCCATGTGGATGCCAGCGTTGGGTTATTTGGATGCAAAGCCTCGAGTCTCAATTTCTAACCCAACAGGTATCCAGTGGTGCATCCCCAGCACCCTGCGCTGTAATTAAACTGGAAATTATCATTCTGAGTCGCGGCCCTCGTGCAGCCAATGGCATTCATCTCTCTGATATCAACCCATAAAAAAATAATAACTACAACTGGAGCTCGCTGGAGGAAATGAGCGTTGCAAGGCACGGGATTTGGATCGCAGGAGTTCAAACCCACCGGTGGCAGGAACCTTGCAGCTCCTGGCCCCTGGTAATAGGAACTTGCCTATTCCATGAACTCCGAAAGCAATCCAAAGGAGAATCATTCTTTATAATTGTTTTTCAACTTCTCCTCCAGCTGGAGGAATAATGACTGCACAATTCTCCTAACAACATGATCATAATCTATCAGTTCTATGAACTATAGAATGAACCCAAAGAGATAATTGGTGCAGGCACTGAATGATAAACATGTCAAGATTATGATTTCTTTGCTTAAAAATGAAACGAAGATATGATTGGAAATGCCATGCTTGGGGAGTATGAGCAATATTCCCATGCTCCATCATCTAAATTAGTTTATAATTTGCATACACTAGTATTTTTAGGCATTGTTCGAAGGCAGGGGAGCTGTAAAACATGAAGATCCAAACATCATCAGACTTTGTCCTTCAACGGCACCTTCCCAGTAAAGACCTCGCCGTGCGTCAGGAGGTCCCATTACCCCGGGAGCAGCTGCGGAGGTGCAGCTCTGCCGGAGTCTCGGGGGGTTTATCACCTCCTTCCGCGGGGTTTTACAGCCCCAGAGACTCGCTGGGAGCGCGAGGTGTGCGCGCACGCCAGCAGCCAGCTCAGCAGGCGATGAATTTTAGTGCTGCACCTTCCCGTCTGCCGCCTCCCGACGCTCCCACAGGGACGACAAAGCCAGGCTGACATTCAGCTCATAGCAAACTCAAACCACAGCAAAATTCTCCTGATTTCTGTGGTTTTTACAAGCGCTGCTGCGCAGCCCTCCGAGGTTATCAGCCCGTGGTGCTTCCTTGGGTTAAACCAGGGACAAAAGCACCACCATCCCAAGCTGTGGTCTCAAGCTGGAGCAGCCTCTGTCTCCCCTCCTTCCCTGGACCCACCTTCACTTTTAGCAGCAATGCCAATGAAAAAGGGAGAGAAACGGGCATCCCCCAAAACCTAGGGAGGGGATATTTAGCCCCCAAATCCAATGCACACCCTCATCCTGTGCAAAGATGCCCCACATCCCACAAAAACCCCCCGTTTTCCCTGCCCACGGCACCTTTTGCAGCTCTCAGGGACTCCCTGGAGAGCACCAGGCGGAAACGGAGCCTGCTGAACCATGAAAGAGCAACTAACAGGTCCCTGTGCCTGTGACTGTTCCTGTCACTGCCTGGAAACCCCTCGGGGGTCCCTGGGAGCAGGGAGGGTGGGAGGCAGAGCCAGGCTCGCTGCTCATTCCATATGGCACCCATTAGGCTGGGGCTGGGGTGGCAGGGACAGCGTGGCACAAGCCAGCTGCCAGCCAGGCGTGGAGGCATCGCCGCACCCGGACAGCTCCTGCTCCAAAGGGGATGGGGAGGAAGGAGAAAGGACCCTGGTGGGCCCTGGGTGGGCTTTGCTGCAGCCCCTCCCATAGATCCTCCCGAACCCCTGCACAGGGAGCGGAGCCTTGTCCCAAAATCCCGGCACAGCATCCCACACAAAGGGATGGGAAGCACAAAAAGGGACATCTCTGCTCTGGGACAGACTCTGCAGGAGTGGGGAGCAAGGGGGGAACACCAGTAAAGGAGGCTTGAAAGATGAAAGCACCAATTCCATCCTTTCTCTGCTAAAACAGAGTCCCTTAAAGCAAGTCTACTGAATTAAAGAGGAAACCCCAGAGAGCCTCCATGCTCATGAATAAATTCAATTTGCCATCTCATTTTTGAACTTATAAAAGCCAAGGCTCTCTAAACAAGAGACAAAGCCTCACACTATGCCTCCAGGCACCTGGAGACGAGCCCTCAGATGGGGCACTGGGCTCCTTGGAGCGCTCGAGCAACCCAGCTCCAGGTCCCTTGTCCCATCTCAGAGCCCCAGACCTGGTGACCAAACCCGGTGTCACAGAATTGGTCACCAAACACACAGTCAGGACAGGAAGGGAATTTGCATTAAATCTTCCTATGGCATTATTTTTCATTCTGCTTCTATTATTATTATTATTTGCTTGTATTTTCCCTTTCTTCGCTTCATGCTGCCTAATCCAGAAGTGCAGTGACACAGCCCCTCTGCTTGGGCACCGCTCCCTCACCCACCGCCTGCCAACAACACAAATCCACCTTTTAAACAACAGCAAACCGAAATCCAGTGTGATGGAGGTGCTGAGCAGCAGCTGCTTGGCTGGAGCCACCTCTGCTTTTATGAGACACAAACCACCACCAGCACCATCCCAGTGGGACTGTGCAGGCAGGGATGGCTTGGCCCAGCTCCTCCCAGAACCCTGGATCTGCACAGCCGAGGCTGCCTGCGGCCAGCAGCACCTGAGCAGGTTCCTAATGCAGCTGCAGTGCAGGGAGAGGAGCTCCGGCACATCCCGGGCACTGGGGCCGTGGGATGCTCGCTGGCACTGCCCCTGCATCACCCCTGGCCAGCTCCTCCTGCTGTGTTCAGCACTCTTGGGAGCTTTGGGTTCGCAGTGGGAGCAGGCCAGAAGCAAATCCAGACCGAGACTCCCTGGATTTTGCAGATCCCACCACGCTGAGCCCTGTAAACCCCGGGGTTTGTGGCTCTGGCAGCAGGCACTGAGCAGCAGGGACTACCAACGTGATCTGATCACACCCCTCCCTCCTCAAACACCATCACTCCAGCCCTAGGAGTGGTATGAAAGGCTCCCTGATTTTTCCTGCACTTTGTTGCTTGCTGTGTCCCTCCTGTGTTGGGAACACAGGCAGCACAGCCTGGCTCAGCACTCAGGAGCCAGCACTGAAGCGCTCTAGGAACTCAAGCCAACTGAATTATGTGCTGTAATGTGTTCAAGAAACACTGACATACTTGTCAAACTCTTCACAATTCCTCCTTTCTCCTTCCCTTTTTATTTTTTAAATTTCTGCCTAGCTTTATAGATCATTGGATAACATTCAGAAAATCATGGGGATGATTTTCTTTTCTTTCCCCATCATTGCCATCAAATGAAGTTATTTGTGAATACATCTGCTGGAAACCAAACCAAACCAAACATGACAAGTCTATTTTCACCGTTGGCAAGGCACCGAGGTGCTCACAGCCCCCTGTATCACGCCTGGCTGCAACACCAGGAAGGCACCTTGAGGGAATATGGGAAGCAGGGTGTCCAGAGGGCAACTGCAAGAGGAGCTGGGATGGGATTTTACACCAGGGGAAGAATTCTCTAATGACAGAAGGCTCAGGAAGCTGGAATACACAGGGAAAAACCATCCTCTCTGATAAATACAGCAGGTTTTGGAGCTGCAACATCCCGGTGCCACTTATTACTAAGTCATTAGCAGTAAAGTAATATTCTGATAGTTCCCAATTTGACTAATAAGCCTCTAAGGCAAAGGAAAAGCGAAGACAAAAGGCTCTGCCTGATGCACCAATTCATCCTGATGATAAACTCCCGAATCAGAGACAACCATGTTGAGGCTTGCTGAGGGAATCCTCTCCTTCCAGGCAAACACAGGCGCTCCTTCGATCTGCCTGCTCCTCTGCAGCCATCTCCATCTGCACTGCAAACCTCCCGAGGTTACACAAAGTGAAATTCCTTTTTACAGCACATCCCAGAGCCCGGGCACAACTCTCCCACCTTCTCCCAGCCAAGCTGCAGGAGTCCTTCCCTCTCCCAGCTGTGGCTGGAGACTCTTCCTGGAGAGGTGGTTCAGGGGCCAGTGGAGGCTCCTGGACTCCAGACCTCAGAGCCAAATCCTGAGGTTTTGCCAGGGGAACACACACAAAGCCCCAGCAAGGGGCACAGCCCAGGATGGGAAGGAGAGCCAAACACTGGCTCAGGCACATGCCATGCTAATCGTGGCCCTTTCTGGATTTAAAATCTTGATGCTTGTGAAATCTCTTCCCAAGAGGATGCCTGGAATAAATTGTCATCTGATAATAGCTACCAGGTGGTGAGGGAAGAAAAAAAACAGACATGCACAGAATGTTTTGACTTCAAACTCATGTGGATTGTCAGAGAGGGAGAGTATTTTGTGTCCCTTCCTCATCCCCACCTCCCCCTCCCCATTTTTACCCCTTCATGGATTTTCAAAAATTATTTTGGCTTTCTTCACGTGTTAGGCAGATTCCCTGGGGCAGTGGCTGAGGCCAGATGCAGAGCCCAGAGCAAACCCCCACCATTCCTCAAAGGCTCAGGGGTGGCCAGGTCGGGGTCTCCTCTCTAATTAAGTGAGCGGACGAAGAAAGCCCTGCACAGACATCCTGCTTCTCTCTCCTTCTCCCCTCCTTCTCTCCTCCCGCCTTATCCATCTGCCCCTTCCCACTCCGCTCCTCACTCCCCATCATACCTGTAACCTTTCCCATTAACACCTGCCCAGGCAGGGAAAACCCTTCCTGAGCTCAAAGCATCTGCTCCTCATCAATTTGCCACGGAGCTGCCTCAGCCTCGGGCGAGGAGCAGGCACAGAACTCCCTCTCCACCCAGGATGACATTTCCAGGGCAGGGGAGCAAAGGGCAATCCTCTCAGCAGCTTCAGAGGCCAGGGAGAGGCAATGGCAGAGCTCCCCGCTGCATTTGGGGAATGCACATCCCTTTCTGCCTGTTCCAGGAGCCTGATGCTGCTCGGTGTGAGCCTGTGAAGGCACACGCACACTGATTACATCTTGTTCCTAGCAGGAAGAGATATTGACTGGGAAAATATCAAAACTGCCTCTGAGCCCGCAGCACTTCGTCTCACAAACAAAAAACAAAAACAAAAGACAGAGGTTGAATCAAAGAAGAAGAGACATTTTACTACACAGAATATCCGAGGAAATTTGGGTCTGTAATGAGGTCAGCACGGAGAGCAAGAAGGAATTTTAAATGGCATCTTGGAATTTTAGGGGTCTCAACACACCAGGAGGGAGTGCAGCAGCAGCAGGAGCTGCCAGGAGAGCAGAGCCACCCCGTGTGTGAGGGGACATCCAGCTGAAGGCACAGAGCAGCGACAACCAGGAGAGCATCAGCCACTCCCCTGCACACGTGGGGAGACCTGCTCAGGTCCAGAACCACCGGGGCACTGCCCTGGGCAGGTCGGTGCTGCAGGAAAACTCAACATCCCAACCCCAGCCGTGGCTCTGCCTCCACAGCTCCGTTCCTGCGTCAGACAGACACAACTCGAGGAAAAGGGAATTGGTCACAGGCAGGCACTAGTGATGAGTGCCAATCTAATGACACCCAGACTGCAGGCAGCCCCGGTGCAAGTGGAATTGCAGTCGTAATGCAATCAATACCAATGGAAACACCGTATTTATACAGGGCCTTTCATCACTCACATGGAATGCAGCCGGTGCCAGTGCAAATATGCCAGCATCTGAAATAAAATATTTGCCACACATCTCGTGTACATGCAGACCAAACACTGCATTCGGGAGAGCCTTGGGATGTTGAAGGCTTTGGGAAGTTTCTGGGCATCTGACAAACTCAGGGAAAAAACAAAATAAAAATCCCGGGTCCAGCTGTACTTTGGGAAATAATAAAACCTCCATTCACATTGAATTCTCCTTAGCTTAAGTCACGATTTCCACATTGCTCTGCCTGTCAGTTCCCTGCCCTGGCACACAGCCGTGGTCAGGCAGTCATTAACCTCCTGACGGGGAGAAAATGGGGAGAAACGCTCCTGGCTGCCGGCAGCATCCAAATCCTGCCCACAAGGGCTGCACCAGAGACCTGTGGTCCTGCTTCATCCTGTGATGGGCGAGCACCCGAGCTCGCCATTCCCTGCTGACACCTGTGACTGGTCCCATTAAGGTGAAGCAGCTGCAGGACTCTGACATTTGGGAAAGCACAGCTTTCCCAAGACTCTGGAGCCCGGCAGCACTGGGAGAGCAGAAAAAACCCATCCTGCCCTCGCTCGCCATCCCTTCTGCCCTCTGAATCTGATCCACACAGTCCATCACTGGATCTTGACACATTTAATGTCTCAGTAAAGAAAAACATGATGTGTTGATGCTCCTGTAAAGCTCTGACAACTGACAGCCTAATGGCTTCTTATTTTTTCCCAGCTGCAGTTTAGAAAATGAAATAAATTTAGGTCCTTAAGCAGCCTGGCTGCTCCATGAGTAACGTGTTTGCTGCGATCCCAGGCACCAGCTCGGGGCTGCAGGAGCAGGGAGCAAGGCTGGAGAAGGGAAAGGATGAGGGCTGGAAGTGGATGGAGGAGCTGTTCAGTACTAATTTAAGCATCCAAATCCACCCAGAGTGTCCTTTGCTTCTGTTTGCTGAAGGCAAGAGCAGCACCTAAAACTCCAGCTGCAAGTGATGCTGCTGTCCTACCCTCAAAGTGGTGGATGGGGAAACACGAGCCATCCTGTTAGGGTGGATTTTAGTATGACTGGGAAAAGGTTTTCCCCCAGAGGGTGCTGGGCACTGCCCAGGCTCCCCAGGGAATGGGCACGGCCCCGAGGCTGCCAGAGCTCCAGGAGTGTTTGGACAATGCTCTCGGGGATGCACAGGGTGGGATTGCTTGGGGGGCTATGCAGGGCCAGGAGCTGGACTGGATGATCCTGATCCAACTCAGGATATTCTGTGGTTCCAGGACCCCTCTCTGGTTCCAGCCCCACCGGCAGGACTGGTGCTCCTTGGGCAGCAGAAGCCGGGAGACTCGGTCGAAGCTCCGAAGTCTGTTAAGCAGCGCTGCTGAGATGAGGCTCAAGCAGCGGCCACGGGGCTGGCAGCACGAGGGAAAGCCTTTCCTGGGAAAGGGCCGGGTCCTTGGGGAGCCCACCCCAGCCATCACTCAGCAGCTGCTCCCCCATATCCAGCCTCGAGCCAGCAGACTGGAAACCCTTCCTCTGAAATGTTCCTGAGGCCCTGAGCGGTGGGAGATGGGCAGGGCTGCAGGCAGAGCTCTTATCTCACCACGGAGCCTCTGGGGGGAAGGAAGGGAGGCTCAGGAGTGGGGACACCACATGAGGTCCTGATGGAGGAACACACCCACCTGCCAGCAGCTCCAGCAGCTCGGATGCAGCTCTCTCCCCAGGGCAGAGGAGGGATGGGGTGGTGGGATCCTGCTGCCTCTCCCCCCACCCGTTACAGTCATCATGGGACATGACACCCTCACCGAAGCATCCCACAGCTGGCAACCCCAGGCAGGGAGCTCCCAGCCACCCGGATTTTGGGAGACCTTGGCATTATTTAGAGGGCACTGCAGAGGTAAGAGCAGTTCTGATCTTAATAATGTGGAACTCTCAGATTCCGCTAAAAGCCTTTCCTCTTTATTTTCTCCCCCACTACTGAACTCCTCTTAGGCCATGTCCCCCCTGAAATTTTGGTCCCTGTTGCAAAGCACAGCTTGGGCGATGGGAGCTGCCAGACCCCACCAGCCTGTACAGTGAGCAATAAACACCAGGGACCCCATGGCTTGTAGGGTCCAGCCCCGCCAGCCTGAAGGCTCAGGAGACTCCTTTGCGATCCCACAGCTCCGCAGTGGAGGGAAAAGCCAAGCAGAAGGACAGGACAGCTGCAAAGCCAACAAACACAAACTCTGCTGCATCCCCACACAGCCCAACCGCAGTGCGGGGTGGGGGCTGCAGCCCCCTCGCACACCCCCAAAACGCTGGTGGTGACAGGGGGAGCTCACACAGCCCCTCCAAGCAGTGTCCCTGCACTCACACCCCAGCTGGAGCCCAGCGGGGCCTGGTCCATCTGCACGCACCAACCCCCCCCGGCACAGTGTGGAGCACAGACTGTTCCTTTCAGCACTTTTCTCGCCCCAAATTCCCTGCTCTCCCCCTCCCTCACTGCCAGAGGCTGTTTTTCTCTTGATCCAGGCCAGCTTCAAAACCAGGGCCACTGCAGCATCTCTCTGCAAATGGTGTTTCCTTCTCTAAATGCATTCCCATCCGCACTCGGCATGACCCCATTTCTTTCTGGAAGCACCCAGGACTTGGAAAAGGGATGAGAAGGGAGGGCATTCTGCAGGCTGCTCTAAGGCAAGAGATGTTGAGATTTTCAAAGAGGACATTGAAGGCAGGAAAGAAAAGGCAACGCTAACTGCAGGAGAACTGGCAATGGCCATAGGGAGCAAAGGGATGGGAAGCAGCACAGGAGAAATCAGGGAAGCTCCAATGCTTGGGAACATCAGGGCAAGGACACAAGCAACCTCAGCTCCCTGGCTCTCCTATGGATGAGTTCATCTCAGCTTGGGAAAGCTGTTCCATTCCTCCATGCCCTCCCAAAAACACCTCTGGCTGCAAGAAAGGCACGTTTGGGAAAGTTTGGGAGGGCAGGGAAAGGCAGAGAGGAGGAGAGTGGTAAACTGGGGCTCGATAGCTGCCGGGAGCCGGCGAAGGGCCCAGCCTCCCTCAGAGCATGGCAAGACACATGGAGTGATGAAGCCGCCAAGAAGTTATAATCAGGACTAATAGTTTGAGGTTCTTAATATTCCTGCAATCCAATAAATCAATGGTGCTAAATACGAGCGCGGGAAGGCGAGCGGGGGATTGACAGCACAAATTAGGTTGGGCTGCCGGGAGAGATTTCTCAAGCAGTTGGTTCTGTCTGAGCTCACAGGCAGCTCCTAAGCGAGGGGTAAGGTGAGGATGCTGCAGGGACATCCCTCAGGTGAGCTGTGCCTCCTGTCCCCACACCTCTCCTGGCATCAGATGCTCCCAGGGTCCTCTCCATGCTCAGGGAATCGAGAGCTGCCCCACCCACCCCACAAACATTAACTACTTGTTCACCCTGCTGCTCCCCGGGCACTGAGAGGATTAGCTCAGTGTTTATTCTATTTCTTTATGGGTGTGTTTAAACCATCCTTCAAGTGCCAGGAATTATTATTAGAGATATACAAATGCTGGGATTTACAAGAGGATTAGTACCCTAAAACAGAGCTGCTGCTACTCCTCCTCCGATCCCTCCTGAGTATCCCAGGAAAGACTGTCGTATTCCAGGGGAAAACAGTGATGCATAACCTTCAAATGAGGAGGAAGGGAATAAGGCAGCCTGGCTCTTCCAAATCCTCCAGAAGATACCTTGCAATTACAGGAGATCTAGATCAGATCTTAAGCAAATACAACCTCAGCCAAGTTATAAAACATTCCTGCGGAGGGAATGACTCGAACACGTTCAGCTTCCACTTCGGAGTTCGGGACTAAGAGGCCATACAGACAGCTCCTATCAAATTTAGCTTATTCCATACTAAATTCAAATTTATCACAGCCCAGAATGTGTTATCAGCATCACAAATGGGGTGGACAGATGTGTTTCCACGCACTTGTCCCTGTGTTAGCCACAGGACATCTGCAGAGAAACCAGGATATTCAGCCCAGTCATCTCCATCTTCTGCGCTGTCCTCCAGAAATGAAAGGACCCGACTCAACATTTGAATCTCTGTATCCCTTGTCATATGGAACTTTTCCAGCTCCTTTAAATCATTCTTGTCTCCATATGACAAGGGATTGGAAGGGCTGAGATTATTTATCTTAAAAAGGAGACAAATAGGAAGTCTTGTGATAAATGTATATGAATTAATGAATGAGAGAGACAAAGTACATCTGGTATTTCTACCCTCCCTGCCTTGCAACACAAGAAGTCCCCTTTGATTCCACTGCAATAGTGACAAATTCAAAACTGATGAAAAGAAACACTTTCCCTAACCAGCCTATGAAATCCGTCAAAGCCCAGAGCTCGGGAGGTTTCAAAGACATTTATATCAATAACACGGCTCTCCAGAGCTAATGGTCAATGCTAATGAAAAGGAGAGAATGAGTTTAAGGCCCTCTCTAATGACTGCAGTGGGCTGGATAGAAGTCCTGGATTTAGCCAGCAATTCCAACCTGAAAAAAACTCTACTTCACGTATTTGCAAGTTAGGTGCTGCTTGATTTAGTAGGGGAGGCTGTTCTCCCCAAATCCTCTGCTCCTGCCTGTGACTCAGGGCCCATCTCACAACCCTGCTCTAGGCACTGTGAATTCAAACAGATCCTCTTAGGAAATGTTTGTATTTCCCTTCCTACCCTCCCACCCAGGAAAAAGAGCACAGGGAAAAAGCTTGTTTGTTGTACACCAGCTTTCAGTCCCCACCAGAACTGCAGGCTGAGCTCCCCAGTACTTCTTATTTCTTGTCACAACTCATCTCTGTACCTCACCCCTGAATTACCAATACAGGAGAGCACCACTGCTCTATTTTTCCTGGGAATTGTTCCTTTGTCTTTGGTCTCTCACTATCATGATTGTTATTGATATCAAAAGCAGTGCCCAGAGACTTCAAACGAGAGGCAAACCTCGATTAAGTAGACATTGTAAGAGATGCTCCCTGCCCTAGAAAACCCACATACAAGAAGAAAAGAAAGATTTGAAAACATCCTCAAGGTCACAGAAGGAGCCTGCAGCACATCCAGGGGAAAAAACAGTGCTGAGCCATCCCTGTCCAAAATTCACCCCATCCTCCTGTTTTCCCATCACCTGTGGCTGGAAGTTTAATGTGCTGGTTCTGCATCTGCTGTGACAGGACCAAGACTGGCCCACCACATCTCCCTTCTTGGGGTCTTAAATCTCAGGACATGCACGTTACAAGGAGCTCAGCTCCTCCTTCCCTGCATCACCACAGCTTCCCCTTCCTTTGCTTCCCACCGTGTTCTTCATGGTTGGCGAGGACCTCTGCATGTGACAGCTCCTCTGTCTGAGCAGGACATTAAACTGATAATATTAAGGCCAGGTAATTAAGGCCAGCTCTCCAATGAGTCCTGATAATAGACTGGGGAGGTCAATGGACCAAGTCAACAAGAGGGATGGACTCTTCCCAAGGGCAGCTCTCCTTCTCCACTGACACAACTTGGGACTTTATTAGACAACAGAACTCAGAGAGTGTGAAAGTCCTCCAGCACCTCGGAGCATAAATCACAACCCAAAAACTACCTGAGCAGAATGGTGCTTCCCTACACAAATACATTGCAAAACACTGGGCACATTTGTCCCGGCCATCAGCAGCTGCAGTGATCACCGTAAGAGGTTTGAACACAGCAGAATGTTCTTTACTCTGGAGTGTAACATGCCCATTATTAAGTGCTATATAATGCCGAGCTCCTGCTGTAAAAGGGTCTTCAGAAATGACAACATAAAGAATTAACGGCCTCCAAAACAGGGCTCAGGTGAAACCTGATAGTTAAAGCCGGGAGAATTTTATATCAAAATCCTGCAAGTTTCACAGGAACATAACACAAAGCCATAAATCACATTGCCTCTGCTCACAAGGTTGGTGGAACTCAGGAAATATAAAACCCCAAAACTTTTGATGAACATCCCAAGTCCTGAGCTTGTTACACGGTTCTGAGGCACTGTTTGTCAAACCCTGTTTACCAACACACCCTCAAATAATTCATGGACTTCTGCCAAGTGTAAGGCAAATACTACTCAAAATAATAAAGTTACAGTGCTGGCCCAAAGAAGGTGTAACAGGGGGATGGCACGTGGAGGACATGGCTCGTGAATCCCAAGGAATGGGATCTCTGCCTGCTGTAGGAGTCCAGCACTGAGATGCAGCCCTGCAACCCAAATCCCTCTGCCCAAGCAGGGACAGAACCATTCTTCACCCCCACACTGTGGGTTTCAGCATGGAAATGATGAGCAAGTGCTCAAATACTAAATAAGGGCCCTAAACACACACACACACAAACAAAACAAAACAAAAAAGAACATGGGCACTGCAAGCACTCAGAGAAGATTATTCTTCAACAAACCACCAGCACTTTTCCCCTCGTGCTCCAGCTCCTGTGTCCCACCTGGCCCTGAAGGGCACGGCACGGCACAGCCCAGTGTCCAGTCCAACCCCTGTGAGACATTTTGTCAGAACATGTATATTAGCAAACAAAATCTGACACGAGAATGAAGCTGGCGAGGAGTTGTAGTGGTTTCATTTCGGTCGTGCTGCTTCCCCCGGCCATGGCTTATCGATCTCCGCGGAGGGGAGGCAGCAGCCAGGGCTGATGTGCCGTCCCTCAGCCAGGGGTAATGCACGGCGCTGCCGGGATCCGCAGGTAACTGATGATCCCATCTGGCACGGGAGCGGGAAGTGATTGATTCACTCTCCATCCTGGTACTTAGACTTTTCACCCTCAACAGGCCACGAAGCCTCGTTCATCATCTTCATCAATCAAATGGGCAAATATCATTAAATCTGCAGGCCACAAGCAGCATCATTTATATTTTTGTCTTTTTTTTTTTTTTTTTTTGTTTTAAACTTTGTTTCAAAAGTTTGCCACCTCCTCTTCCCACATCCCTTACTGAAAAATAGTGCTTCCACCTGTCAGGGATTCAGTGAGGCAAAATGGAGAAGGTGAACAGTGGGAAGAAGGGATGGTGCCAGGCTTTGGGGTCCTCATCTCTCCCAAGCCACGGGGGATGCTCAGAGGAATAGAGCATTCCAAAATTCTCCAGAGCTGCCAGGCATCAGTGATGTGTGCTCCTGAACACACCAAGGGTGTTTTGCCACGAGGTTGAACCAGGGGACAGCATTTCAGCACCACCACACAGGATATGGCACAAACCAGGGCAATTCCTCAGAATTCAGTGGAGCAGTGATGACCTGTCCGTGCTGTTCATCTGCCCCGTGACTTCCCAAGGACAAGGGGTACCTCCAGTTTGTCACCACTGTTTGTTTAAGCACTGACCCATTCCTTAATGCACTTTTTCAAAGTCACTTTTTCCAAGCGTGGAATGTACCGACACCACCAAGCACAGGATGTGCAGGAAGGGGACACAAATCCCATCAAAAATCAGGGACAGGTTTGAGGCCATCCTGAAAGAAGCTGACAATTCACCCTGGCAGGTTCTGTCTTTCCCAGAGCTGTGTGAGCCCACTCTGTTTATCCCAGTGCTCTGACCAGCCCAGAGTCAATGCTGGATGGATGGATGGATGGAGGGATGGATGGATGGATGGAGGGATGGATGGATGGATGGAGGGATGGATGGATGGATGGAGGGATGGATGGATGGATGGAGGGATGGATGGATGGATGGAGGGATGGATGGATGGATGGATAGCACTGCCAACAAGTTCACTGCCTCCCCTCCCAGCAAGACACTCCATTAGAAAAGTTTTTAAGAAATAAAAAGAAAACCGGCCGTAAACACTGGGCAAAATAATCTGACTCAGGGAAATTTCCAGCGAGTTCAGAATAGCCTGGAGTGAAAATCCATCTCTAATGTGACTGAAAGAGCCTCGTGAAGGAACAGATGCAGCCTGTAAATTAAATCACCAAGAAAGGTTGGAGGAGCCAAATGAAATCTCCACCTGCCATTACTTCTGAGGCAGAGACAGGGCCGGGCACAGGGAAGGAGGGCGATGGATGGGCAGACAAATCATTTTATTAGCCTTAATTGCCATTTCAATACCATACCCATGTCTCCACATAAGCCTTCATTCTCTGCAAAGTTGTCAGTTCATGTCCTGAATGGGCCAGGCTTGTTATCAGCAAGGCGTTTACAGCCCCTGGGCTGTGCATTAATTAAAAAGGCTTTGTGCTGAGGCTCATTCATTAGCACACTGCTCCTTTAATCACTGCCTCTTCAGCCACCAGGACAATCTATAAATCTCCTCAAATATGAAATAATGAAGTGGAATGGTTCAATTTATTACAATGTAATAAGGCAGGATAATGTGGGGGTGGACAGGGTGGCACTGGAGCTGTCTCCTTGCCCAGTCTTCCCACCTCATTACTGACATCGACCACGAGCGAGAAGGGCAGGAGGGATGCAGGACAGGGTGGAGAATGCACGGGAAAGGGACCTTCCATCTCCTGCCATCCCTCCCACACGAAACTCAGCGTGCCACAGGTCACTGAGGATGATGCTGAAAGCCAGACGTGGTTCCTTGGCCTTGGGAGGGAGGTTTTGCCCTGAAGACATTCCCAAGACTCTGCTCTTTGATGCAGACACCAGCATCCATCAGCGGTAGGGGAAGTCTCTCACTCTGCATCCCATTTTCCCATTTGCACCCCCATTTCCCCACCTCTCCTCGTTCCACCATTCCTGGAAGGATCCAGGTTGAGCTGGACAGGCAAGTGCCAAGGAGCAGATGTTCTAGGGAACATCAACAAGCCCCAAAAATCCACACATTAACTCAGCACAAAGCTCCTGTCTCCCCTCTCATGGCTCATCTCCCAGCAGCTGGGCCCTCCAGTCAAGCTGCCGAATGAAATGTGTCTGTACACACTGGGTTAATTAACAAAGGGAGAAGGGGAACACTTGCCTGGCTTTGCATTTCCTAAATAAATGCATCAAGGACACCTAACTAGTGAGGGGAGGCCAAACATGAGGTTTTTTCCTCCACGAAAATTGGAGACTAAAGATGCCAGGGAAAGAAACAGAACTTCAGCTATTCTAGAAAAGCAGCCACAGCATCCAAAGAAAGTGCAAAATGAAAACTGCCCATAGAAAAGTTGACAAAAGCTAATTATGCTCCAGCATAGAAGGGAAGCATTTAGAGAAAAGCAGGATTTGTAAAGAACATTGTGGTTGGTTTTGAAAAGTTACTTTTCCCTGTCAAAAAATACCAAGTAAGACACATCCAGTTCACACTATAACAGCTCTTCAATTTGCCACTTTATTTTCAATGCTCTCCCTATTCAGTCTTAGAAGGCCTTGAATTCTTATGCACTGTTATATAATTAATGTGGCTATTAATATAATTAATATAACCTGTTGATTTAACCAAGTCAAAATTCATTCCCAGGAAAGTGAGTTGTGATAATTTCACAATAAGTAAAAAAATTAAAATGTCACCATATCCCATATCAACATTTTGTTTAAAATTGAAATTTATCTCAAAGACTTTATTTCAGAACCCAGGTTAGGATCATTTCAGGTTTTTCCACATGGAATATGCAAGCCACAATCATGAATCTTTTTAACTGACCCAGCTTACCCCTGGTGGGAGGGGGTGCCCTGGCCCAGGAAAAGACTCAAGGGTTTCATTTTTTCTCCTTATTTATTACCAGAAGTGCATTCAAATGCTGTTAGAGAATGGGAAAATGATTTCTTCCTGTGTTAAAAAGGCCCAACCGTACACCCAGCTCTTTACTACCAGCAATCTGCTAAGTGCTAATTTGTCAACACAAAACCTTTCATCTCCAAGGTTCCCCAAACGCTTCATTTGCTCGAGAGTCACTCACCCCACCACAATAAAATTCCAGATCATCCACACGGCACCGCAAGCGGGAGGTTTGGGTTCCTCTTCCCCTCCAGGAAGGGCTCTTCCAGGAGAAGGGCAACTAATTACTGCTCAAGTCAACGAATTAACCCTGTCCCTGGCTACTCCGGGAGTTTCAAGGTGCTTTTTAGAAGGAACTGCGTTGGCAGGGTCCTCACCATCAGAAAACTCTATTACACGGATCTTCAAAAAAGCTCATTACTACAAAGCTACGAGCATTCAATCCCATTAATAAAACACATCGGTGTATAATTATAATATTAGGCACTTAAATTGCAGTTTTCATCTGCAGCTCTCAAAGTATTCTACCAGAGTAAATTGAGTCCCCCCTAATTTGGGCTGGTCAGAGCTTTCCATTTGAAGCTTTTCCTGACAGAGAATTTGATTTTGAGTTTGAAAAGAAAATCGTGAAAAGGATCTGTTCTTCCTCAAAATGTTCATTTCCTTCTGGTGAGGGATACTCCCGGGGAAAAAATCCCACAAAATCTATAAAATTCGATGGGGATGAAGAGTTAAAATGCTGCCCAGAGAGGAATAGCCCTAATCTATAAACTTTTTTGGTGGCAGCAAAATCAGTTTTGCTGCAAACTGTTGGGGGTGTGTTTGCACATAATCCAGCGTTTGCTTTGGGGTTGTCCAGCTTGCAACATCAGATCAGGGACAAAAAGGACAAAAATATTTCATTTTGTGGACAAAACCACCCAGTGAGCCATTTTCCTTCTCTGATGGAATCTCCAAACCTGGAATCTCCAGGTCCCTAGGTGCTGCACCCCGGGTTTGGGCTGTTGGGGACAAAGCCACGCTCCCTGCGGGCTGACAGCGGCACTGCCCGTGACGGCTGGAGGGTGACAGCCGCTCCTCCAGAGCCACATCCTGGCCCACGCCGCAACAAATCTGCTTCCAGCAGGCAACGAAGCAGAGGAAATCAGAGATAACAATAAAAGTATTGAGGAAATTGTCCGTCTGGGAGCCGGAGCCGGGCGGCACGCGGGGTTCAGCGTTAATTTGTGAGGAGACCCGTGTGCTCGGGAGGTTATCCAAGGAATACCACTGGAAATGATATCACCATGGGTACCCACCAGGCAGCTCCCTCACAAACCTACTCCCTGGTAAACACCAATCTTCAGTAATTCCAGCTATTAAAAACAACTTAGAGAGGACTCAGATCTCATTTTGCAGAGAGCGCAGGGGTCTCGAGGACTGTTTTTAACGTTCTCCTGCACTGGAGTTAACAGTCTGTGGCTTTGATAAGTTCAGCTGCTGTGCTGCTTCCAGGTTTATCAAATTTACAGCCGGAGAGACAGCATGGCTTGTTATTTTTCCCAAAGAATCCCCAGAAGAAAGACAAAGTTTGTCAGACATCAATCCAAGCTGCAAGCTTGGAAAACATAGGGGGTCCAGGAGCCCCTTTTCCCAACACCACACAACAACTCATTGCTCCATGCACACATTTATTCAAATTCAAGAGGGTTATTATTTATGTGGTACCCCCACAAACACACCCACCTTTGGACACTCACATTGACAGCAGTGAACAGATTAAATAATCAAAGGCAGTATCCAGTGGGGAAGGTTAACCTACCTGCTAATAAGGGATAAATACCAGAGCAGCACCTTTGGGCACTAAGAAATATTCCAAACCCCTCCTGTTCTCCAATTATTTATCCCCATGGCTTCCTTCTGAAGAAGGGGATTGGTTTTGACATAAAACCACGACAGAAATTATACATTTTTCCTCCTGTTGACAACCAAAACCTCCTTTTCTCTGAAACTGCTTTTCAATCAGCTCTCATTAAATTAAACCCTTTTTCTTGGATCTGGAGAGATTTTATGGCCCATCCTCACGAGTGTTTGCTGACCAAGTGGCTCACAGGATGATGCATCTCCAGGTTTCCCTTGGTTCTTCCATGCTCTGTGTGAAGGGAGCTTCTCCCTCATCACACGTAAGAGGATTTAACGCTGCTCATCACAGACATCCCTGTGATGCCTGGGTAAAACCCCATTAAATCCATCCCTCTTTTTACAAACCCTGAGAAAGGAGAAGAAAGGACAAGGCCAGGCACAAACCACCAACATCTATTGTGCATCACGAGGGGAAGAGGTTGGGCTCCGGGGACATTTTTCTTTTGGCACTTATTGTCTTCTAAACTCTGCAATCTATACAATAGCTATGTTTGTAATCACTCGAAAATTTTCAATTAAATGTAAAAAACCAGAAACAAGTAAATCTATTCTCTCTTTTGACTGTTTTATTGATTAAAATGGATGCCTGAGCTGCGGCCACTGAACCATGAAAAGCAATCTGTCTTGGATGGGTAAGAGATCGTTAGGAAATCATTGTGCTGAGGCAAGAATAACTGTGCATGTACACACACGTGTGGGGCTGGGCACAGATACCCACATGCTGCCATGGAAAAAGCCACCTGCAACAAAAATTGTGTCTATATATTTCACTATCAAGTTCAAAGCAAGCTGAGGTGTTAGCCTGTCACAAGACCTCTCGTTTTCTAAGTTTCATCATTTCCCTCAGCACCAAAACTTCGTCTCCGTTGCTGCAGAGCAGAAAAAAACCACGAGGTGGGAGAAGAAAAACCTCAAGGTCTGTCATGTGTTACAAGCTCCAAGAGCAAGGAAACCACTCCTTGGGTCATTAGGAGGTTTTCAGGATGATGACAAGGAGATCCTGCAGCTGATGTTTCACCTTCCCTTTCATCCCTGTCCTTCCAGGGCGAAGTGGAGGATGTTAAACGAGTTCTAGACATCACCGGGAACACTCAGTTTTGCAAAGCCTGACTGGTTCGGGTGTGAGTTAACCTAAGGCAAGGCAAAGGAGGGAAAAAACTTCCCACATGAAGCTTTTGCCACGAGCCCTCACTCGCAGATTCCCAGCCTGCAGCGGAGCTATCTAATATTGGCTCCTAACAGCCACGGGAACAGATGGAGAACACTTCGCTCTGCGCTGACAATACTCTGCCTTTGAAGCAAGGCTACCCTGATATCAACTCTGTTTTATCTCAGCACCTCAAGTTGAAGCTTAAATTAACCAAACACTGCTTTTTTGTTGTAGCCCATCACCATCCCACCAGCCTCGGGGAGTTCAGATCTGCGAATTCTCAGCCTCTGCAAGAAAATTCTCTTATTTGCTGAAGCCAGTCCAGAGCCTGATCATCTCCAGGAATCCTGGACCCACACATCACCCAAGGGAAGAGCCCTAAGAGAGGTCAGGTTTGGAAGCTTTGCTGCAAAGCACAGCCCTGAAATACTCAGCTGATGCTCATCCTCCTCAACAGGAGCAGCAGGAATCTCCTTTCCAAAATCCACCTCCTAGCAGGTTTTTGAAGGCTGGGACTGAGGCCACAGCAGCTTTGTCCCACCAACACGGGTCCAGCAGAGGCCTGTCCTCATCCTGGCAATGGAAAGATCAACAACAGCCACCCCCCTGTCCAGGATATCTGGGAGAGGCAGGGATGTGCTCAGCATTGGCTGAGCCAGGCTGGAAGGCTGGGAATGCTCACCAGAGCAGCATCACAAATGAATTTAGCCCTGAAACAAGCTGTCATTTAGGAAGGAGGGGATGCCCACCTCCCCACACACTCACCCGTGGTATTTGCTAATGGGAAGAACGAGGCACAACAGCAGATTCGGGCTGACTCACACGGTTTGTACTTTTATTGGGCGCCTTTTTCCATCCCCCCCTCTAAAGTGCAAACAACGCATAGGAACGGCCCTGAATGAGAGGGGATCTTTGGGAAAGGTGCTCCAAATCATTCCTGTTCTATTTATTTGGGTGTGAGAACTATGAGACCACGACTCCATCTCATGCTCCAGGCAGCTGCTGCCAGGGGGTCAGCACGGGGTGCTCAGAGACACTGGGCAGCTGCCAGGTGCTTTGGGAAGAGCCCTCCAATAATAATAATAATAATAATAATAATAATAATTTTTATAATAATAATAATAATAATAATAATAATAATTTTTAAAAATCATTATTGTTTTGATTTTTAAAAAATTGTAAGAGAAAAAACTTTCAAACCCTCAGACTGGACAGGCCTAGGAAAGCCCTGCCAGGTTTTAGAGGGCAGTAAAACCTCTCGTGCCACCACCACACCACAAAGCATCACATAAAAGCAGCAGCAAACGCAGACTGGAGGGGGTCTGGAGCCCCACACATGAGCAAGTCCACGCTGATGCACCAAGAGGAGGCACTGAACGGGTTAGCATCTCTCAGATCTTTTAATATATTTTCCCTAATTAAGCTGTTCAATTCAGCAGCTTAAAGAGCTGCCGATAGCTGCTACAAATTGATTTATCTTTTGATGAAGGTAAAATTTGCTGGAAAAAATGAGAAGCAAACAACATATGGGTTTGGGAGGGATTAAATTACTTTGTCTTGTGTTAAGATTCAAACATATTCTGGAGGCAGGATGAGTCTTTTACAAGTAAATTGTTTTTATACTATATATCCATTTCTTTGTAAACAGAAGGATCCTCATTTACACATCCACCTACAATACCTGCTAGGTAACAGAAGCAGATCCTTAAAAGCCAGATGAGATCCCAAGCTTTCCGTGGGCACACACACAAATAAAAAGCAATCATCCTGCAACCCCTCCCCCACCCTAGGGTGGGGGAGAAACAAAACCTTTTGGAAACATAATAATCCATAATAGACATGGGCTAAAGCAGTGTCCATGTGGAGGGTCATGACCAGCTACCATGGGGGACATCAGGGCTCCAAAACTGCCCTGAAATTCCCAATCCATCCCTGCCTGTGAGCTGCAGTCCCCCTGGATAGCTTCAGCTTAGAGTTAACACCAGCACTTCATTATTCTGCTTTACTCATCAGTAGGAAAGATAAGGTGAAGAGGGATAAATATGAAGAGTAAATCACAGCCAGCCTGACAAGACCAAGGAACAGTAGCAGCCAGAGCAGGGTAATTTGTTTGATCTCAGATGAGGTGTTTCCCTGGTGGATGGGATATTATAACCTCAGGAAGGAAGACAGGAGGCAAGGAGCTGGCTCCTGCAGCTCCAAAATGGAAACACACTGGGCTCTGAGCACTGATGTCCCCTCAAACACAGCTCCTCCTCCTTTCCTCAGCAAAGCCACGCTCGTCTCACCTCTGCAGCAGCAAGGAAATTCCTCTGTGCTCCCTCAGAGCATCTCCAGATCCGTGTCCCCAAAGAGGGAGTGAGAGGGTTCAGCAGGAGGGATGCAGCAACAGCCATGGGGGGCTGCATTTATTCACTGTTGTTCCCCGCATCCCCTTAATCAGCTGCTTTGGACACATGCATTTCCTACACAAGCACATGCCAGACATCTGGGAGTGGATAATTTGCCCAGACAGGCAGTAAATACATCCCATCTCATGCTTCCTCCGAGAATAATGTGCTTGCCAGTGTCACCTGTCATGTAAATCATCACCTCGCAATTTATCCTGAGCTACATTTCAACTGTTTCTGGACCAGGAAAAAAAAAAAAAAGAAACCCTCAAAAGGTCCAGTAACTCCTTCAGTGAAACATGGATGCTCCTTCCCTGGCCAATATTCTGAATTTATGGAGGAAAAGACATCTACTGAATTTATGGTTTCCCAGCTGAATTTCCAACTCTGAGATTTAGAGGAGTCCTAGTCTTTCTCTGAGCTGTACAGAAGACATTTACATAAGTTTTTGTGCAACATTCCTTCAGCCTGTTCTTCTCTCACCATATGAGTAGCCAACAGCTACCCACTGAGCTACTGCAACTCAACAGCTTCGAGGTGGGTTTGAAAAATCCCACGAGCAGCATGAGAAACTACGTGCCTGTGACTTTTTTTTTCTCCCCTCCCCTGGCATATTTTATTTAAATCTTCCCGCAAAACCAGAGTCGTGTAAAGAATTGGGGTTGATGGCGCTGCCCGGGCTGCAGCTTTTCAAGGGGAAAAAAAGAGAAACAATGTTTTCTTTCCGAAAAGTGAGCGCAGAGAAGCTCCCATGGGAACTTTCCACCAGAAAAAAAACCAAGACATGTTCCCCAGACATCCATTTAAAAAGGTCTAGTGGGAGGTTCTCGAGTGGAACACATCCCTGCAGAGGGTTGGAACGAGATGGCCTCTAAGGTCCCTTCCAAACCAAACCATTCCATGATTCTCTGAATTTATTCCCAGCAGAAACTCCTCCAGCCAGCTGGGCTTGTCAAAAAGGCTGGATTTAAAGAGGTCTTTAGGCAGCTTAAGCTGGCTGGGGGTGCACAGTCCTGGAGGACCCCTTTAATCTGAGTCCTCTGGCTGCAGCGAGAAAAAGCCTCCTGCGCATCTGTGTCTTCTCAATTTTGTGTTCAAAACACTTGAGAATCTCTCTTTTGTTCCTTGCCTGTCTCCCTTAATCCTTGCCTCAGTCATTATTCAATATTTGGTTTTGTGACTACATTATTTAACTTGGCGGAGCCTTTTGGGACGCACTTTGCATAAAAGCCGCTACTTTTAAGCGGCGGAGGGGACCGTCACCGGGACGGGGAGGAGACAGCAGCGACAGCAAAGAGGAGACCAAAGCTTCACCCATCAAAAAAAAAAAAACCAAACCCTCTCCAGAGAAAGGCAGGCACAGGATCGTCATTTCCAGGGAATAAATCACCAGAGCAAACTCCGGTGTCAGTAATTTTGTGACGCAGAAAATTGATTCGTACGTTACAATCAAGGAGCGCCCTCCTCCATAATGTATGCTCGGCATTTTAACGTAATTATTCGCGCAACAGTTCTAATGTTTGCAGCCTTCCCTGGCTGTCAACCTGGAAGTAGTGGGGGAAAAAAAAAAATAAAATTTTAAAATACTCTTCTTCAGAGACAGGATTAAAGGGAAAAAAAAAAAAAAAAATCAATCTCCGAGCAACCTCCTTTGTATTTTGTTGTGACAAGCCTGAATTTAAACAGCCTGTGAAGTCAAAACAACAGGAGAAATATCAATACACATTAATTTAATCAAGAAACACAACTCTGCCATGCCAAGCCCAACTTGGCTTTATTTCCTCCGAGGTTTCCGTGGGAGCTGATGACACCCTGACGCCTGCCCAGCCCCCCGTGGTGACTGGGGGGTCTCCTCAAAGGCCCTCTCAACATTTGGATGCTTTGCCACGCAGAAATCAAAATTCCTGGTGCCGCAGCTCCCCGCTAGCACATCTCCATCTCTCCGCCCCGAAAAAGCTCATTTTGCTGGCAGAGCCGCCCCGAGTGGCCGTCCTGCTGCATCCTTATTGTGTGTGGGGAGCTTTCAAAGGACAGGCAGATAAAAGGGTAAACATGATAACAAAAACTATCTCCGGCACACTTGACTCCGTCAAATCCTGGGCACAGCGCGACTCTTTGAAACAAGAATCTCATTAAGGAAGGGAGAGTTGAAAGGATAAGCCCCCCGCATACCAAAGGCAGAAATCAGATGTGCTTGACCTTTCAAATGAATGTACATTTTCTGAGTGACTGTTCATGTCAGAGTAATTCAAACAGACACCTGATAATCCTCTTAAAAGACTGAAATTTGGATACTGGATTGAGCACAATGCAGCGGGATCTGCGGGTGGTCTCGTCTCTGCGCTCCGTCCTGCCCTTGCTCCCAATTTCCTGATGCACCCTCAAGTCTTGTCCCCTCCCTGGGCTTTCATGTCCCCCCCCCACACACAGGAGATGTTTCAAGTCCAGGATTCATTAACAAGGAAGCATCTTCTGTGCTGGCACAGCTGGAAATGAAAAGCCGATGCTCCTTAACACAAATTAGGTGATTAAACAGTTCGGATGGAAAACAGCAAGGGAAGAGGGGGACCTCCTTCCAGACAGGCCCCATGTACAAATCCAAGGAACTCCACCTGGGTCCTGCATCTTGTGTATCAACATAACCCATGTGCTGGGGCTTGCTGAGAAAGAGAAACCCTCAGCTGAGCCATGAGCAGTCCCAGAAAGTCCAGCGGCTTCACAGGGAAACATTCACATGGTGAATGGCTGCAGAGGAGACATTCACTAAGCCAAGGATGTACTAATTACAGCCCAAAGGCTGTAGATGAACACAGAGAGCAACTGCAAGGTTTCCTCATGGACAATGTTGCTGGAGAGGCCACCAGAATGAGGTCCAGGAGTCAGCCTGAATCGCCTTCCCTTCAGTTTTTGGATTGCCCTGGTCAGATCTAACTGCCTGCCCTGATCTTCAGTTCCATTTCCAACAACAACTTCTGGGCCTTGTTTAGCACATCCACTTCTTCAGCACAAACAGATTCTGCCAAGCCTTAGAGATCACTGATCCCGGGGAGCCAGCAACCCAAGAGACACTGGAGGAAAAGGGGGTTTTGGTGTCCATTTATGGCCTGTGTCTATGAACAACCCCACAGAGTGACAGACCATGCAGTGACTAACACCAGGTTTCTTTTGAAAAACCCCAAAAATCAACAGATCAGCATTTCCAGTGGGAGAAGGGTGGGACTGGGGGGCTGCTCTGCTTCCAAGTCAGCCCCCAAACACACAGCAAGGGCTGCAAAGAAATCTCTTGGAAAAGTCCGATGTGAGGGGATGAACCAGCTCATTTCACAAGAGATGGACTCGAGCACACTGCCCATGCAGTGACACTCCAGGGAGCTGCCTCTCTCTGTCCCAGTCCTTCTGAATTCCAAGGAACAGAGCTCATTTTGTGGATTCCCAACCAAAGCTCCAAAGAACCACAAATTCAAATTCCAAACCAGCAGCGGGCTCCCTGAGCCCTGCTGTCTCCAAGGCCCTGTCACCACAGAACCTGGGCTCCATCCCTGAAAGGATTCCCATTTGTCCAGTGGCTCCCTGGAGGCCACCCAAGGAAAGCTCTGCAGACCTTCCAGCACAGTGTGCAGGTTGAGACACTGTGGACCTCACCAGGAGAAGCCAGCATCTCTCCTCCCATGGGGACTCATCCCTCTGCCCTACAGGAGGCTCTCACATCCCATCTCCGAGCCCCACGCTGTCCCCACAGCAGGACCCTGCTGGATGTTCCAGCAGCCACGTCCCTGCTGACTCCCAGGCATCTTTTTCACCCCTCCTCTCAACACTTCCTAACAGCTCATGAATTTTATAAACTAAACTCATTGTAACCAAACCATGAAATTGCAAATTTAACTCAGTCAACAAACAAAGCTCTGGCAGGGAGCTGACGCTGTCTGAGCCATTCCAGCAGGGAGGGAATCTCCTCCGAGGGACACAGCATCCCCTCCAGCCCCCCTTGGCCACGGGGCAGTGGCACTGATGGGGTTGTGCAGGATGCTGGAGCATCACAGCCTACACAACGTCACAGCTCCCTCCCAGAGCTTCCAGCAGTGCCAGCCATTCCCATCACCCTTCCCTTTCCTGGCCATTCCCACCACGGACCCAAAGGCACGGGAGAGCCTCGGCAGCCCCAAGGCGCTGGGGCAAAGCCCTCCCTGCTCAGCCACAAAGGCTCCGCCGCAGCCCCCAGGTCCAGCCGAGCCTGGCAGCCCCGCACGCTGTGCCCGTGTCCAGGGTGGCCGGCAGAGCCTCGTTAAGCTAATGGAGCGCTAATTAGCTGGCAGACCGAGGGGAGGGCTCGGAGGTGCTGCCTCGTTGGCTCGGTGGAATTGGGCCATTACAGGAAGGATGAGTGGCAGAGGCTGCGCTGCTGGAGGGATGGGGTGGGATCTCCGCAGGGACGTCCCGGGCTGCACAGACCATTCCACCGCTGTGGAGCAGCCTTTGGAGCACACAAAGTGGGCACTGCCGGCACCAAGGAGGACAACGGAGCACCACCAAGGGGACCTTCTCCCACCACCGTCAGCATCTTCAGCACTGGCTGCTGGAGCCCTTCCAGCACGCTCACCCAAGCCAGCCCTTCTTTCCCACACACACACAGCTCCCAGTGACCAAAGGCACTCGCTCCAGGTGGGAAAAGTGCAGCATGTCCTGCCAACACGCCAATGCCACCTCATTCCAAACAAGCACGGTGCCACAGGGTGTTTCCATGGTAACAAGCATCCGATACAGCCAGCGGCACCGAGATTCCAGTCGTTCTGCTGACACCCCAGGCCAAGGTCTCACCAGCTCCAAGCAGGACTCCCAGGACAGAGCTCAGCCTTTGAAAGGCTTTAAAACCAACTTTGCACTCCTTTCTCAGGGTGGTCACAGCACCATGACCCACTCGGGGATCCCACGCATGGGAAGGACACAACGTTCCTCCCATGGATGTCCCCATCAGCTGGCCCTGGCACTGGCAGCCCTGCAAACTCCCAGCCCCGAGAGCAGCAGCAGAGCTGGGGTCATCAGTCACGGAGCTGTGCTATAGGCAGCCTTAAATCCCAGGCCTACCTTCCCATCGATCTCTCCAGCTCCGTGAAATTAAGAAAAACGCAAGACAAACACAGGCGAACGTCCCCGAGCAGGCTCTGTGAGAGGCGACCAAACAGCACCAATTCCCTCGAGCAAGGCTGGGGCAGCGCCTGGCTGGGAAAAACAAAACCCAATTCCAGCCAGAATGCCAATCTCAGCTTAAACATCCCCCCTGGAGCCCCGGGAAGGGGGGGTGCAGCACCCAGCACTGCTGGCACCCACGAGCACCTCCAGGGCTATCGGGGGCTGCAGCAGGAGAGGGGCTGCAAATCCCTTTGCCACGGAGTAAATCTGTCATCAAATGCGGCAAGAAATGACAAGGAACACCTGAAAGATTTCCCTCCTTCCACAAAAATCACTTCCCAGAGTAGATCTGCACTTCAAGGATTAAATGTGCCTGGACAACTCACCGCAACATTGTTAATGTCTATTCTCAACAAGCATCTCCATTCCACCCATCTTCTCTCTCTCTCTCTTTTTTAGCCATCACTTTAAAGTCTTTCCTGTCCAACTGTGTATTGTGGAAGGAAAAAAAAAAACTTGTTAAAAAAAAGAAAAGAAGAAAAAAGTAATTTAAAAGCTTTAAATCCAGTTCTCTGGTCTCCGACCCCCTGAAGATTCCTGCACAGAAAATAAAGTGCTTAGCTGCCCTCCTTAAAAAGATTTAATCTCCCATATTTCAGAGCTTGTATGATTAAACCCTACCTCTAATTCAGCTTTCAGAGCCACAGCCAAATCTCTGCTTAAAGGGAAGCGGTCCAGGCGCCTCTCTCCTCCCCTCTCCCGTTCGCGCAGGGGAGCGGAGCTGCATCCACGCGGATGTGGGGGAAGAGCTGGAGGGAGAGAGGCAGCTCCAAGCATCCCTGCATCCCAGTGCTTCCTTGCCAGGCATGGAAATACCCTTTATTTTTTAGGCAGCTTTCAATAAAATTGAGCTTTCTTAGAAGCAGCTCTGAGGGAATGCAGAGGGGAGGCAGTGTGGACATGCAGGGCCAGCTCGCACTCCCAAATATCATCAGTTTTATCCCATCCATGGCAGCAGGGAGGGAAAGAGCCTCAGATGAGCAAGGAGAGGAGAGCCAAACTTCAGCTGGGAGAGTGAGGGCAGGACAGAGCCTGCAAACCTGGTATGAGAACACCCAAACAAGGTTTGTCTCCAGGATGAGATGCTCCGCACGGCAGCAGAGAATTCGATGGAAGTGGGAGACGTGATGGAAAGAGGACTTTGCTGCTGGATCCTGGTGAATTCCTGACAGGATAATCACTCACTCACCCCCAGCTAGGAATTACTGACCATTTATACCAGGCAAGAGAATGCCAACCTGCCCTGCCCTAGGCACCTTCACCCCAGCTCGGCAGGAGATGGAGCATCAGCAAAGAGGGCTACAAAATAAAAACCTCATCTCTGCTTCGGACAAACACCGGCCCTGTCCCTGCCTTCTCTGCTTGATGATATGCACGGAGTTTGTTAAAAACCTGCACTAATAAGGTGGAATGTTTATTGGAAGTCCGGGAGAAATCAGCTTTCCTGAGACACAGCACAGCGACCTTCACCTGCTGAAACGTGCAGGGAGCTCAAGGCCAGCTCTCCAACACACCCAGCAAGCAGCAAAACATGGCCCAGGGCGAGATGGAGACAAATCTCCAAGGAGCAGAGCACTGCAGCAGCCAAGAAGATGATTATTGACACAGGAATGTTGTAGCTCTCACCAGTACCAGGAGATTTGGGCAGGGGCTTGATGGAAAAATATCCCCTGACACTTCTGCTGAAGAACTTTTGCTGAAATTCCATGGGCAAACGATACCAAATCAAGTTTCACACCTTCCCCATCCCCTTGTTCAACAGAGACTTTTATGCTGCCAAAACCTATTTATTTCTTGCAAATCTCTCGGAGCTACTGCTCATGAATAGAAATGCTTTTATCAAAAACTGTTCACATTTTCCACTGAAAATTTTGAAACAAGTGTTTTCAGGGGGAGGCAGGTTGCCTTCTGTGAGAAAACCACATGTAATGCCCCCTCGGAATATTTTTACTTCAAAAACAAATGAAAAAAAAGGATTTTAGGTATGTCAGCCTATGAGATGGGAACAAAAACTCTTACTGATGCTTCTGGGCTTGTTTTCAAAGAACTTGGCCTCAGACATCCCCTCTGGAGCCACCACCTCTCCTGGGTGTGTGCCCAAGGACCCCCATCTCCCACCCCAGCCTGGGCTGTGCTGGTGCTGCAGAGGACTCGCTTTTGAGCCAAAACACACCGTGGGGAGGAGCAAGTGTGCCCAGGAGTACAAAGCTGGGCTCTGAGCAGCCCCAGGTCATTTATCTTGATTTCTCTTTGCAATGCTGGTGACGGCTGGAAAACGTCAGCTGCATTTGCTGGGCTTGAATTCAGCAGGAGGCAAAGACCACGAGCACTGCGAGGGCCACCCCCGGGGCTGCAGCACCCCTGGGTCCCCAGGAACCACCACCCTGGCAGGAAGGGGACCCCCAGTGCCATCTCCCTGAGGACATCGCTGCCATGAATTTCCCAGACAGCACAGAGGGCTTTGGGGCTGAATCTCAGCCCCTGCAGTGCCTGATCCCTGAAGCTGCCATAATTATCAGGGCAAGCCATGACATTTGCACCAGCACCTGAGATGTTGTGCATCCCTCAGCTTTGGATGGTCAGTTATTGTCATCTCCTGGGATAAAACACCACCCCAGAATCCGAGGCAATCCCACGATCCTTTCTGAGAGCCTTAATGTGCAGTCACTTTGGAAATTGCTGCATCTGATATATTTGGATTGCTCTGGGAAAAAAAAAATGAACCCTTTAGCTCCCTAATGCCAATCACTGCGTTGTCTCCTCAGCCCTGCTAAACATTTCCACGCAGAAGAGAAAAGGCAGCTCCCGTCGCTCTCACCACAGATCCAAAGGGCAGCGGTGTGTCTGGATAAATGAACAGGTAGATGTACTTTCATTAAAATCACCACATTTAAATTGCTCACAGACGAGATTGAAGACATGAGGTTAAAAACTTAATTGACTAAATCAGCTGAGACGCCGAGGGCTGATTATATCATTTAAAATAAATGTAATATTGGCCATCAAAAAAAAGGCACAATATTATTACATATCAAAAGCCATTATTCAAGAAGCACAAACAATATCCTCCCAAAGCCCCGGCGGATTTAAGAACATCACCCTCCCTGCTTTTTTGATTGTTTTTCTTCTTCCACAAACCGGGTTGGGAGAGAAAAACAGACGCCTTCCTGTGAGTTCCTGAAATCTGGCATGGAAATAAAAATCTCCCCGGCTGCTTTCTCATCAAGGACTGCACCTCTGGTTTAAGGCTAAAGGTGGGCAGGCACAGGCACCTTGCCCAACCTTGCAAGGAATTTGGGATATACCCTTATGGTATCCAGGTTTTACCTAGGAAAATCGGAGTGGTTGAAAATCCTCTCCTCTCGCCATTAATTGTCTTCTTCAAAACACTTTGGGTTATCCAGGCTCCCTCCACTTCCAGCTCCACACTTGGGCTTTGCTCCTGCAAGCCACCAGCAGCCCCAGTGCTGGAGATTTGTCCCCGTGCCAAGGGACAGGAGCACTGTCCCCACCTCAGCATCTTGGGGACAATACACCCTGACACACCTCTTTCTACTTGCTACACCATCCATGCAGAGATAAAAGCATTCGCACTCTTAATAAGAGCTGAAAAACCCAAAAACCCTTCAGCAAACAAGGCCGTTCCATGGAAACCCACATCAGTTTGCCAATGATCTCCTAGCCCGGACTGGGAGCTCGTTACAGCCTGGGTGTTATCAGTTATGGATGGCTCTGGTGGCCCTCGAAGCCAGGCTGTGGTGCCACCAGGAGCTCTTTGCTCCTTGCCTGCAATCCTTGTCCCCCTCCTGCTCCCCATGGACAGGCAGCAGGAAGGACCCACTCCAAGGCAAAGCAGCATCACTAAACCCCCACAAACCAGGCCTGGGGAGGTGCAGAACCCCACAAGCCTCAATATAACCAAGAACACACAAATCAGCCCCTGGGCTCCCCATTACACCGATTACATCCTAATTACAACCAGTGCCGTCAAGAGTTTCTCGAACTCCACGTCTGTTCTTCGAGGCTCTGGCAGGGAAGGCTCCTGCACGGCAGGAAAAGCACATTAATATGCGTGTGCCATGCCCACGGAGGAGACCACGGGCTCCCAGCACTGCCAGCCCGGCTGGGAGGCAGCCTGGCAAAGAGCAGGGCTCCCTGGATGTTGGCTCTGCCAGGCTGGCACACAGCGGTGCCATCCTTCATCACCCTCCCGCTTCCCTGTGCCCGTGGAGCCAGGTGTGGGTTCCAATCAGCCATTCCCCCCATTCCCTCCCGTCCCGAGGGATCTTTCGTGGGACTGGGCACCCACCAGGGCTCACCCAGCTGCCAGGATGAGCTTTGCCCAGGGACCCACAGCGTGGAGGGGAGGGTGACATGCAGCAGGGGGATGTGTCACAGCAGGGCTCATCCTAAATCCAAACCAGCAGGGACTAGGACGAAAATTAACTCTAAATTAACTCTATCCCAGCCGAAAGCAGGGCAGCAGGGAAGCTCCTCATCTGTGCTAAAGAAAGCAAGAACACGGTGCTCCTTTTCCTGGATCCTGTCAGGATCCCTGACCCAGGGCTCAGGCGAGGGCCTGGATGCAGTGCGGGATCCCCGGCACAGCCGCAGGCCCTGCTCGGCCCCACGCCGCCATCCCTGCGGCTTTTGGGACACGAAGCACGTTCTGTGTCCCACGGAGCGTGCCCTGCAGGGGGGCTGCATCACAGAGCCATTTAATGAAAATAAAAAGCCCGAAGCCCCAAGCAAATGCAGTGGGGTAATTGCAGGGTTTTCAGGCGTGAGGCTCTCCGAGTCCGCACACAGCGCTGTGATCAACCAGGCTCCGGGAACCCAGGCCAAAACCCAGCCCATGCGCTGCCTGAAACACCTCCCAGACACGCACACGGCTTCTCAAACGCTCCCTGCTCCTCTCCTGCTCTGGAGGAGGGAGGCTGCTGGCAGCAGGCAGCAGGAGGGCCGGGATGCTGCACATCTGGCGGCTGCGGGACTCGGGAGCGCTCCTCTCCCCACGCTCAGGGGTCGAACGGGCAGCAGGGCACCATCCACGCCAGGGCACACCTCTTCTGCCTGCTCCCCTGCCTGCTCCCCCTCGGCCTCGCAGGGGGGTTCAGCTGCTGGATGCTCCACGGAGAGCCAGCGCGGGCAGCAGAGGTGTTAAAATTCCCGTCACGGCCCGCGAGGAGACATCCCCAGCATCCCGCTGCAGAGCGAGCTAATCCTGCCAGGTTAATTCTCATCCTCGGTTCATTCCAGCTTATTAAAGCCAGCAGGCACCCTGCAGAGGATTCATTACCTGTGTCACTCGAAGGCAAGGCTGGGCCTTAATGAGCTGAGAAATGGGGGAGCGGTGCTGGGCCTGGCTGTGGGGATACCTGGGATTCTGCAGCCCCGTTCCCATGACGGGCAGTGCTGTCACAAACGAGAGCAGTGTTCAGGTTCTGAACATTCTGCAAGGTTCCAAGCTTCATCCAGACACATCTCACTCCCATTCCCTCCCTCACACCTGCTCTCCCCAAACCCCCAGCCCAGCCCAGCTGGCCTTGGAACTCAACCTGGAGCTCACCAGCTTTTATTTGCTGGGAATTACTGGCAGAGGGCAAAAGGAGATGAATTTTCAGCTAGGTGAGCAAGCACATTACCAGCCAGAGAGATGGCAGCTGCTGCAGTACATCTTCATCCCTTTAAATAGTTCCCAGCCTTCCCCCCGCAGAGCCGGGCTGGCTGTGGGAGAGAGATCTCTCCTAATTAATCTAGTCCTCTCCATCGCCGCTGAAACAGAGCCGGGGCTGGCGGATAAAATATTGCAGGAGCTAACAGAGGATGGCAGGCTTGGGGTAGCGAGGCAGAAAGCAGTGCTGGACTTCAGCCGAAGGGGTACAATTATTTTACCGCCATGCTATGCCTCTATTCCCAGACCTGTCTGGCATCTTCCAGCACCAGCCTGCCTTTTTCATCTGGGTTTTATCCCCCCCCTGCCCATTTTTCACTCCACTCCCTTTTTTCTCACCGGGTGGCTATTTAATTTGTTGTATTCCACGCTTTCCTTTTCATGAGCAAAAAAAAAAAAAACTTGCATCTGAGCTTTCTTTTTCTCTCTTTCTCTCTCATTTCATTTTCAAAAATTTTGCGTTTTGTAGGGAAAAAAAGAAGGGGGGGGAAAGAATGGGATGGAAAATGCTAAAGGAGGCAGGAGATGAAAGTGGCTTTTACTCACAAGAGGGAGGATGCAAAAAGGAGTGAAGAGAGCACTGGATGCCCCTCACACAATTATTTCGGCCACACAGGAGTGAGACATGTCGGACAACAGCTTTCAAGGGCTGCAGCAGAGCAAAGCCATGCCCAAAAGCACTGTGGCATCCAAAGAAGCTGGGAGAACAACACACTGGGAATGTTTGGGAATCACTTGTCTCCTGCACGGGGCTGGGCTGATGTTACCACCTCAGGAAGGCACTGCCTTCCTCCTCAGGGCTCTCCCCAGCCATCATCTTCCCTGGCAGCTCTGCTCCACCTCCTCGCCTCCACCCACTGGCCCTGTGAATCCTTTTTTCTCTCAGGAGCAGCATTTTGGGCCCCCTCACCTTCACCACCGAGCAGCTCAGCAAAACCAGCACTTTGCCTATTTAAGCCCAAGCCGGTCTGCTCAAGGAGGAATATTATCTGCAAGAAGCAGAATGTCTAAAAAAACCATCTTTGCTGGTGATCAGAGAAATTGAGACAACAAACAGAGCACAGGAGGGATGCAATCCCTCGTTTAAACCTGAGCGAGGAATCTGGCTGCCAGATCTGGACTCTGCTGATGAGAGTGTTTAAAAACCAGTGGGAAGGCTTGCAATGCTCACAGGGCCAAATTCACCCCACAAAAAGGTCCCTGGCTCCCCGTTTGGCTGTGGCAGAGGAAGAGGCACAGAGAATGTTACCAGGCTTTCCCTCAGATGAAGGGGAAAACAATTTACTGTAGATCATCAAAGGCACCAAAGCCCCCACAGCCATCCTCATCTGTGCTGAGAGCAGGGCTGGCTTTCCTGGCCCCTGAAAGGTTAAAAATACCATCAGGAAATCAAAGTAAATGACACCTGGGTGCCAGCAGCCTCCCACCTAGAGCTGCCATGCCTGCCAGGGTGCCCAAGGCAAACCTGCTCACTGTTAAATACTATTTCATCCTGCCTGGCTGGCCTTCATCCCCGGGCTTTTACCTCCTCTCCTCCCCCATAAGGCTTTAAAGAGCGTCCTGGTGCTCCAGTGATAGCTCTCAATTACTGCAGAGCCAGGAGATGTTTGCTTTTAATAAGTTTTCCTAAAGAGCGGAGCAGCGGTGCTTAAAAGGGATGGATATCACAGCTCTGCCAGGCTGGGACCACCCCGAGGCGGCAGCTCCGGCTCCCACCGACGTGCCAGGGCCCTGCACGTCTCCTGGATGGCTTGGACACCTTTCCCTGCTCATCCCTTGGCTCTCTAGCCTGGGGCTCCCTCTGCCTGTCACCGCGCTGTGCTCGCTGTCCCCTGTCCCCAGGGCTGGGGGGAAATTCGGGGCTGCCGATGACAATCGGTGGCCAGACCAGACCTCCAAACATCACCAGTACCTCCTCCTGGAGGTCCCAAATCCCGGACCCGAGCCCAGAGCACAGTGACACGTTGATAGGGGAGCAGGGGAAGGTTTTCCCTCACCTCCTCCTGCCTTCTCCTTGACAGCACCACTGAGAGCATCAGCGAAGCACCAGCACCTCCTCCAAAGGTTCCTACCACGACTGGAATTTGCTGGCAGCTCAAGTTTTAAAAATACTGATGGCTGTTAGACACGCTGTACAAAAAAACCCCACCAAAGTCGGTAATTATCTGGGCTTAAGTAGAAATTAATTGCAGCCACCAAGAGCTTCCAGCAGGAGCGCGGGCCCCGCGCAGGTGACACACGCAGACGTGTCATTCCCACCGAGCGTGGGGAACGACAGCATCCACGTTGCCATGGCTCTGCAGATCTTACAGGCTTTCCCACAGCAATGGTAAAAATAAAATCCAAAAGTATTCCGAGCTTGCATTTGCCTCCCCGCTAAGCACGGAGTTGTTATTGCCAAGTTGGGATATGATCCTTAACAGCAGCTCTTCCCAGGGAGAACATCCCGGCCATGGGGCAAAGGGAGAGCCCTGGCACTGCAGAGTGTGTTCCCTGGGCTGGGTGTGCCAGAGCCTGGCACAGATCAGGGACCTGCAAACCTCATCCAGGGCTGCTGGAACCCCAACTAGGAGAGGATGGCAGACCCCTGCATGCGTAGGGGTGGGATGGCAGCAGCGTTCACTCCACAGCTCAGGTGGGACAGAGGGATGTGACTGAACAGCTGCACAGCACAAAAATGGCACAGAAGTGATAAAAGGCTTTTGCAAAGCTCTGGTAGTGCCAGGGGAGCGCTGCCACCCACAGCCCCTCCCTGGAGCCCTACACCAAGCCACGGGAAAGGCACATTTTGCCTTCAAACAGGTCCTGTGCTTCTCAGATGTGCAACTCAGCTGCACCTGGATCCTTCTGCCTCCAGATCCGTGCTCCCAGAGGAGCAAACTCTTTTCTCAGGCCCCCGGTTCCTCTTTCCAGCAGAAACAGATCAGCTCTGCATCATTCCCTCGTGCCTCGACTCCAAGCAGGAGGGTGGAGAGAGCTGAACCCTGCTCTGTAGACCCTGCCAGGATTAGTTTGCAGGGGCTGTTCACCTCGTGCCATCACCTCCCACGTCTGGAAGGCTGCAGTGTTATCACTACTGCCACCACACGCTGCCCTTCTCTCGAGGATTCCAAATCCCCTTCACTGCACTCCTGGTCTTCTCCCTCCTCCTGCAGCAAACGTGGGGGCACCACGGGCTGGCAAAGCCAGAGGTACCAGGTTTGGGCTCTCCTTTCTCCCCTGTTCAGAGATGGAGCATCCCCAGCCAGGCTCTATTGCACCTCGACGAGATAAAGACAGGACAGGAGTTTTAAACTGTTTATCAGCAGGACATGAAGCCTCCAAAAGGGAGAGCATGATAAATTCACCCAGAGAATCAGAGGCACAGAGTGCAGGGTGACGACTTATCCTTCACCATACACACAGATTTATTAAAAATTTAAAATTGCTACACAGATCTAAAGGGCCAGGTTATTTATTTTTGCAAGGCTGATCAATCACACGTGTCCCCACAGGATACCAGACCTTTAACTACTCAGATGATTATGCCTGCTCTACCTGCTCCAGCCCCAGTGCTTAATATTTCATCCACATGGCTCCTGGGCAAAGCCGGAGTGGAGTCTGATCTCCTGGCAGAGCCTTTGGATTTTATCAGCTCCTACTCAAGGGCAGAGGTGGAAGGAAAGGAATAACTTTTCTTTTACCCTCTGCCCCTCCTTTCAAAGTGACAGATTCATCTTCAGTCATCACCAGCCTAAAAATACAGGGGTTTTGATCATGAATGACAGAGGTGATGTGGTATTTCATCTCCCTGGGGAAGGGATGGCCGGAGAAGTCCTGGGAGTGACACGTGTGCCTGGCAGCCGGCACCTGCCTCTCCTGCAAACCACATTTTAGCAGCAGAATTGAGCCTTTCCACAGAGAAGGAGAGGAAGTGCTGGAAAGGCGGGTTTTTGTAGTCTATAAACTGCAAGGAGAAGCTCACACCGCCTCCCCGAGCTGGCTCCAGCCGTGTGTTTAATCTCACCCCCGTCTCAGCAGCCCACCTGCGAGTGCTGCACAGGCAGGACAGAAACGCAGCTCTGGGCTTGGGGGCGAGTCCACAGCAGGGCTGGGGGCCCTCCTCACAGCTCAGCATCCTCCAGGGCACAGCCTAAGAGCTGAGGGAATTCTCCAGCCCAACATGCTGGGGATTGCTGCTCCAGGGAGGCTGATCTGTCCCCTGGGAGGATGAAGATGCTCAGAGCAGCTCCATCCACCCTGGATTTCGCAGCAGACACGCAACCAGCAAAGGAGGCAACACCAAAGCACCTGTCTGGGAGTCAGCAGCACTAAACACCTCCATCCCCACCCCACCATGCATCTCTGGGCATGTACAGGCTCAACCCAACCTCAGGAACCCAATCCCCATGGTTACCCCAATGGATGAGGGGAGAGGATGTGCTGAGGACCAGCTGGGAAAGCCCCAGCACTCCCCACAGAGCGCTCTGCATGGGACAGAGCCCCTTTTCATGCCAAGGCTGTGTTACTCCGTGTGTCCCTTTTGTGCTCAGGGCTAACTGAATGGTGATGGCAGCGCTAAGCAGCCCCCGCGCTCCGAGACCGGAGTCAGCCGAAGCTCTGCAATCGTGTAATTTTTTGCATGACTGAGTGTGCAGATGTAATAAAAAAATAAATAAAAAATAAAAAAAAAATAAAAGAAAGAAGGGGGAATCAGGCCCTTAAACGAATCTGTGATAGATGGCAATGAATGGTTGGAGGAACTGAGTTGCAAAGAGGCCGACGGGGAATCATCCCCCTCTGACCATGCAGGGGACAAGAGACATCCCCTGATCAAAGCTGTGCCCCCCTTGGAGCAGAGGTGCTCTGTTAGACCTCCTCTGCGAGGAGCAATAGGCTCATTAGCAGACCCAGAGCTCATTAGGGAAATGCAGAGATGGCAATTACCCCTCCAGCCATGCTATGCCAAGCGTGGACTCCGTCTGGCCGGAGGGAAATTGATGGGAAAGCGACTGGGAGAGAGAAAAGCTGAACCCAGACCACTGAGAGCTTCCTCTGTCCGTGCCACAGGAAAACCCTGCAGAGCTACTGCAGACTGAGATGCCTCTTCCGAGAGCTCCTTCCCTCCTTACACTTCTCCATCCGAGTCCTTTCCAGTGCTCCCAGTGGAGCTACAGCCACCCCTGGCTGCCCCGAGGTGCCCAGGGCCATGTCCCTTTGTCCCTCTGCCTCTCAGGAGGTGCACAGGCCTAGCAGAGGTGACAGATCCCTGGAGCAAGGCAAAGGATGGCGTCTGGCATCCCCTGCTCCATTTCTGCATCTCAACAAATCCCACAGGCAGGAATTCACCCTCCTGGCTCAGGTCCCTCAGCCAAAGCCAACATTAAACCTGCTCCTGAGGCTTTGCACGGCTGTGGGTGCAAAGCAAACACCCCAGCACGGCCAGGGCACATCCAGGGAAGATTAATAAAGCCTGGAGGATTGACAAGGCAGAGGGTGAAAGGGGGAGAGCTGTCTGTTAATATAATTCCAGGCACGCCAGGTGCCCCTATCGCCCACATCAGGAGGAACAAAAAGAGTTTTCAGAAGAATCATGGTCAGTTAGCTAAAGATTTATGAATTTTATTCTTAGCACGCTTTAATTGCACCTATAAATTAAAAATGAACTGATTCTGCACTGTGTAAAGTGATTGCATTCACCTAAAAAAATTGCACTTCAACTTTTAATTCCACTTCAATTGCGCACGGGCAGCGCCGCTCCCGCCCGGCAGCCTGGGCTCAGGCCCTCTGGAAATCGCCCTGGCAATCCCATCCCACCTCGGCTGAGCACATACATTTTTTAAAAGTTACTGCTGTGCCGTACAGAGCGACATTAATTGAGTGTTAACGAGCTGTCTGATCAGCTTCCCACTGTCCTTATTACTGGACGTCAGGGTCTCTGCAATGTCCCAATTAAACGGAATCAAAGAATACTTAATGCACGGTAAACTGGTTCCCAGCCACTCGAACTGATTGCCCAGCTGTTCCCTTTATTTGGGGCCCCATAAAGCCGTGCTGCACAGTCTATACTGCCCAAGCAGCTCCTATATTCTGGGTTTAAATGGAGATTTTCAGGAGAGGCTGTAGGAAGTTTGGGGTGGCAGACTCAGCACCCCACGTTTCATCCCAAAGCAGGGCGGTGCAGAGAGACAGAATGAGAGGAAATGACCTCGAGTTGTGCCAGATTAGATATTTGGAAAATTTTTTTCATGGGAAATTTGAAAAGACTCCTCAGGGAAGTGGTGGAACCACCATCCTGGGAAGTGTTCAAAAAACACATGGATGTGGCACTCCAGGACATGGTTTAATGGTGAATGTGGTGGTGCTTGGACCTGATGATCTTAAAGGTCTTTTCCAACCTTAAAGATTCTAGGATTCTATAACAGAATCATCATAATGCAAATTGGGCACCTGGACTCAGCAGGCATTTTGTGGTTCCTGTTTTATTTAAGCAGCTCCAGTGATAAAGATGGAAGGGGAGAAAATAACTTGGATCACTGAAGAAGAAATCCTGCCATCCCAATACCAACAGAAATACAGAGCCTACAAAAACCCACTGGCAACATAAGATAAGCTCAGGACATAGGGAAGGACCAGCAAACCCTCCCTGCATATCTGCTCCAGGCTGGCAGGCTGCTCTGGCATAAAATAAAGTGCTTCTGGTTTGGAATCCACCTCAGCTTGGGTGGGAAACACAAGTGCAAGAGATCCCCTGAGGAAAAGCCCCCCAGGACCTTGCTCTGTGGGAATACCCAGGGATGCACAAGGTCTCCCAGCTTTGTCTTTCCTACTTCCAGGTGGACTCATCACCAGACATGGGGGGTCAGTGAGGTCATTTTGGCCAGGGGGGAAGGAAACAGCTTGACAGAGCATGCGGCTCCCCCATCACAAAATTTCTTTGGAGCTCTTGAATCGCCACTCGGAAGGCTGGGAGCATCGCTCCCACCAGGATCATCCCTCCCCCCAGGATCACACACGGCCACCAGGACGGCTGCAGAGACACCCACCACATCCTCCTTAATGCCAACACTGCTCCAGCCAGGCCACACAACAGTCCCACATCCCACGGGAAAATCCAGGCATGGGGACGGAGCAGGGAGTCCCGCCCGCATTTTCCAGCTGCAGGAGGAAAGCTGCTCCAGCTGTCTGCGGGCTCGGCGGTGACACCAGTTGAGATAAAAGAGAATTTAAGGTGCAGAGGAGAACCAAGCAGATCCTTGTAGATTGGAGGCGAACAAGATAAGGGAGCAATGATTAATACAGACACATTACGCCGGGACAATTCCGAGCACACGCAATTTTGGCGGATGGGAAAACGCGATAGCGCCGCATCCTTACAGTCCCCGAGCCGAGGTTTCCCTGAGTCAGCCTCAGCCAGCCACGCTCTGGGGGCAAAGAAAACAGACTTTTAAGGATCATCAGCATCCAGTTTCAGGAGAGGAGCCCCTGGAGCTCGGGCAGTAAGTTTCATTCGCTGTTATTTCAAGAGACCTCGGCGGAGCGCGCAGCGCAATTATCAGAGCCTCCAGCTCCCCTTGTTCCTAAATGGAACAGTCAAGGAAAATAGTCTAATTTGACAATTTTCAGTCGGTTGAAATGATACGTGGAGGAGATATGGAAGAAGGGAAGCGTATTATTCATTATTTGATAAATTATCCCCATTATGCGGAAGGCAGATCGGAGCAGGGGCAGCACGGGGGGTTTTGGCAGCCCTGAGGGGCAGCGCTGTTGTGTTGGATGGAGAAACAACCCTGCTCTGCTCAGCCCCTGCCTGTGAAGCCACAAACCCAAAGGAACAGGGGGAAGATGTCTGGCAGAGTCAAAAATTCACTGCCCTCTTCTTCCACCTCCACGTACCCCTCTTCTCCTGGGAAAGGCCTCATTTGGCCACACTTTTCCCTGTTTTTCTCCTATTTCCCCACCAATTCTTATCCTGTTGTGGGTAACAACCCCAAGCACAGATCCGGGTATGGATTCCCTGCTCCTCCCAGCCCCAAACAATGCTGCAGACAGACACACACCCCAAGGGGACACCCATCGCTCTCCCAGACAAGTTCTCTGGGATCCATGTGACCACAGACACCTCCTCCCCACACTCCTGCACCCCAAACCCCATCCCCGCCGCTCCCGATCCGCACAAATGTATTCATGAATTCGCTCAGAAAGTTCTCCCTGTGCTCGAGCGGGTGCTGCTTGTAATTGCTGGCGGCCAAAATCTGTTCTGTTTTTTCTGGCTGAGGTACCAGGCAATCATCAGCTGTAATTATTTCGAGTCTTGTTACAGATGGATCTCGGAGCTTTCAGTCTTAAACAGAATTCATTATTCAAATGCTGGCTCCAGCCTTCTGCGGCGGGGTGGGCACGGGCGCTGCCGGCCCCCCGCAGCCGCCGCCAGCGACAAATGCTCGTGAGGAAGGTGAGGATGTGGTGGGATCTGCTTGTCAAAGCCACCCCTGCAGCTCCCTGCGATTCCCACCCCGCACACGCCTCGGCTCAGGTTTGATCCCAGGGGAATGGGGGTGTCTGAGGGGAGCAAAGCTGGGGAGCTGAGGCTGGCTGGGCATGTGGTCAGTGCCAGCCGTGCCAGGTCCAAACAAACTCCAAATTCCAGCTCTGAGCTCACTTTGGATACATGACAGCACGAGAGAGGAGTCCTGGGGGCTCAGGAGTGACTCCAAGCACTTGGGCAAGGTGCTACTGGACCAAATCACGGAATCATTTAGGTTGGAAAACACCCCCAGGATCATCGAGCCCGCTTAACCCATCAACCCTTGTCAACTAAACCAGAGCACTGAGGGCCAGTCCAGGCGTTAAATGGCAGAAGTGAAGTTGAAAAGGGAATACACTGGAGCTTTTTATTAACCAAACCATCGATTTCAGCCTTTTCTTTTCAATTTTGAAGCTGCAAAAGTCAAACACTCGGAGATCCTTAAAATATATCGGGCAGAAAATGTTCTCCTACCAAGCAAAAGCACCTGCAAGGATGGCAGCAGGCTCAGGGCAGGGCTCCCTGTGGTGCTCAGGCACAGCTACCTGGGGACTTGCCACTGAAAATCCCCCTGGTGACACTCCAGGAATCACAATTTACAGCAGGAAGACTCAAAGCCCAGCAGGAGCATCAGCTGTGGCTGCCCAGTGTCCACCCAGCTGCACACCTCACTCCCCTCAGGCTCAGAATCCCCTGTCACAGAGCCAGCACATCCCTCTCCTCCTTCCATGTGGATTTCAGGTTTATGACACATCAAGATTTGCAAGGAAAGCATCTAATTCCGAATTTTCAGGGTTTGCGTGGGAAAAGTAGAAAGGGGATGTTTCCTGCCTGCTCCCCAGGCCAGAGCAGGGGCAACGTCCAATTTAAAAAGTCAATATTTTCTGCAGGAAATCTCAATCATCTTTTTTTTTTTTTTTGTGGGGTTTTTTTCCCCCTTTTGGCCCAAAAAGATTTTTTTTTTTTTTTTGGTCAAAGTTTCCCAGGAGGAGGGGGGAGAGGGATGCTCATAGCAGGCAGCAAAGTGTTGCTAATCTTATGCACATACAAAATGGAAACACCGCTTCCTGGTGGGATTGCTGCTATTTTGTTTTTATAAAAATTTTAATCTCTGTATCCCTCCTGCTACTGTTTGTATTTTTCGTGTGTCTATTTGAAAAGCAAACAATATTGCCTGCTCCTGTGGCGCTCTGGGTTTGGGTTTTGCTTTACACTTATTTATTTTGCTCAGCAGTTTAAATTATTAGTCCCTGACCCTGCAAATATCTTGTTGCACGTGGATGCTGGGGCACACAAGCGAGACGTGCCCGGGGTTTATTTGCACTTGTGAGCAGTGCCCTGGACCCAGGGGGAGGGAAATGAATTTGAACTCCAAAGAAACAAACTCTGCTGATGCCCCCCAGCACAGAGGCCAGTGTGAGGTTTGCTTGTTCAGCACCCCGTGGTGCGGTGGACAGGCTGGAAATGGGATGGGGAAGGGCCAGGAGAGGCTTCAGCAGCTCTGGGTGATGCCAGGGGATGTTGCTGCGTCCCCCTCTGACAGCTGGGAAAAGAGAAGGAAAAATCCCCTCCCTGCTCCATCCCCACTTCCACCCCCCTGCTTCGGGGCCAGGCACAGAGAAAACAGCAACAAAATCTGTGTTACATCAAAGTGAAACACTAAAAAGAGAGGGGAAAGGTCTCATTCTCTTTCCTGGAATGAAAACCTAAATAAAACCAGTCATCCCAGCAGCACCAGAGCCAATGAACCCGGCTTCCCTCGGGATTTGTGCCTGGAGGTTGAATGGCTCAGAGGAAGCAGCCTGTGGAGCTGGGGCTGGGGTTTGCTTCCCCCAAAGAGGGGCTCAAGATCTGCGCGTTTGGGATCCCCAATCCCAGTTAAATCCTGCACCACAGCAGGAGGCCTGACCTGGGTCAAACCACGCTGCTCCTGCTCCCCTTCACTCCCTTTTTCTTTCTCTACCTTTCCCCACAGAAGCAGCTGGGCCCGGCTCTTTCCCAGCCCAAAACCCAGCCTGAGACCCCCCCATCCCACCAGGGTGTTTACAGAGCTTGTTCCTACACTTTGCAGCCAGCCCACCCCACCCAGGACCCCTGCCCAGCAATCCAGCCCCACCCCTGCACCCTACAAATATCTCAGTATCAGCCAAAAACGGGGAGAAAATTCCTTCCTGAGCAGCAAAGAGCAAATCCAGCCCCCCTACTGCACCCTACAAATATCTCAGTATCAGCCAAAACAGGGAGAAAATTCCTCCCTGAGCAGCAAAGAGCAAATCCAGCCCCACCGATGCACCCTACAAGTATCTCAGTATCAGCCAAACCAGCCAAAAACGGGGAGAAAATTCCTCCCTGGGCAGCAAAGAGCAAATCCAGCCCCAAGACCCCCTGGAAAAATGAGGTTTCACCTCAGTGCACCCAAAATTGAGGGCTCAGCAGCTCCACTCTCCCTCCTTCCCTGGCAGTTTGGGGGTGCCCAGGGAACAGGGGGACCCTCTGTCCCCTAGGACACTGTTCCCTGGATCCCCAAAGGACAACAGCACCCAGCCCTCCTGTGCTGGAACAGCTCCAGGGTCCCCACCGTGGGGCTGGAACCCACCAAACCAACTCCTGCTTAGAACCCAAGTCGGAAAAACTTTAATTCCTCCGGGAATTCAGTATTCATTTGTTCTGCCCCAGGCTGAGCCACGTGGAGAGCTCTCTGAGGAGCCGGGTGATGCTTGGGCACACTCGGGGACAAGTGGTGCCACTAAACACAAGCCCTGCACTTGCAGGGGGGTGATTTTGGGGGATACGCCTGGTAAATCATTTTTCCATGGGGTATTAGGTGGGGATGAGAGGAGTTTGTTTCACTGCAGCTTTGCAGCAGCTCTCGAACAGAGTTTGGGGGTGATTTGCACAACGTGGCTCCCTCTCAGAGGGAGAAAACCCCCCAAAATTCCCTTTCCTGAACCAGCAGAGCTGAGAGGAGGCAGCTGCACACAGCAACAGCTCCACTCACCTATTAAAAACCCCAGCCTTTCTATTGTAAGGAATTAAACCCAAAAATAAAGACATCCACGACTCACCCTGAGCCTCCTCCACGTGCTCCAGCTCTCCCACCTTGCAGAATGAACCTCTCCCTCCAAGGGCTCAGGAATGCTGGGAGCTCCCAGCCGACCTACAGCACCCCCCAGGTGTATCCTGTAATCCCAAATTCCCTCCATCAAGGGAGCCTCTGGATGGGGCCCTTGCTAGCAAGTGAAAAAATGTGTTGTGAATTAAAAGCACGGGGGAAAGCACGGATTTATCACCCCCAAACCCCAAATCCCCTGTTTAGTAGTGAAATGCTCCATTTGTCATACTACATGGGACTGGGGAGGGGTTTCCTGGAATCATTTGGGTCAGAAAAGACCTCTAAGATCTGATTCCAACCCTCTGAGCCCCCCATCCTGCCCAAACCTGGGGGTTTTGGGGTCCCAAAACCAAACCTGTTCTAAAGGCGCCCTAAAATCCCAGCAGGAGCACAGGGACACGGGGGAACCCTGCAACTCGGAATTTGGGAGGGAGAGGGGAACAAAACTCACCCCCTCACCCCCCCAGGGATGGGGATGTGCAACCCCCCAGGTCACAGCTGACAGGGGTGCTGCAGGTCCTGGGGGGCACAAGCAGGACCCCAAAATCTCACCCAAAGCCCCACACAAACAGGGATATTTATTTCCGCCAGTTTACAGACAGCTTTTGTGTCTCGCTGAAAAACAAAAGCCCTGAAGAAACGCAATTAAAATATTATAATTATTGGCGGTGGAGTATTTGCTTTTATCGGCTCCTATTTAAAAAGATGCAAATAGGGGCGTTTTTAGCATTCCAGTCAGCCCAGCTCCCTCCTGCAGGGATGGAAATATTTGCTTTAGTCAACTTTGTTGTGCTGATTTCCTACTTTCCCTTATTTTCCCCTTTTTTCCCATCACTGCGCTCACTCCTCTTCCCTGGCACCGAGCCCCCTTTGCTGGTTCTGTCTTTTCCCTGGGCTCAGCCCCGGACCTGGAGGGTCCCCAGCGCTCCAGGGGGACACTGAGCCACCCCTGGGGGGTGGGCTGGGGTGAGCCCCCCTTCCCATGCCCGAACCCCCCAAGCCGGGGGGAATCAGGAGCCCGGGGGGGTGCAGG
>VWZW01000226.1:566781-581345 GCA_013397115.1 Edolisoma coerulescens | reverse complement strand
GACATGGGTGACATGGGTGACATGGGCTGTGTGCCAGGGGCTGGGTGACACGGGCTGGGTGACACAGGCTGGATGACACAGACTGGGTGACACGTGCCGGGGCTGTGTGACATGTGCAATGTGCCATGGGCTGGGTGACACAGCCTGGGTGACGTGGGCTGTGTGACGTGTGCCATGGGCTGTGTGACATGGGCTGAGTGCCTGGGGCTGGGTGACACAGGCTGGGTGACATGGGCTTTGTGACATGGGCTGTGTGCCCTGGGCTGGGTGACCCGGGCTGGGTGACATGTGCAGTGTGCCATGGGCTGGGTGCCAGGGACTGTGTGCCATGGGCTGGGTGACATGTGCAGTGTGCCCTGTGCTGCGTGCTCTGGACCAGGCAAACTTTGCCCTGTGCCGTGTGCCCTGTCCCATGTGTCCTGTCCCACGTGCCATGCACAGTGTGCCCTGTGCCATGTGCCCTGTCCCATATGCCCTCTCCCATGTGCCCTGTCCCACGTGCCGTGCACAGTGTGCTCTGTTCCGTGTGCCCTGTGCCATGTACCGTGTCCCACGTGCCCTATTCCACGTGCCCTGTCCCACGTGCCGTGCACAGTGTGCCCTGTCCCACGTGCCGTGCACAGTGTGCCCTGTCCCACGTGCCGTGCACAGTGTGCCCTGTCCCACGTGCCGTGCACAGTGTGCCCTGTCCCACGTGCCGTGCACAGTGTGCCCTGTCCCACGTGCCGTGCACAGTGTGCCCTGTCCCACGTGCCGTGCACAGTGTGCCCTGTCCCTTGTGCCCTGTCCCCTGTGCCCTGTCCCACATGCCATGCACAGTGTGCCCTATCCCCTGTGCCCTGCACAGCGCTGGGCTCTGACACACTGTGTGTGTTCCTGCTTCTTGCTTTCAGTGTTAGAGACCAAGCAGGTGACAGAAAGGCCACCAAGAGCCCATGTCCCCCTGGCCACCACGGCTCCTCAGCAGTGTGCTGCTTGCTGGAGCCCCTGCGCCAGGGGGGTGACACCCAAACCTCCACACCACCAAGCACAGGGAGTGGAGAGCTGGCCTTGGGCTGGGAGCCAGCCCTGGGGACAGGACAGGAGAGGGGACAGCGGGACAGGACAGGTACCCACCCCTCAGTCCAGCCAGAAGGAGCAGCCATCGGCTGGGATCCAGCCCTGGGGACAGGACAGGACAGAAGGGACAGGGGGACAGGACAGGGACCCGCCCCTCATCCAGCTAAAAGCAGGAGCCAGCAGCACCCCCAACCCCAAAGGTCTTTGCCCCGTATTACCCTCACAAAGCAGCTTCCACCCATGTCCAACCACTCCCTCACAAGCCTCTGAGGGTAATTAACTCTCTAATTAAAGATTAGAGCGTGGTTGTTGTTGGGTTTTCCCCACAGGGACAGTACCACAATCTGAGCAAGGATTATCCAAAGCCGCAGTGCTGGCTCCGGCCACGGGGTTTGGGTTTGGAAAGGGCATTCCAAGGTGCAGAGGATGGGCAGGACGTGCTGCTTCCCATTCCTCACCCTCGGTGCTGATTTTGGGAAAGCAGAGAGCGAAAGGAAGGAGAAAAGAGGGGAAAATTGTTGTGTGGGGCCATGGGGATCCATCCTGGCTGCATCATTCCCGTCCCCAGCTCCAGGTGATGGTGCTGAGGCAGGACAGGTGGGCAAGGACACACCACAGGGAGCCGGGATCGGGAATAACCACTGAAATCAAAGAATTTTTATTCCTTTTTTTCTCCTTCTCCTTTCCTTCACCAGAAATTGTTGGAAAAGAATGTCTTCTGCCGTTTCGGACCATCGGTGGGAGCAGTGTCGGATAAATCCCTGGAGAAAAGCCAAGGGGGCAAAGGGGAAGCCCAGCCTGGCTCCAGCCCCTCACCNCCACAAGATTATAAAAATGCAAAAAGGGCCTTTTCTGTTCACCTCCCTCATCCTCTGCTTTGCACTTTCGATCAGATTCCAGCACAGCTCAGTAATTTCCCTGTTTCCAACCCTTTTTTGCTGCTGGGTTCTCATGCCAGAGGGGGAATTCTGTGGGATCATCCAGCCCTGAACCTCACGGAGGGGGAACCCACCCAAACCCCACTTTTCTCTCCTATTTTGGGGCAGATCTCTGGATTTCAGCTCTTTCCCAGCCTCTAGAACCTCCTCAAAGCAACAGGCTGATATAAATGAATCATAGCAAGACTTTCTTCTTTTTCTGTCTCTACAGTTTGCCCTTGTTGTGGAAAAATCTATATTTTAACCCTAATTGTCTCCCGGTGGTAATGATTAAGGCATGGCTGGGTGATTTGCATTCCAAATGCCACAGGGCTCTTGGTCCAGCCTGGATGAATCCCAGGCTCAGTGTCCAAACCCCATTAAAAAAAATGAAAAAAAAAAGGCCCATTAATGTGCACTTGCTTTTGATATGGTTTGTGGGAGCTTCTCGCTCCTCCAGTGGCCACCAGATCCTGTTCCCCTTCTGAGCATTAAAGAAGGGAAAAGCAGAGATTCCCAGAGTTTCTTTCCCACCTTTGGGGCAAAATAAAACATCCTGGAGCTGCTTTCCCATCTCCCCCTCACAGATTTGCCCTGCACGGGGAATTTGGGATAATTCCCCCATCCATGTTCTCCCCCAAAACTCACACACACACACCTATGCTTAATACAACCTCCCCCAAGAAGGGGAAAACCCAAAATAGAGTCGTCCTTTGGGGAATTTCAAAGTTATATTTGGAATTAAACACAATAGACCCGGGATAATTACATAGCCAAAATACCTAGATATAAAAATATTTCCTCTGAAATCTGCACATTAAAAGAATTCCCACGAGAAATCACACAAAGCAGCCGAAATTGGAGAGTGGAAACAAGTTTGTAAATAATGAATATGTATTAAAAAAAGTGAAATATATTCAAGTTAGGAAGTAGAGGAGTTGCTAGGCTGGTAAATATCAGCCTATAAAAGAGCAAATTGCAACGGAGCCGGAGTTTATTTAGTCTTATGTGAGGTTTTGTAAAGGCTCAGCCCAACCCACTCCGCAGCTCCATAAATGGAGTTTTCCATTATTGTTCTGCAGATTAAAACACGCAGGCTGCAAGTTGAGGAAGGACATTAACCTTCTTTTTTATTAATTTTATAAAGTGATATAACCGGCTTTATTATATTTTCAAATTTCAATGGAATGAGCACTTTTACTGGGATTTACACATCCCCCCTGCAGCAGGGGAAGCTGGGCAGGGTGGTTACAGGGGGTGAGACCCCAGGACCCAAAAATAAAAGAGTCAGAGCGAGTGCAGATCATATCTTTATCCATATTTGTAAAAAAAAAAATCAGGAAAACAGCCCCACAAAAAGGTTGGGAAAGCAGCATGCACATCCAGGAAAACATGGCTGGAATGGATTAAAGAGCGATGCAAATCCTGCTAGGGATCAACCTTTTGGAACAGGAAACTAAAAATGATGTCTCGTGACAGTAAGAGCTGAAAAAAACATCCCACCTCAAATTAATTTTGGATCCACTGCCTTCCCAACGGGAATCCTGGAGTCCTGCTGGATCCCTGGCCACGCTGCTCCCTCCCACAGGGGAGCAAATCCAGCTCGCACCAAAAACACCCAGCCCCACCCCATTCCCAGGAAGAAACATCTCCGTTCCACAACTCCTCAAGCCTTGAGGGTTGCTGACAACAAGGAGGGAAAGGGAATGCACAGCTGTATTTTAAATTACATGAGTCTGGGGCTGGTTTATCCCCTCCTGCCTTCCCAACAACCCCTCCTGAGCCACGCTCTGCCCAAAAAAAACACTTCCAAAGGCTCTTTCCTTGCCAAACATGAGCCCAAACCGCACAGATCTGAGTAGAATCAGTGCAGAACAAGAAGCAGGATCCCCTCAGGCACAGCTGTACCTGGGAGCATCCAGCCGAGCGTGCCTAACAAAGCCGAGGAGGAATTTCCCTCCCTGTTCCCATCAAAGCTGATTAGTGGGAGCCACTAATGAACTCTGCCAGTGGCTGGATGGCACCTCTGCCTTTTGCTGCAGTGGGGGTGTCGGTGCTTCAGGCCCCCCCAGATCCTAGTTGGGCATAGGACAGTCCAAAAGCAGAGCTTCACCCCAAAAGCTGGAGGAGAGCAGGGTGCAGGATTTGGGGGTTTGGCCCCCACTGTTGGCTCACCACACCTCCCACATTCCAAAGTCTGCCCAAACCCCAGTCCCATTTTGGTTCACCCCAAAATACAGAGCCTTAGAAAACAGAGGAATGTGGTCTGGGGAATCGCCACAGTGCAGGGGTTTCATGAAGGGACAGAGAAGCAGGAGGTGAAGAACACAAGAATCATCAGCCATGAGTGATCCCAGGGCAGCCTCTGCTCTCAGATCCAAGGATTTGGGGAGCGTGGTCAGAGCAGGGACAGCACCACATCTCCCAGGGGGATTTAGGGCCAGGAGCTGATGTCTAAAGCCGCCCTGTGATCCCAGGGCTTTGAAACCACCCAGTGCTTGGTTTAACCAAAGCAAAGAGGTCTGAGCACCCAGAGCTCTGAAACAGGGAGGGATGAGGTGGGAAGGAGGTTTCATGGGGCCAGCACATATTTATTGATTGCATTTTAAATAAAATATTACAATTAGCACAGAAATGAACTTCAGTCCTATATAGACATGAATCATAGAATCAGAGAATGGTTTGGGTTGGATTGGGATCTTAAAGATGTCTTGTTCCAACCCCTGCCGTGGGCAGGGACACCTTCCACTATCCCAGGGTGCTCCAAGCCCCATCCAGCCTGGCCTTGGACACTTCCAGGGATGGGGCAGCCACAGCTGCTCTGGGCACCCTGTGCCAGGGCCTCCCCACCCTCCCAGGGAACAATTCCTTCCCAATATCTGATCTAATCCTACTCTCTGTCAGTTTGAAACCATTCTCCCTTCTCCTGTCACTCCAGGCTCTTGTAGAACATCTCTCCCCATCTTTCTCGTTGGGTCCTTCAGGTACTGGGAGGCTGAAATTAGGTTACCCCTCAGCTTCTCCTCTCCAGGCTGAACAATCCCAGCTCTCCCAGCCTTTGCTCCATCCTGGTGCCTCCTCTGGACTGGCTCCAGCAGCTCCACGTCCTTCCTGAGCTGGATGAACCTCTCTGCTCTCTGAGCCCATGGAGAGGGGCCGGGTCTTCCTGCCTCAGAAACAGCAGGATTTGGGGATTCTCCTCCTCTGTAGGAGCAGTGACACAAACGTGGGCACATCTGGAAGGGAAACATCCCCAGGAAAAGCAGGAGGCCAAGCCCAGGCGTGGGGAGCAGCCCGTCCTGGCGGGTGCTGCCGCTGCTCCGCGCTGCCGTCGGCGAATGTGAGGGCAGATCTGATATCCATAAATCAACATATTCCTCATTCCCAAGCATCGCAGCCTGACAGCTGTTACATGAGCACATTGTTAGGAGCTGTCAGGCGCTGATACATAGTGCCTTTTACAACATATGTTGACTTTTATCTAATGTTGTTCCATAATTAGCCCCAGGGAGCGGGAATCTGGGCAGCCGGCTGGCTCTGTGATCCCGGCCCTAACCTTTCCTGCCGGGGGGAAAAGGGCACAGCCGGGAGGGCTGAGAGCTGGGGGTGCAGGAGAGGGCAGGTGGAGTGTGGATGTGAGTGGTACCCGCAGCCCAGCACCTGGGGATGGAGCAGGTCCCGTTCCCTTCCAGGGTCCCTGAGCGTTTCGGAGCCAGCTAAGAGAGAAAATAAAGCCCCAAGGGATTTGGGAGCTTCCCTCCTGGATGGAGCCTTGAATTCCAAGCTCAAACCAGGGTCATTCCCCTGGGATGTGGAGGGGACTGAGGGGTACTTCTCTCATGCATGGATGGAGAGGGAAGACAGGGATGATTTAGTGGCCGGGATGGGAGATAAATGAAGGAGCAGATGGTGGAGTTAATGAGTGGAAAGGGTAGATGGATGGACAAAGAGACAATGGAGACAACGTGATAAGGGATGGTTGCACTGCCACCCAGATGAGGACGAATGTTCTGACGTGTCCTCACAGCCCGGCTCCTGTCTAGGACCTGTGATGATGCCCACGGAGGACAGCTCTTGGTCACTGTCCCTCTCACCACCCCATGGCCCAGGTCACCCTTCACGAGCACCTTTGCTGTCACCAAAAATGATTTCCCACTCTCTTGGAAATATCCCCAGGCTCCTGCTCCACCAAAACAAGCATCAGAGCACCCAGAGCAAGTTGGTTTCTATGAAACAGCTCCCAGTGTGGAGAAACCCCGTGGGACTGGTGCCTGCAGGGAGGGGACAGTGCCCCACTGCAGCCCCCCGGCTGCCTGCACTGTTTTCCCTTCCTCACTGCAGCTGCTCGAGCTTGAAAAAACAGGAGAGGAAAAATAAATCAATAAGACACGAAGATAAATATGCTTTCCATGTTGCAGCCGATTCCTCTGGACGTGCCGTGGTGGCTGCATAATTCATAAACTCACCCCTGATATGCAAATGGGGCAGCTCCCGCCAGGCTGGCCCAGAGGGACCCGAATCTCCCCCCACTGGCAGACAAGCCCCCCCTTTGTGTGGTTTTGGGGCGCAGAGCTGTGTGTTCAGGGTGTTCAGGTTCAGCGCCAGTGTGATCCATCCCTTCCTGCAGCTCACATCGTTCTGGGGTGTGGGGTGAGAAAATATTCCCTCCCCTGTCCCTGCTCCGACCCCCGGTGTCACCCCACGAGGCTCCTTGGGGGTTTGGGGCTTTCAAAGATGCTTCGCTCCCTGACACGGTGCAGGGATAACATCCAGCACAGGGTTCATTCCCCCACAGGCCGCCCTGGCTGCAGAAATTCTCCACTTGGGGTCTGAAACACTCACAGACCCCACCACAGAGTGATCCTGGGGCAGCCCCAGGTCTGGGAAAGGCTGGAGAACGAGGCACAGCTCAGCCTGCGAGTGCCCACGAGAATTCTCTTGGGGAGTAAAATCCTGCCCAGCCCCAGCCAAGCACAGACCCCCCAGCTCTGCAGCCACCCATTTCCAGACCTTCAAGGCAGCCCTTCCTCTCTCCTCACAAAAGCCATTTCTCTGAGAGCAAACCCCAGCCAGGATCCAAGGAACTTCTCCAAAGCAATGGATAAAACGTTATCTCTGCAGGTGTCTAATGCTGCATCAGCCAACTCACCCATGGCTGGGCATCTTCTTTGGGGGGCAGAGCTGCACAGCCCCTCTCACTTCAGGGTTAATGTTATTTTTCTGGAAGAATCCTTTTTTCCCATATTTTTATACTGTCCCCCTCACTGGATCAATTGGGGGATGATCCAGCCAAAGATCTCCACAGGTGCTGCACGTTCATGGAACCAGGGGAATTTGTGCCACCACAACAGGGATGAGACATTCCCCCTGTCCCAAGGAACCCATCTCCTTCCCCTAAACCCCCAGGATGGGTTTGATCTGAGGATCCAGGCCTTAAAAAGGAAAATTTCACAGGCATTTCCTTCCCATCCTTCAGACAAACACAAGAGCGAAGGAAAGCGCCGGGCTAAGACCTTGATGCAGCAGAAGGGCAAGAAAACCTACGTGCTTTTATGAGGGATTATGCCCAACTTGGTTGTGTCTTAAGCTACTAAAGGCTTATAAAAGCCCTGAAGAATAGGCTGCACTCCTCAGAAAAACCTCCCAGGGCTCCACTAAAAAAGTCAATTTAAAGTTAGAGTGCAGCCTGCTTCAGTGCAGAGCCGTGCCTGCAAACAGCAAGCCTGGTCTTCCCGGAGAGGGGAGTTTGGGGGGAAAAAAATGGGATTTAGGTCCCCTGCATGGCAGCACAGAGCTGAGGGGCAGCTGGGAATAAACACGGTTCGTCATTATGGGTGGGAATGATGGATGTTACAGAAATCAACATCAACTTCTCGGACAGAAAAGCAGTTTATTGGGGATTTTAGCACTGCAGCATCATCAGGGACTTGTCTCAGGCAGCACATGGAAGACCAGGAGCTGGCCCAGGGGTCAGCAGCAGGGAATGCTGTGGATGGTCCCCACCTTGCTCTACTCCCAGCTGAGATTCTCCCCTTCCAGGGGCTGCCCACAGCCTTCCCTGGCTCCTGCCTTCCCCGGCTCTGTGCCCCTTCCTCCTCCATCCCCACAGCAGAGCTCACCAGGAGTGGCTGCTTGTCCCACATAAATGGCTTAATTAGCTTCCTATTGACTCAGGCGAGCACATTCCTCCGGCAGGGCTGGGAGAGGAGAGGCAGCATCCCGGGGAGCGGATCCTGCATCCCAGCAGCACCACAGGCTGCCGGGCTGCAGGGATGGAAAGCTCTTTGCCCCATGGAATCACAGCTGAGAAAGGCAGATCCAGCCCCAGGAGAGGTTTCTGGTCCTTGCCTGAGCATCCATGCGAGCATCCCTGGAGCAAATTCCATCCTGTGCTGCCTGGGAGGAGAGGAACGCACAAAGGGTGGCACTGTGGCAGGAGGAGAAATCCAATAAATAAAAGTATTTATTTATTTTCTGGGTGAGGAAATAAAATAAGATAAAACAAAACAAAACAAAACAAAATAAAATAAAATAAAATAAAATAAATAATACTAATACTACTACTACTACTACTACTACTACTACTACTACTAATAATAATAATAATAATAGTAATGCACCTGCTGGACAGCAAGTCTGGAAATCCAAGCACGAACATCAAATGTGTCTGCAAGACACAGGGAAAAATTTTAATTTTGGAAACTGGCAAAAGATTTGAGATAGCTGGAGAACAATCAGCGCTTCCCTTCGTGCCTGGAGGGACTGACAAACTTTGCATAAACAATTTTCTTTCCCTCTGATGTGGAAAAGCTGCCATGGAGCAGTGGGAGAGGCCAGCGCTGGTCCCCACTGGCTTGGGGAAAGCCAAGCCCAGAAGGATTCCTTGAAAAATGACATTAATGGCCCAGAGCAGCGGGATGGGGGGAACGCTCTGGGAGAGGGGGAAGCAGCATCTCTGGTTTCGGATCCAGGGATCCCGGGCTGCTTCTTAATCATGAACCCTCACCCTGGCCACCCTGACCTAGCAGGGAAAGATATTTCCCTGCCAGGTTAGTTGCCATCCATGGAAAACAGAGTGGGGAGGGGGTTAGAAATAATCCCCTTTTCCAGGCAAACCCCGCAGACTGCACCGTCCCGAGACACGCACCAGCACTGGAATATTAATGTGGTGGAGGCTGCTGTCCACCCCAGCCAGGCACCAGCTCCAGCACGGGAGAGAGATACCAGGAGCTCAATTTGTGTTTGCCTGAGCCAAGGAGAAAATCTAATTAAACATGGTGTGGGGGCTTGGAGGAGCCGGGGATGGGGCAGGAATATAAAGCGCGGCCGCTTCCCGCAGATCAGAGGGCAATATTAATAAACCCACGGAGGGGACTGCGGGATCAGCTGGTAATATTGATAAATGTAAAGCAAAGACAAAGCAGCCTGGGAATATTGGATGGTAAAGCTGATAAAGAGACAGGCAGGGATGCAGGCGGCCCTCGCATCCTGCCGGGGCGAGCAGCGCAGCTTCCCGGCGGGACGGCACGGAGCATCCCAACAGCCCCGCAGCTGGGCACGGCGGAATTTTGGCCTCCTGGGCTGCTACCCCCATTGCTGCGCCCCAAACCTGCATGCCCAGAGCGGCACAGCTGCCCTGCACACCCCGGAGCCAGGTCACGGCGGGGAGAAGCTGTGGACACCCAGGCGCAGCGCCTGGGATTCAGCCTGGGAGCTGGGGAGGCGCTGGGGATGGGGAGCGGGGACACGGCGGTGGCCGGGGGATGTGTGGGAGAGCACAGCGGGGTGAGCTGCGGGCACAGAGCCCTGGAGGCGCTCCCTGCTTGCTCCATCAGCCGCAGGGATTCGCGGGGATGCAGCAGGGACGGGGCTGAAGGCGGGGCAGAGGGGATGGCACGGCCCCGCAGCTCTTGGCCCTCCCCGTTACCCGCAGCCTTTCATCTGGAGCATGAGGGGGAAGTTTCTCTCCCTCCACCCTCGGCAGAGCGACCTTGAGTGTCCCTGCAGCCCCTCCTGCAGGGTCTGCGCTCCCCCAGCCGGGCACCCCCCGCGCCCCCCGCTCTGCCAGCCGCACATCGAGCCACGGGATCAAAAAGAGCCACTGAGTGCGTTTTAAATAAAAGATCGAGTCTTTCAGAGCTATTGGAGCGATGATTTAAACATGAAGTCAAAGCCAGTAATGGTGTTGTCAGAGCCGTGGCGGTAAATCCAATCAATAATTCACTGATAGCAGAAACTGTGCCTGCAGCCAGACCCACCTGTGGAGGGCACGGAGCGTCCCCCGGAGCAGAGGGGCATCCCCTCGCCTCCCTGCCACCTCCTGCCGGTGCCACCCGCCCTGGTAGCCGAGGTTTGGCCCCCGGTGGGGCTGGGAAGGAGCCAGGAGCCAGATCCAGGGCTCCGCAGGAGGGGAATGCTGCCTGGCTGCGGGAGGTGAAATAAATTTGTTACCTGGGGACGGGTGTTCAAAATGCTGGGAACACCTCGGCTCGGGGATTGCAGCTCGAATCTTCTTCTCAGCTCCTGCACCCTTGGAGAGAGCCCAAACCATCCTCAGGAAGTGTCAACTGTCCTTGTGAGCCTTGAATCCCTGCCAGGGGCCCGTGCCCCGGGCCAGCAGCGCAGCTGGGCTGCCCCCTGCACTGGGCGGACTGGGGGTACTGGGGCTCACAGCGCCCATGCACACCGGGGCCGTGCTCCCCCAGCCCAGGGAGCTCCCCTGTGACCCACACAGCCCTGCTGAGCTCCAGCAGCGTCATTTACCTGCACAATCCTCGGCCACAGCCCAGCCACCCGGGATCTGCCCCCTCACTCCCTCTGAAGCAGCGTGGATCGGTTCTCCTGCAGATCCAGCTGGGAGGATTCCTCCTCCTTCCCGCAGGGTTTCACCAAGCCTGGAGCAAAGCTGGAGGGCAGCAGCACCTGAACAGCTCCCCAGCATCTTCCCACCTGTGCTGGGACACGGCAGGACGGTCCCTGCAGGCTCCATGTGGGAACAGCCAGGGGCTGCCCCAGCCCCCAGTTTTGGGGAGCCGATGGTGAGGGATGTGAAAATAACTTTCCTCTGCATCCCTGCTCCCCCCGGGGAGGGGTTTAAGTGGCAAGCCCCGGAGCTGGCACCCAAAAGATGCTGCGGTGCCCTGAGCTGCATCCCTGCTCGCGGAGGGGGCTCAGCTGGGAGCTGGGGTTTAACCCTGGAGCCGACCCCAAGGATGCTGCACGGCCCCGAGCCACATCCCCAGCGTGCTGCGGGGTGCGGGGGCAGCACATCTCCCAGCCCCCCAAAACCAACATTGCAGGGAGGCTGGGGGAACTCCGTGGGGACCCCAATTCAAGGGCAAGCAGGAGGACAGACAGACAGACAGACAGACAGAAGCGGCCCCTCCATCCCGGCCCTGGGGGGATACACGGAGGACAGCGATGCTGGAGGTGGTCGAGGCAGCCTCTTCTCCCTCCGAGCTCATCGCCAGCGCCGGGAGCTGCCGAGCCGGCACTGCCACCTCGTGGCACGGCCACCAGCCAGGCTGGGGACAGTGTGGCACCACAGGACACACTCCAGGGCTGCACAGAGGCTTTTTTATTAGGGGGTGTCCTGCGGGATGAATCAGGGCAAAAATGTGGAAAAGACTCCAAAGGCAGCAGGTGAAGGGGAGGGGAGTGCGGGTTAGCCTGGCCGGAGGCGGGGATGAGAAAGGGAAGCTGTGGGAGGGGACAGCAAGGGACCTGGCTCACTGTCCACCCTGTCAGGTGGGGTTGGGGCTCTCTCCCCTCCTACTCCTTGCCCAAAAACAGGACCTGAGCATCAGTGTCCATCCCAGTACCCACCTCAGCCTGGAGCACCGGCTGGGACACACTGCAGATCACAGGGGGACAACAGAACTTGGGATGCTTAGGGCAAAGAACAGCCCAGCATCCCCCACAAACACCTCTGGGGCAGCCCACCCCCTCCCCACAGCCCCTCCAACCAAATCAACGACAGCAACACCAAGCCTTTTTATAGATATATTTTTTTTTTAGCAAATGTTTATTTATATCAAAATACAAAACATTTCTGAAGCAGGGTAATGTTACATGAGGAGCAAGTTAATCGATTCCAAAACCCATCATTCTCCTACAGCATGGCTAGTTGTACGTAACATTGCAACACTGCCAGAATTTCTTATAGTGGGTACATTAAAATAAGAAAAATCAACTCAAGAAGTCAATCTATGAACATGCAATGTTACCGGCGATAAATTAAGTACTCAGCAGGCCTTAAAATCCCAACAGGCAGAGACCGAGGGACCAGCTACTCCCAGTAAGGCAGGGCTTCAAACTCTCATTTCTTCCAATTTTTGTTGGCTTATTAGCATTTACTCGGTAAACTGACAACAGTCCAAGAGCCAAAAGGACCCAACTTTCTTGGCAGAGTGGGATTATTGCTTAGAGCTATCAAAGCAGCCCCAGCTCCCAGCCGGCCCCGGGGGAAGGGCTGGGAGAGGGCTCGCAGGGCAAGAGCCAGGGGTCTGCCTTGGCTAAGCACTGCGGAGGTCGGGCTGAGCTGGAAGATGTGAAAGCCCCCCGAGGAGGGGGCTCGGTGGGTCATTATCCCCTCGGAGCCGCAGCGGGGATGCCGGGAGCAGCGGGCAGCGCTCCCGGCGAGGTCTCGGATCCCTGCCCAGGGCAGGATAGCACCCAGTCGGAAGGAGAGTTTGGGGTGAGGGACCCCCACGTGTGCCCCTCATCGCACGCCTGGGGAGCGATGCTGAAATTTGGCTTTCCCTCCCCGCGGGCCGGAGCGGCTCCGGGCCCATCCCGGGGAATTCCGGGGATGCCGATGCCGAGCGTGGCCACCGGTCCCTCCTGCTGGCATTTCCTGGCCTTGGCGGAGGCCGAGAGCAACAATACAGATACAGAGAGATTATAGAGAGCGCGGAATAAGTTTCGTATAAGGCTTTGGTACAGCACCATCATGTCAGATTTATTTGTAAATCGTTTACAGAAAAAAAAAGCTTACTGAAAAAATAGTGTTTTGTTTCTCTTATCTTTTTTTTTTATTCTTTTTTTTTAATATTATTATTATTATTATTTTCGTCTGAGGAACATACCTGAAAGTTCAAAAATTAACCCTCTAGTTGCCGTCTGGGCTCCCATCAAATGCTCGTTTTGCTGTGTGCAGTTCCAAAAGGAAGCGACTCGATCCCAAATCCCACTAAGCTGTGACTCAGCCTGCCCGGCTCGCAGCAGCCACCAGTCACTAAAACCAACACCACAGAAACCCGGCAGCTGATCGCTACTCACTGTTTTTTTAGTAAAAACTAAAAAAGAATTAAAAAAAAACCCAACCAAAACCCTAACAAAACTTCCAAAAACAAAAACAAAAAAAGAAAAAAGTCACGACAATGAACGTTATGGAACCAGCGGCACTAAAGTTTCTTTTATTGTTATTGTTATTTTTAAAAAAGTCAGTTCCACTGGTTACCATTGAAACAGCACCAAAGAGCACCCTAACGTGTGTTATACATCGTAATACTCGACATTCAAGAGATGGAAACGAGGTTGGATGGTCTAGTCTTTATATCCAGAGGCAAGAAATTCTTCTTAAAAAGAGGAAAAAGTTGTCCCACGCAACCAGAGACACGTTGGGTCCGGAAGAAAATCCTGCCTTAGGGGAAAACACTACGGGGTTAGGAGGGGATTAAATCAAGAGCTACCTATGGAGGTCAATGAGGGTTCAGGGAGTCTACAAACCTATGAAAAGGGGATTAAAAAGTCTGGGCTCCCCCGGAGAGCCAGGGATGCTCCCATGGGAGAGCTGGAGATGCTCCCGGGGGATCCAGGGCTGCTCCCCGAGGAGCTGGCGTGCAGGTGCGGACCCCGAACGCCCAAAGGATGAACCTCACGGCGACGTGGGCATTCCCAGGATTTCCAAAGGGCTTTCCCACATGGGAAATGCCGAGGGACCGGAGCCTGCACAGCCGTGTGGAAGGTCCTGCACCCCCTGGGGCCACGGGAGCATCCCCTGCCTGCTCTCTGCCAGCCCCAGAGAAGGAAAAAAAAGGGAAGTTTGGCCTTAAAGTGCATCTGGGAGGGCAGGGAGTGAGTGCCAGCATCTCCCACCGAGCCAGAACCTCCCCGAGCGGAGACAGGCGCTTCCCCCAGCTCCCAGCCGAGCGGGAAGAGCCTGGGAGGGGGCAGAAGCAAAGCCCCTGGACAGCAAGCTCCGGGCAGGTGCGCGCGGATGGAGGCAGCGGGGATGGAGTCCAACAAAACCAAACCAAAGAAACCACGGGAAGCGGGACGGAGCCACCGGCCCTGGGCCCCCCGGAGCGCGGGGAGGGAGCAGCTCCTGATGTGTCTGTTTGGCATCCAGAGGGTTAACGGTACTGTGGGAAGTGTGCTTTGTAAACATTTCTAGCTTTCCTTTGCCTGTTTTTTTTCTGTAAGTGATTCCAGGGGAGATGGGGAAGGGAGAATGCTGCCTGCCCCCCTGCCCACCCCCAGCAATACCCCAAAGCCCCACCGGGGAGGGGGCGAGGCAGCCCCCCAGCCCGGACACCGAGCGGTGAGAAACCTCATCCCTTCTCTTTCTCCTGACATCCTCTTTTT
>VWZW01000226.1:518779-562491 GCA_013397115.1 Edolisoma coerulescens | reverse complement strand
TCCTTCCTCCATCCATGCACGTATCAAAAGTCAGCCAGAGCCCCGGGACTGGGGATGCTCGTCCTGCTGCCCCACAAGGCCGAGGAACAGAGCTCAGCCAGCTGTGCCAGAACACCTAAAAATGGGGAAAATGGGCAAACACGGCTCCCTCTCACCCCAGTCACCCAGGGAGGGGGACAGGCTCCCATCCCCAGTCCCTTCCCACAACCACACTGGTCCTCCCTGCTTGGGGATGTGCCAACTGATGGGAATTAAGTGCAGTGCTCAGTTTCTTCTTTTGCTGGCACCAGTGTGGCCAATTCCGGTCGCTGCTTCCCAGCCCTCAGTTCCTGGATCAAGCATTCCCTGACAGATCTCTACCAGGAACAACTGCCCTTCCCACCTCTCCTTCCCAGCAAACGTGAGCAGAGAGGAGTCAAGATACTCAGAAACAGAAAAAACAAACAAAAAAAATTAAGCTGAAGGGGGGAAATGGGAGCAAACATCCTGTGTTCTTTAAGGGCCACCCCGTGCCCAGACAGCACAGGGATGGCTCTGGGAGAGCAGTGGGAATCCAGCCTGAATCTGGGCCCGGGGCCACTACCAGCTCTGGCATCACTGGTGACCAAATCCCCTCTCTGCCTCAGAGCCTCAAAGTCCTGCTAATGAGGTTTAAAATAAAAAGACACTGTCAAGAACATCTTGTCCCTCCCAGGAGGCGCTGCTGGGGCCGGCTGGCACAGCCGGTGCCGCGTTCCTCAGCTCAGGGGACAAATTTAGCTGTATCCCTCTCTCATCCCTTCTGACTCACGCTTTTCTGGGAAGAACAGACGCAAAGCAAAATGCTTTCACATGAGTAACCAGAGAGCAGCATCTAGAGGGACTTGAGGGAAGGGTTTCTGCGTGGTGCAGCTTTTCCTTTAAGCGATGGCACCAGAGATGAGGCAACGTGACATCCCCCTCCCGTGTCGTGTCCCGTGTCGCGCCCCATGTGCCTCGGACACGCCGAGCACAGGACCTGTCCCTCCTGCTCCTCCTCCTCACGGCCCAGGGGTGAGTCACGGATAATGAGCAAAGCAAAGCTAACAACTGGGGATGAAAGGATGAAACAGAGCGATCTGTTGTGCGCAGGTCACGCCGGTGCCTCTCCATCCCCAAATTCCCCTCAGGCTCCGCTGCTCCCAGCCCCCTCCCCGCTTTGCCCATCCCGATCCCCCACTCCAGCACGGCTCTAAACTCTCCCCTAGAGAAACACATACCCCGACATGCAAATCAACTGAATTCTGCAAACCTATCTACCTTTGTCCTACGCTTCTCTATCTATTTATATCTCATATGTACAGTGGGTTTCACTCCGGTTCCTTGAAAAGATTTCCTTCCCGAAAAGCCCTGACTCCAGTCTGGGGCTGCAGCGAGCCCACGTGGGACGTGTGGAAATCCCTGAAGGTCCAGCCTCATGGAAAAATACCTCCAGACAAGAGCTACAGCTGAAACCAACCCAAAACTCCGAGAACTCCCAAATCTACGTCACTGCCTGAAGCAGGAAGAGAAACTGAAATGCCGGGCGGATTTTGTCCTAATACAGACAGCAAGGTGGGAGCAGCAATGAGTCTGGAATGCGTGTCACGTCCGGGTGCCACCAGACATGACTAAGCCCTGCCAGGACCGTGCCTGGGCTGCTGAGCCCAAATCCAGTGTCCTCAACACTCCCGGAGGCAGGTACAGCAAGTTGTTATTCCCTTTATATTCCCTTTACATTTATATATCCAAACAACCTCCAGCCTTCCTCCAAAGCGGGTGGCACGGAGCCAGCTGACAAGGTGACAAACACCAGATCAACAGCCTGGAGCCCACCAGTGCCCCAAAGCAGCCTCCAAGTCACAGGTGACTGGCACAGGGCAGCAGGAATGGGAATCCTCCTGGGAAAAGCATCCCCTGCTCACACAGACACCCTGGGGGCTCACGGAGACCCCTCAGCTCGTGGGCAGACTGCAAACCACGCCGAGGTTCAGACTGGGAAGAGACCCTGGGACTTGCCAGCTCCCCCATCCCACAAACCCCTCGCTCCCAGTGCCCGTGGATGCTGTTAGAGGCAGGCACAGAAACGGGGCCCCACAAAGGAGCCCTGAACGCTCCCTCTCCCCCCCTTCCCCTAACTTGCATTTTCCCTCACGTCAGCACCGCGGAACCAAAACGCCGGTGGGGCTGCACGGCAAAGTCACCTTAGGAACACGTGGATGGGAGCTCAGCAAGTCCTGCTGGAAAAGCAGGCAAAGCACTTTCCCTGCCTGCTCCAGGACTCCTTGTTGGACAGGCTTCAAGGGACGGCACCCCAGGACCACCCCTTTTCCACAGGATCTCAGGGACACCCTGGACCCACCTCTCCGTGTCACCTCCCCCAGCTCGGGGTGCCCAAATCCTGCAACCCCCACGGCGGCGTGAAACCGGCGCTGGAGCATCCCCACCGTGGCCACCTGGCAGGGAGAAGCACCAGTAAGGACCCCCCAAAACTGGGCTGGCACCCCTGCACTGATGCCTCAGCAGAGCCCAGGGACAAATATCCTTGTGAACCAGAAGCATTTTTTCACCATGGGCCAGGATTTGCCAAGGGACCTAACGGAACATCGCGTTCGCCGCGTGCAAGGAGGAATTGTCCGGTTACTGATACAGAAAGAGCCGCCTACCTCAAACCAGCTTAGAAAATAAGAGAGTTTGGCCCAGGAAGATAAAAATCAAGATATATTTTGCAGCATGAAAGGAAAAAAAAAAATAAAAAATGAAGAAGCAGCAGCAGCAGCAGCAGCAGCTGTGTTTGCAAACCACCAAAGCGACACGGAGTTCAAACGGGGGTGAAATGGGGGAAGCGTTTGGCATCGTCTGACACGGCTTCGATGTTCCAGGTCCGCGGAAGGAGAGAGGAGCAACCCTGAAGGGCATGGAAACCAGAGGGCTGGGAGAAGCGAGGAGGTTGCCAAAGCAAGAGGCGAGCCAGTCAGCCAAAGCACGGCCCGAGTCTATCGGAAGGTAACTCGGTCTAGCAGGGAAAGGAGTTAAGGATGGTTTTAGGGAGGAGCTGCTTCCACGAGGCGCCCGGGCGGGATTTCCCACTCCAGCAGCGTGGCAGGTACACGGCTGAAAGAGAGAGGGCTGCAGCTCCAGCCTCTAAAGGTCGAAGACCATGAAAAGCCCAGTGGCTCAAAACACCTGCAAAAGGAAAACAACTCTCAAAAGACTGACCCAGCAAGCCGGCATGCTCCGTCAACCTGCCCTGCACTCCAAGTCCTCTAGAGCTCCTTAAGATGGGATGGGGCGTAGTCCTGAGGTAGCAACCTCAAGAGCCTGAAGACAGCGCCTGGCCCATCCGAACGGGTGTCGTAAATCGTTTGGAAAGCACTCAAATGGAAAAGCAACCCTCTGTTCGAGAGGCTGAAGCAACGAGAGCAAAAGGAAGAGCAAGTCAGCCACGGCACGGGCGGCACAGAGCCTCCACGAGGGTCACCTGTCCATCAGGAGCAGCCCAGCTGGAGTGACCGGCGAGCTGAAGTTGGCCAAGCCAGGCAGAGTTTTCCCCGCTGCCGAGCGGGAGAATGGCATTAAATCAATTCAGATCCGAGCGGGTTCTAGGGAAAAACCCTAAAAACACACCCAAATAAAAGAAATTCGCAGTCATACTGTTAGCAAGGTTGAGTTCTCACTCTGAGAGTTGAGGTTCTTACGTCAGGTCACTCGTCACGTCAATAGAAAGCCCTGGTGCAGGCTGGAAAGAGAGGGGCATTTCTGCCAGACCCTCCCTCCTTCCCGAGACAAACCTGCTGATGGTTTGAGACCACCTACACGAAGTTGTTAAAGCTCAGAAATATCTGGTTATCGATTTAGAGGATTCATTTTCCAGTGGTTCAAACCTTACTTTAGGGCCTGGAGATTGGAAAAGACACGGTGCTCTGCTTTTGGCGGTCGCAGGTTCCCGAGCGTCCTGCTGGGAGAGGAAGCACAACCTCTAAAGCCAGGTAAACCGAGGCAGAGCAAGCAGCAGGCTCCGACCTAAAAGCTCCCGGGGAGCGTGGCGTGGTCAGAGAGCCAGATCACAACCGAGAGCTCACGTCTTTCTCCAAACATCTCAGCCCTTGGAGGTTCAACCAGCAGCAAGAGCAAAAACCAAGGCAAAGCAGAATTAAAGGCGAGATTGCAGAGAATCTCTTGGCAATTCTACCTGGGAATAAACAAAAGTTTCATATGCAAATAGAGAGCCTGGGGCTAAAAACATGCCTGCAGGCTCTCCAGCTCTCCTGACGTTTTTTTTTCTACAGCCTGAATCCACTCAAAGCAAGAATATCTCCATGAAACACTCGGTGTTTTATTCCCAGGCAGGCTGGAGGGTTTAGCACTTTACCGCAGAGGAAGAACTGTGCAAACCTGGATGCAGTGGTTGATTTTACCACTTCAAACTTAAAAAAAAAAAAAGAAAAAACCAACTCTAAATATTTTAAAGGTAGGGATTGCTCGGTATTAGCACTAAGCATTTACATAGCACTTGCAGTCTGTAGGCCACCAAGTGCTTGTCCAAAGTGCTCAAATATGACTTATCCCCATTTTACAGATGGGAGAACTGAGGCACAGAGAGGTTAAGTGACTTGCCCAAGGCCACGCAGTCAAGAGAGTGGAGGCAAAGCAGGAAAGTGAGCCCGGCTGTTCTCAGGTCACACCTTGCCTGCTAAAAACAAACCAAAAAAAGGCCTATGCAATCCAGAAAACCACCAGCCACCAAACCTACCCTATTCTGAAGAGGAAATACATTCTGGTGAAGAGTTAGAACAGCATTACCAAGGGGAATGGTGGGCAAAGGGAGGGACACGACCCCGGCGGGTGTCACAGCCGACACAGCCGGGCTGGAGCAGGAGGAAAAAGGGGGAAAACGGTGAAACCAGCAGCAACACATTTTCAGCTGGCGCGAAACGCTGGGCTTAGCTTTGCACGGAGCCATCCACGTCCATCCGCAGAGCTGGGCACTTCCAGCTGCTCTCCCCGGGCTCAGCACCTGCCGACGGAGGCTTTGGGGACCCCGCAGCCAAACCCCGCTCGCTCGCACGCCTGCGTCTCCCCGCTCGGCAGTTATCAGCAGAGATTAAACATCACACAGTAAGAAATCACATCGCCACGCGGCACTGAGGAACATTTGCCTGCGATACACAGAGCGTCGGGCACAGTTAATGGAACCCACCCTCATCAAAGCTGGCACACGCCGCCCCTGGAGGGGGGAACACCCTCGGATCGCGTCAGCCCCGTACCTGCGCGCTCGCACGGCACCGAGCACGCGTTACCGAGGCTCAAATGCGTTCGCACACAGACAAATGGTGATTTCTCACATTGATTCGAAGGCTCGGGGTCTTTCTGGCTTTTCCCTTTCAGAGATAGGTAAGGAAAGATGTCACGGATGGTTTTGCTGCTGTTACCTTCACGTCAAAGGAGGCTGGGAAGGGGGAGGCAGGGAGATTTTCACAATTACAGCTTTCCTGGGATTATTTGGTCATGTTTTTATCATAATCAGATTCATGGGATTACCAGTTCCCGCCTGGGTTGTTAGGTTCTTGTCACTTAATTACACCCTGTGTCATTCAATTTCTTCCGGCGATTGAGGGCCAGCTGCTCAATCCCACACTTTCCCCCTAAACGCGCGCTGCGGACGCAGATGTCAAAAGCTCCATCCATGCCTTTGAAGCCTAGAGATCTTTTCCAAAACCGAGGTGCAACACCCCCCTTCCCACCCCACCCAAGATGTTTGGGGTGGGGGAGAAGTGGATTTGAGGAACACCCAGCCCAAAGCATCCTCCCCAAAGCATCCCCCGGCTCCCCCCAGCTCGTCCCCGCCGTGAGCCGCCGAACCCCTCGGAGAGGCGGCAGCGTAGGGGTGTCCCCCCCTCCTTCCCATCACCTCCATCCCCCCGTGGTGTGACACCAGCTCCCTCCACCGCTCCTGTTCAACCTCCTGGGCCCGGCGCTAGGCTAGAGCAGGGTGGCGTGCCCGCTGGTGTCATCGTGGTCCACGCTGTTGAGAATGGCTGTCTGGTCTTCAGGGAGCTGCCGGTGGCAGAGGTCGTCCTTCAGCGCTGAGAGCCGGGCAAAGGGGTCCTGACGAGGGTGTCTCTTCTTCTTGCGGAGGCAGACAGCTTCGTCAGGCGACAGTACCTGAGAGCTGGGAGGGTGCTGAACCTGGGAGGCAGAGCCGTCTGGGGAGGGGGGAGAGAAGGCAGATGGGACCAGGGCCAGCAGCAGGCAGAGCAGAGCGCTTTGCTCGCTGCGAAAGGGAGGTGACAACAAGCCTGGCCCTGAACGCGCAGCGTGGCAAGAAAGGAGAACGTTGGGCATCAGGGAAAATGAAATTAATGCTTCAAAATCCAAACAAAAGACTAGAGATGGGAGACGCATGGAAAGGAGTCGGTTTGGAGGAGCAAAGGAGGGACAACCTGCAGGCAAGCAGCCCGGGGAGCCATCCCTTTGGGAGGCAGGGAACAAGGGCAGCATCCAGGAACGGGCTTGGAGACCCCCGGCGCTGGAGCCGGCAGGGACCTGCCCGAGCTCCGCTCACAGCAGGACACAGGGAATGCTGTTGGGGACCGCGGGGTCCTCGCACTCACTGGGTTGTTTTCTGGATTTCGAGGAGCCCTTGGATGACTTTTTGGGCTTCTTTATCCGCTGGTATTTCAGAGCTTCGAGCCTCTCAGGTGCAGCAGCGTCCCCGGGCGGAGATGGACGTTTTCTAGGAAGGAAAAGCAGACACGCGCCGTCAGCGGCTCCCGGCCACGCTCAGGCCTCTGGACATCCCCGGTGGGGGATCGGCCGATCCCAGCCGGCTCTGCCGTGGAAAAGGAAGAGGTGAGAAACCCGGGGCCGAGGGAGCAGGGCCAGCCAGGCATGCCAGAGCGCGGGATGGAGGAAGTGAGGCATCCCCGCTGTCCCCCTACGTCTCCTTCAGGTTTCCGAGCGGCGCCGCGACCCGGCCGGTGCCACCGGCCACGTCCAGCACGGGCACCCCCGGCTCACCTGCCTGCCATGCCAACACTGCTAAACAAAACAGGACGGGGCAGATCCTATGTCCGATAAGGCATTTCTGGGAAGTGGTAGAAAACCCCTTGGGATGGAGAGAGAGAGAAAGAGACAGGCAGAAGCGGCACGGCAGCATCGAGATCGAGACGGGCACCACGAGCCACCCGGGGCGGACAACACCGGCGCCACAAACAGCAGGGAGGCAGGATCCTGCTGGCCCTGCTCCCACAGCCAGAAAAACCAGGGGCCACATGACAGACAGGGACACCAAGGGCACACACCGACAGAGCCGGGAGAGGTACCTCGTTCCCAGGTCCCTGTGAGAAGCGACAACAGAAACGCGACAGCACGGGAGCATCTGCTCCTGGAACAGCGAGAGGCTGGGAGCTGGAAATGGAAACACTGACAAGGTTTTATTGCAAGGATGAGGAGGGGATTTGCAAAGGGGTGCTTCCTGCAGGAGAGCCAGCAGGTGCAAGGGATGGTTTATCAGCTGTACCCCCTGAGGCACTCTTCTACAGGAACCAGCTCGAGGTGCAGTATCCTCCCCTTTGCAAAGAGATTTTTTGTTTTATTTCCTTCACTGTACCTGTTTTTCCCATCCAAGGCCTGGAAAGCACGACTGCTGTAGAGAGCAGAGCATTAGAGGAAAACCTTTTCCTTAGGAGAGCAGGCAGTCCAGCTCTTATCTATAACACGTCACAGCATCCCCCCTTCTTGCTGCTTTCCCATCTCCTTCCCCCTTCTCCATTTTACTTCCACAACCCTCCAAGAGTCACCAACTCCTAATGCTAAAGAACAAGTCTGAGGCCACAGGTAATGGGATAAACCCAAGCCACCTGCAGATAAGGTGTCCAGAGACGACGGGAAGCCTCCACAAAGCACCTTTCACTGCGATAAAGCCAACGCCTTAAGTCAGGCTCCAATGACTAAAGGAGATTTAAACCAGCCTGCCTGCACCCTTCAGAGGGGGAGATGACTCTCTTCTGCTCTCACAACTTGGTCACGAGAGCCACACAGAGGACAGTGCTGACGGCAGCTCCTGCATCCATCTGTGATCGGGGCGGGGATCAGCAAACCCCGTGAGCCACAGGCAGCAGGAGGGCAGGTGGAGGAGCCACCTCAGCTGGCTGCAAGAGGCAACATCAGTTCCTTCAGACTCCTGCTTCGGCACAGAACCACTGAGGATGATGTCACCCTGTCTGTCAGCACCGTGTGCCCCATCCAGCAGTGCAAAAACACTGTGGCTGCCGGCGGGAGCAGCAGGGAAGGGCAAGGACACGGGCTGGAGCACAGACCCCGCAGTCCCGGGCTGTGATACCAGAGTACACCCGCCCATGGAGAGTTTGGAGCTCCTCATCTCCCCTGGGGTCCAGACAGAGCCTGGCTGGCACTGAAGACACCCTGCAGGCTTTCCCCCGTGGGTCCCCACGTGTGCCAGCACTGCAGAGCACAGCGCGACAGCAGCGCTTCCCATCCGACATTCCGAGCGTCTCCAGAGCGGTGAAATTTCAGCTGGAGTGCACAGGAGCTCCCAGGAGATTTTTCCCCTTGGGGAGCAGAAGGGTTTTCGGTTTTTTTGAAGATGAGTGTGATTGCGAAGCTTCTCAGTTCTGCTGGCGGCATTGGAGAGCACCCAGGGAAGTGCAGCGTGAGGTGAAGAAGCAGCTGAAGCACAGCAGACGCAACAGAAACCCAAACACTGGGCACGGAAAAGCTCCTTTTCATGCTTTCCAACGCAACAGAGACGTCAAGGTGCAGAGAGCTCCCAGAAAACCTCTGTTCCAGCTCCCAGCAGAGCATCGCATCAGCCGAAGATGAAGCAGCTCATTAGACATGCCGGGAGTCCCGCTGGCTGATCCAAGCTTTGCCTCGTCAGGAGGACGACGTTTACATTTGCAGAGCTCAAACACCTCCCCAAGTGCAACCAGCCTCCTGTGAGAGGTGCTGCCAGCAGCAGCTCTGCCCTCTGAGCTGAACCAATGCAGCCAGCCACGCACATGCTGGCTGAAGGTGGGACCACAGCGACCCACAGGTCACAGCATGGCATTCCCTGCAGCAATTCCTGCTTGAATGGCCAAGGACAGCCTTTTCCCATGCATAGCCACCATTCTGGGGGGTGCACAGGAGTTACATTCCTGCAGGTACTTGGCTAACGGTGACTTCAGCTGCTCCAGCTCCATCGCCCACGGAGCCCACGTGTGCCAAGCCCTGGACACCACCGAGCTCGGTGATCCTGCCACCATCCTGCCCACCAGCACCTGCCTTCTTCCACCTCTTCCCACCACCCAGACAGCTTTGCTGCTGTTATTAAAGCTCAGCTTGTAAAAGTCTCCTGCTCCTTCCACTCTTTTTTCTTTCTAAGAAGAAGCTATTGTGGCATGCTGACAAAATTAGACAGATTTACACGAGGGATTATGAGGAAATTGCCTGAAGCTCGTTTCCACTAGTTCTCCGTAATTGGACTCGTATTTATACACACAAACATAAACAGTGAGTGCACTGAACCCATGTGTCACCACAAATACTGTCTGACCTCTGGCAAGGCAGAGATACAGAGGACAAAACGATGCTACTCAGCAGCCAAATTTTATCTGCTCTACCCACCCTTTATCTCTTCAAAGGGCTCCGATTCTTCCAAATTAATTTTCATTTTAAGCTCAGCCAAAAGCCTCTTCCTGCCCCCAGAGTTCACATCTTGGGCAGCTGCCCACGCACGAGGGAGATCTTGAATACCAACAGATGGGATGTTCAGGGAGGTGGGAGAACTTCTGGAAGCTTCAGTGTAGAGCCAAGCAAAGGAGCTTTGAGAAGCCCACGTGAACTCCTGGCACAAACCTTCTGCCAGGCACCACCAACACCTGGAGCAGCAGTTTTCCTTGAGTCTTCAAAGGAAAACCCTTCTGCATGAGCAAGTGTCTGGACTGCATGGACTGGGAGGTACTTGAGAGGCCACAAAGATACTGAAGGATGTCCAAGAGTCCCAGGACAGGAAAAGGAAGGAGGGGAGAAGAAGTATCCAGCCCAACACACATCTCAGCTGCTCTTCTTCAAATGTTCTTCCACGTACAAAGCAAATATATAAGGGAGAAGACCCCTGAGAGCATCACTGACCTCTTTCCACCCAAAAGGAGAACCCATATAAAGGCAGGGTCCAGGAGATTCAAGGACACTACACATGTATTTATATATATTTAACCTCATGGAGGTCTCAACACGCATTCCCCGTCTCCTCCTCTCCTTGAGTCAAGACACTGACATCCGGGAATAGTTTGGGTGTGTTAGAGCATCCACTTGGATAAAGTAGAGTATCCACTTGGATAGAGTATCCACTTGAAAGGAGCCCACCGTGTCCTTCAACCCTTCATCCTCCTCACATGAAGAGCTCAACTCTCCTACAAGAGGCTCCTGCAAGTCAGAATTCCCACTCTGCTCCGAGGCAGCGCTGGCTGCTGCCTCCATCCCGGAACGCTTGGGATCCTTCAGCACAAGGGGTGCCAGAGAAGCACCGCGGTGACGGCCCCAGCCCAGGGCTGCTGCTGCTGCCAAGGCACCGCCGGGAGGGAGGGAGGAAGGGGCTGGTCACAGCGGGGAGCACACCGGAGAAGGGGGGCCCTTCTACAGGTCTGCAGACACCACAACTCATCTACACAACGGACTTCACCACCATGCTGACGGAGAGGAGAGAGGGCGAGGGAAACGGGGCCGGGCTGGACAGGAAGAGGGGGATACAGTCATGGGGAAGGGGAGGGGAGAGAGGAAGATAAATGAAAAACAGGAGTGAGAAAATATATAAGGAAATTAAAGAGACTGAAAAGAAAAATAAAATAATAATAATAATAATAATTAAGAAAGAAAAGAAAAACGCACTCAGACAAGCGGACTCACAACTTCTCCAAGCGGAAGGAGGCATGGAACACATGCAGAGGATCAGCACATGGACAGTCTTTAAAGGGGAACCTGTTTTCTTTCAAGCAGGGAGCGAGGGCTGCTGCTCCTCCCGCACGCCTGGCGCCGACATCCCTTCATCACTCAACACTACGCCACGGCCAAGCCCCCCAGCTCCCAGCACTGGCAGTGCTTCCCCTTCAAGGGGGGGCCTGAGGAGGCCCCCCAGGGCAGGCTGCCGTGCCAAGGGGCAGGGGAGCTTGGTGCCTGGTCTGTGGTTTTTGGGTTTCCCTCTGCAGGGAGACGACAGCCTCCTTTTCCCTGCTCCGAGATGCGCGCTGCATACTAAGAGAAGAAGATGGGAGAACTCCTCGTGCTGGCTCAGTAACGGCATCGTTTATCCCTGCCCATCCACGAAAACCTCCTGAGCTTCACCCAGCAAAAGCCACCATGCTGCAGCACAGAGCTCACAGGCTGCCTGTTCCTCTCCTCTCAGCTTTTAATGCTGCAGTAGAGAAATCTGGCTGGTCTGGTATAAAAATCCCTGTGCTCCACATGCACTGACAATTTTATGACCCCAAATCATCAAGAAATTACTTGGCTGGGCTCTCTATGGGATTCCTCGCTTATTAAAGTGAGATTTATTCTTCTGGCTTCCCCTTTTTGGGGATAATGACTCTGGAGTCGCTCCTGTGACTGCAGCTCCCAGCAGCATCCCCGGAGTAGGACACGCAGCTGCTCCCATCCTGCTGGGCAGTGTGACCCTGCTCCTCAAAATCCATCAGCCCATGGCAGCCAGCACTGGAGCCAGCCAGGATCTGTGCAAGAGCCTCACCAAACTTAGACATGAGCCTGGACTCACCTCTGCTGTGCTAAAGCCACGTCCGCTCGTGTCCCTAATGCTGCCGGAGCGGGGAAGTGCCACAGAGCAAGAACAAACAGCCACGTCCTTGTTGAGGGCTTCCCCATTTCCCAAAAAGCCTGGGCACAGCCCAGACCTCACCAAGGCTTGGTGCCAGCTTTGCTCCTAATGGGACACCAAGGGAAAACAGAAAGAGAAGGCAGCCAAGTGCTCAAGAGCTTTGGAGCCGCAAGGCTCAGACGGGATGGGTTTTGTCATGCCGAGAGGATGGCTCCTACACAGAGCACACATCCTGTCCCTGCTCCCAACACCCCCTCCTCGCCAATCCTGCTCTCCCCACCCCAGGACAACCCTCCAGGCCGGCTGGTGGAATTCACCTCTTCTGGAAACATCTCCCTGATTTCTCTAAGCATCCCACCTCTCTCTCATGAGGCTCTTTTCCAGCCCAACAAGGCTCCTCAGGCTGTTGGAGAACATCAGCCAGGACCTCAACTCTTCCCAACCAAGGCAGCAAAGCTTAACCTTTTGTAAGGCCTGTCCTAAGGAAGTTTGGGTATGGCCAGGCCCTAGAAACAGGCCCATCTACAATCCCATCTCCCCTTTCATAACCAGCCTGGCTGATGGCCAAACAGGTCAGTGTTGCCAATCCTCTGGGTCACAAATCACTATTATCCCATCTGGATTTGGCAGTTTTTGTGATATTCTTCTGCTTTTAAGGTCTGAAAACCATCTCCAAGTCGCTCCATCCCAGTTCCAGAAATGTCCATGGCCATCTAGGAAACAAGCCCCATGAAGGCAGCCCAAGAGGAATTTTCTTGGAAGAATCTTTCAAGATCTGCTTAGGGCTGTTTAATTACAGCTGGGTCAGAAGAAGTCAAAGATTTGTCCAAAGAGAATTTCAGGGATGGAGGGATTTTACCATGACTACACTTGTGATGGGAAGGAAAGAACACCTTTCTGGCAGCCTGAGACCATAGTTCTGCTGCTGCCAAGCATACAGTCCATCTCGGGAGAAAGACTTCTCCCATTTTCCATGATTGAGGAGACTTGGGAAAAAGAAAACAGATCCAGGTACTGCTGGAAACAAAAAGTCCATGTGCTGGACTGCAACCGGAGACTGATTTTTGGAGCCCACTCTGAGCACGCTGTCTGCAGCTGGCTGCTCCAGATGTGGCTGTTTTTCCTGGCTTTCGTCGGCTCCTCCCGGTTTGGGTCATCCGGGACAGCCCCACCTCAACACACACCTCCCTAACACCACACAACCCTCGTGCACCCTGCCAGGGCCAAAGGTGCCACGCGTGTCACCGTCCCCCAGGAAAGGAAGGGCGGCCCCAGGGAGACGGCAGCTCGGCTCATCCCAAACCCCAGCCCCGAAGGCAGGGGAGCAGCGCGTGCTGCTGGGAGGGGAAACCCAAAAGCCACAGAGACTGTGCGTCCAGAGGTGTTTCCTAGTGTTTTCGGATTCTTTATTCCCCTTTAAAGGAAGAGATGGTATTGGAAAAGCCCCTTCCGTGTCCCCTGTCATGCCCCGCTCCCGGCCACCCTCCACAGCACCCACACCATCCTTTCGGACATGGATCACCCTTACCTATTGAGCTGAGGAGAAGCTTGTCTCGACAACACTGCCCAGATAGCTGAGATTAATCAAAAACAAAGCAGTTATCAACACCCGCAAGGAGCCGAGCTCCGCAACACATCAGCACGTCAACAACTCCAAAGGAAAAAGGAGGGAAAGAAACCAAACTGAAACACAAACGAAACGAGGCTGGAGAAGAAAGGGGGAAAGAAACAGAAGAGAAAGGAAAAGAAGAAACGAAAACGATAATCAACGAAGCGAATGGATACACTGCATAAAAGCACGGACAACAGTGCTGCTCTAACACGGCTCTGTCCTGGAGCTGGCTCTCCTTGGCATGCCCTGCTAGGAGACGTGGACCTGTGACTACGTCCCTAACTGCATCGCTCCGTTGATGGGTTTTCCAGAGGCACACAGAAGTCATTTCAGGCTCGTTCAGCTGCTCTCCCTCCCCATCCTCTCTCCCCTGAGCCCTCCTTCCTTCCGTTCAGTGCCGGAGGGATTTGCTAAGGCCATAACGCTTCCAGGTACCAGAGGGCGGGAGTGAAATGCGGAGGGCACTGCGGGGTGAAACGCTGCTTCCCCCCTCCCCAAAACACAGCCTCTTCTCCGAACGCCTCCGACCGCGCCGGCTCCGCAGGGCTGGGAGCCCCGGCCCCCGACTCCTCTCTGCCACAAGCCGGAGGAGGGGGCTCGACCCCACCAGACAAGAAGCCAGAATGAAGCGAGACGAAAGGATGGGACGAAAGCACGGCTACGGGGTCTAAGGTGCTGTGAAAGACGGAAGGAAAGAGGAGAAATAGAGAGAAAGAGAGAGAGAGAGAGAGAGACGCTTTTGCCTGGAGCAACCCTGGTACCTGGAAAACCAGCCGCTACTGTCTAGTGCAGCCACATCCCTCTTTAGGGCAGGATCTGAGCGTGCCGGCAGCCTCCCGATCTCCGCTGGGCTTAGTTTATTTTTATTTTTCCTCCTCTCCTGACATGCTGCTGGTGTGGCTAAGTCCTTGATCTCTCCCTGCCCGCGTCCTGGGGCTGCAGCATCCCTTTTGCAGGTGGGGCGGTGACCGTGATAGCTGTTTCTGTCATGCATTAAAGCTCTCTAGACTCCGCGGGAAGGAAGAGGAGGAAGACAGAGGCGCGGCGGCGGCGGCCCTAACGTTCGAAGAAAGCCAAGAGCCAGCAGCTAGAAGAGGAAACAACCTCCAGTGACACCAGGACACTTACCTAAGCGAGCCAGGTCTTTGTACACCTGGTAGACGGCCCGTAGCCCGAGTCACGGCGCTCCCAGATTCCCAAGGGACCGGGAAGGTCGCCTGCCTAAAACCCAGCGCTCTCGGGCGGCGGCCATGCAACCCGTGCCCGTGGCACCAGCCTCTGCCTAGCAAAGCCCGCGGGACGCCGTCTCCAAAAGGGATGCTGCAGCGTGCCCAGAGAGACCCTACCAGTTGGGATGGTGATGGCAGGGAGGGAGTCAGAGGGAGTGGGTGAGGCAGGGTGGGGGAAGCCAGGAAGGGGCCGGGGGGGTCACCACGGGGCTGACACACTTACCCCGTGGCGGCTACCGTGGTGGTGGATGTCGGCTCCGGTTGGAGAATCTCCTCGCCAGCCCTCCTCGGAGAAGGGATGTCTCCGAAAACATCCATGGTGTCCACGGGCAGGGAGGAGCCCTGGGAGTTGGAGAAGCCGGTGCCCACGGGGGTGAAGGCGGTGGTCGGTCGGAAGCTGGGGCTGTCCCCGCGGCTGCTCGGCGCCGGAGATCCCGTGGAGGACGGAGTGGATTTGCGGGAGAAGCTGACGGCCGCGGGCGGCTGCAGCGTGATCTCCGACACCTCCGCCTGCTGGATGAGCCCCGGGCGGGGCCGGGCGCGGGCGGTCAGCTCCGGGGAGCTGTTGCGGGAGCTCAGGGGACTTTGGGTCAGAGGAGAAAGCCTTGAAGGTTGTAGCACCACCTGATGTAAACTGGGCTCAGCCCTCCTGACCTGCCGAGGGCTGGGCCGAGGTCGGGGTTGGGGCTCGTACCACCTGGTGTCCAGGCTGAATGTGCTTGTGCCGCTGGGGCCGACGGGCTCGGACGGTTCGTGGTAAGGCAACACGGGTATGCCCATACCTTGGCTGGTATGTCTTAGCTGCCCTTGACATCCCATGGGTTGCATAGGTTTGTCCTGCCACTTGGTGGTAGCGGGCACGGAGGATTGACCCCTGCCCGGTGACTTGCCGGTCCAGCTCTTTGGTGCCTCCAGGGGCAGGATGCCCGAGTAGGACGCGGGGACCACCTGGAGGGAGGAGGGGGGCGGCCCCCGAGGAAGGCAGCCCGTGGGCTGGGAGCCCTCGGCCGCCTCGCAGGGCTGGAGCTGGTGGGGGAACGGCGCGGGGGCCAGCTCCAGGCTGCCGAAGGGGAACTCGGCCCTGCCCCAGGGCTCGGGGGACCGGCCCCCCGTGGGGGTCTGGGCCAGGGGCAGCGTGCTGTTGGAGGCGTTCTCCCCGTTCTCCTCGGGGATGGTGGGGTGTCCGAAGGGCCCCTCGGGGGGCAGCGGCGGGGAGGACATGACCGAGCTTAGCGGGCTGACTTCTGGCATGTAGAAGGGCGGCGGGTCCACCTCCCCGGGGCTGCTGCTGCTGAGGTAACCGTAAAACTGGTGGTGGAAAGCCCGGGGGGCCGGCGGGCGGGCCTGGCCGGTGGCCTGCAGGGCGCCGGGACCCTCCAGCGCCCGTTGGAACCGGGGGCTGTATGCTGGTGGCTGAAGGTAGGACTCCTGGCTGGAGGAGAGAGGGGTGAGCTGGGCTTTCAGGGCGGTCACGGAGGTGGGGACGACGGGGTCGTCGTTCTCCTCGTCCGACTGCCTGAACTCGGGGTACATGTCCGTCTCCTCCACGAAGGGGAAGCCCTCGATCCGCCGTGTCTTCAGGGAGGGCTCCATCTCCGCCGGGTCCATGACGAAGCGTCCGTCCGGCCCGCGGCTGATGAGCTCGATCGGGGTGGTGGCCTCGGCTTCGGCCTCCGCCTTGGAGACGCTGTACTTCTTGCTGCTGATGGCTCGTTTGGTCTTCTTGTAAAGGGAGAGCTCCTTCTCCTTGGTGGGGCTCAGCATCCGCTTGGCCTGCGGGCCCTGGTCGTCAGAGGACTCCGAGGGGGGACGGAGCGTGCGGATGCTCTCGGGACTCACCTTGCCGGAAGACAACCTGGACCACAGGGGAGAAAAACCGAGAGAGGGGACGGTCACCCGGAGCGGAAAGGAGCTCTTCTCGCCCAGAAGAACAACTCTGGATCCGGAACACAAAGTGCTACCAGCTCTCCAAAGAGAGGAACAGCTGGGAGGAATTGGCAGGGGTTAACCAGGATGGCAGAGTCTGGCCAGCAGCAGTGCACAACATCCTGCTCCTTGGGAGGGCAGCTCGGAACACTCAGGACAGAAAGCTCACACCAACACCTTGCAATAAGCTCCACCAACACCCCAACAAGCTCCACCAACACCTTGCAACAAGCTCCACAGCCTCACAGGGACAAAAGACACATCCAGAGCTCGCTTCCAACTCCTTCTGAGGTTTCCTATGTTCACCTGAGATATCCATGCCCAGGAAAGGCCCTGAGAAGAGGGACATCAGGCAAATGTTCCCTCCCACAGAAGTCAGCATCTCACTTGGAGGAGGATGGACCTGAAGGACCATTTCAGACCAACTCTTTCTCCCATTCTCAACACTCAGACTTTAGGCTGAGCGCCTCAAAAGGCAGAGAGCACCAGAACAGTTCCCTCATCCCTATCCAGAAAGCCTCAGACAAACAGCATTGAGAGGCAAAAGACAGCAGATCCAACAGAGACAGTGCAGGTTATTTCAGTGCAGTGGATGAAATGAAAACAAGTGAGATTCAGATCCACCGGCACCGGGACATTTTGCAGCAGTCCAGGAGCCAAAGCATGAGGTGTCCACATCCCAGACTCCTGCACTCCCATGGGGGAGATGCTCCTGCTGGTTTGCAGCTACACATGCTTTTAATGGGCTCTGCAAGGAGCTGTGGCTACTGCAGCACCACGATCCACCACCTTTGGGCACATGTGGAAAGAGGCTTCAGCAGGGCACTCTTCAGGAGGAAAGATGAATTTCCCAGGAAAAAACAGAGCCAACAGAGAATGGCTCAAAAACTACACCGAGCTGGCAGGAAGGACTCCATATGCAGCAGGCTAGTCCTTCTCCTAAGGAGTCCCTTCCAACTGCTGTGGAATTGAGTTCCACCCACCAACTCCAGCTTTGGAAAATGTTCACAGATCCAGCGGGGTCATCTCTTAGCTCAGTTTGCTGCATTTGTCCCTGCTGCTTTCTGCTCCAAAGCCCCTCTGTCTCTTGTGAACTGCTGTGCTCCCAAAAGTTCAGGGAACACCCAAAAACAACTCATCAGGAGCAGCCAAATAAGGATGAGGAATTTCCATTTGAGCTCTGCAATGTAGGAAGGAGGCACCTTGAAGACCCCACAGCCTGGTGCCGCAGCTAGGACAGATACTTACGGGGACTCCAAACTCTTCCTGCAGTGGGTTATCGAGAGAGGAGGGTCTGGAAGAGAATAAAAAGGGGAAAGAAGAGAGAACGCTGAGGAGGCGCAACACGACAGGGACAACACAGACTCAACATCAAGACAACAAAAGACACTCAACGAGAGGCCAAGGTTTCATTGCTCCAGTGCTTTAATGGTTGCTGACAACAAACAGCTCCCGTCACAGGGTCCTGCCCGTCCTGCTGCCGCAGCCCCGCAGGCTGGAGGAGACGGAGCCGCTTCCCTGCCCTCTCCAGCTCCCCAGCCGCCCTTCTCCCTACCAGCCGCTCCTGCACGGAGGCTGCAGTCCCAGCTTTCGGGAAGCAGAGCGGCAGGGTCTCCTTTGGGGTCTTCTCTAGCCCAGCACTGCCCACTCCGGGCTGGGAGCAGCTGGAGAGCCCAGCTGCGGGGGGGACCTGGAGGAGGTGAGCGGTGCCCCCCCGTCTGTGTCCCCGAGGACAGCCCAGCCCTAAACCCCGGCTCTAGGAGTTATCACCACGTGGGAGAGCTCCCTCGGAATTCCCAGGCTAGTTTCTCTGGCGCCTCTTCACCCACCCTGCCTCTCCCGCTCCCGACCACGGGCGCTTTCAGGCACAGCCGAGGGAGGAAGTCAGGGCTTCACCTGAGGACGCGCACGGACGAAGAAGAGACAGACAGGGAAGAAGGTTATGACCACAACACAGCCAGGGGGGAGAAACGAGGAGGAGACAAGGAAGGAGGGAGGAAGCACAGCGGGAACGGACTCACCTTTCTTGCGCTTGAGCTTGCGTTTGCGTTGCTTGTTGACGAAGCAGGCGGCGAGTGTGCTGAAGAGGATGGCAGCAGCCAGGAAGCAGATGGTGGCAACGATGCCAGCCAGCACCGGGCGGGCTAGGCCCTCGTCCGTCAGGTCAGGCTGAGGGAAAACGTCTGGGGGGAAAAAACACAATTCAGTGTTACACCTGCTGCCTTCCCAGGGAGCTGCCACAGCGTGGAGGCACTGATAGTCTCTCCAGGAATGATAATCTCTGTAAAGACCCTGTTTCCAAGCCACCCCACCCGGGGAGAGCAATCAGCGCTGCTTCAGGGCAGAGGGGTTTAGTGATCTCACACCAGATCACAGAATCATAAGATAGTTTGGGTTGGAAAGGGCTATTAAAGGCCATCTGGTCCAACTCCCCTGAAATAAGCAGGGACATCTTCAACTAGACCAGGTTGCCCAAAGCAACCTGATAAACCTTTCTGTGTTAGCTGATGGACACCCAGGGAAGAAGCCTCCACACCGAAGAAATACATATTTATGTCTAAACACACACAGCTGCAGCAAACCTGCAGTCACCTCCCGGCCGAATAACGCCCTGCAGCAGCACAAGGTATTTCAGCCTCTTTTGTCAGGGCTTCATTTCAGCTTTCCAATGAACACTGGGCTCCAAAGCCTTGTGTCACCCTTCGCTAACCAGGAGCACGTGTGAACCCCCAGGAGACCTCCGCTGTGGGCACGTGCAGATGCGCACCCCGCACGGCTCGGTGCTCCCGCCGTGTGCCACATCCAGGATCAGCGCATTCCCCCGCTGGAGCACGGGCTTTCAAGCCTGGGAGAGCGGCTGCCTGGGGCCGGGCACCTGCCAAACCCCATCAGAAAAACTGGGCGTGAGGAGCAAGGGCAGCGAGCAGGGAGGCTGCAGCGAGCACACCGGCACCGCGTGGGGGCAGAGAGAGACCGCAGCATCGCGGAGCCGGCTCTTCCACGAGAGCCAGAAAATCCGGGCTCGCCGCATCCCCATCCCCTCCCGCTGCCCTCGCCTTCCCAGCGCCATCACCTCCCTCCCCCGCCTGCCCCTCGGCTCGGGGAGCATCCTCCGAGCTGGGTGTGCAGGGAACACGCACGAACTGCAGCGCGTTGCAGGCTCCCGCTTGCAAAGCCCTTTTCCCTGTGGACTCTGCACTGCAGTGCTACGTTTCCCTCTCTCCACCTTCCATTCCCGTTTCCAGGCTGCGCACTGGCCCGCTCGGAGCTTTGTTCTCCAGGCTCACCGCAGAGCCGGGCTGTGCTGGGCTCTGCAGCGCCCGGCAGCGCCGTGCTCGGGGGATTTGTCCTCACCTGCTCCCACCGGGAGGGTCAGCGCCGTGTCCGGCACACCCAGCTCAGCCCTGCACCCCTCCTGAGCCCAGCTCACGGCCCCACAGCCGGGGGGAGAAGAGGAGCCAGCCCTCACCTGTACTGGACACGCCAGCGACGTTGCTGGGTTCGCTGATGAGATCCTGCATGACCGCCAGCACGCGGAACTCGTACCAGGTGTCCTGGAACACCAAACACACCCGTCAGGGCGCCCACACGGCCTCCAGCCTTGTCTCCCCAGATCCTCCAACATCCCCAGGATGAATAAAACCCTCTAACAGCACCTTTTCAATGTTAGCAGGTCAGGCTTTTATCCTTGGCCAGGGGGTGTGAGGCCAACAAAATTCTGGCCTCCACTCAGTCACAGATACAAAACTTTTTCATCTATTTATACGTTTTCATCAAATAAAAATTATTGTTCATTGGTTCCAAATTACACAATTCTCTTTCATTAATTAGTATTCTATCCTCTATTGGCTATTGATTTCTCGCTTCTTATGCTAATTAGTGCATATTTTTAGTATCTTTGTCCTCCTGTAGGGACTTTCCAACGTACGCTGAGACTTTGTTAGTCTCTTTAGCTTCTGCTTTCTGCAAAATGTCCTTGTGGTCCATAAATCCTACATTCCAACCTCAACAATACATCCTTCTCTCCCAGGCTTTGTTCATTGAGTCATATCAGAGTGAGTTTGTCAAAACTTTAAGTTTCTCAGTCATTTCTCAAGCTGTGCTCCTACAAAAGTAGCTCATGACAACTTTGCCAAATGCTGGCTAAGAGTAATTGAACAATAACACACTGTTTATAATTCATATGTATATTGATTATGATTACTTAAAGCCATTAACTAAAATTATGAAAATGTTCTATCTTTTCCAACGCTTGCCCAGCCCCTTGAGGATCCCAGCCCAGGGATCGAGCCGCTCCAAAACTTCCCCGGAGCTGCAGCAGATGGTGCAATATTATTACAGAACTACAAAGGCTGGAAAAGATCATTGAGTTGGGTACAGTGCGGGCAGCCCCTGCTCACCTGGGACAAGTCCTTGGCCAAGAACTCGCTCTCAGAGCCCGGGATGCCATCATCCAGGATCTCCCACTTCTCCGCCACGCGGAATTCCATGATGTAGCGGTCGATGGGGAAGCTGTGGTTGGCGGGAGGGAGCCACGACAGGAGGACGCCTTGCTGTGTCCGGTTGGCTGTTAGGCACCTCGGTGGGGTAACCAACACCAGAGGCTCTGGAGTTGTTACAGGGAATGCTGGGGACAGAGCAGAAGGGACAGGGACACCTTTGAGATGGGGCAGGGCAAGCACGGGAGATCCTCTCCCACACGTGCCCCCAGCAGCAGGAGAAGGGCCACAGCGGCGGCTCCCACATTCCAGGAGTTTAGGGCACGTCTCGGGAATCTGGTCTCTTATCACAGAAATAGAAAAGTGGATTTTCAAAAGGATTTTATGAGGCCGTGACTCCAGGCCTTCCTGCTTCCTCCCATCTCCACCTGAGAGCACAAAGGCTCTGAGCTGTATCTCGTGCTCTATTAATACCTCCTGATCTCAGCTGAACTTAAGGAAGATCTGAAAGGTGACTGGCAAAGTACAGCTCTCCCATGGTGGCTCTCAGGACAAGCCTTCCAGAGCCTCCTGCATCCAGCAAAGTCTGCAAGCTTCAGCCAGGACCCTCCACAAACTATCTCCTACATGGCTGGATAATGATCATCTTCAGCAGACAGGACACATGGAGGAAGGCAAAGGCCCCCTTCTCCCCACAGACCTCCCAAATCCCTTCCCAGCCCTTCTCTTGTTCCCAAGGAGGACCTACCTAGAGTGTTCACAGTGACCACCTCACTGAAGGAGCTGGTGCCCAGCTTGTTTTGAGCCAAGACACTGAACTGGTAAGCAGTCTCTGGTTCCAAGGTATCCACCAGTAGCCAACTGGAGCCAGCTGGCACAGGGAGAGACAGCCAGTCATGGGGTCCAAACTGGGCTCTCTTCATCCTGCCGAGAGAAAAGGGAGCATCCTCAGGGAAGGTGTCTTTGACAGGGAGGACAAAGAGGCAGCATTAACTTCTTATGCAAAAATGGAGCTTTCCCGAGCGATGGTTTGGTTTGACAGCAGTGATGTGGATGGACGTGGGGCAGCCACTCGCCACCCACGAGCTGGCACAGGCCACCATCCCCTCGTGTCCCACTGGCTCTCAGGGACACTGCCACCAGCTCTCCCCTCTGCCCTGAGCTGGGTCAGGGACAACAGCAGTGCCAACAGCCCCGCTCTGACGTGATCTCCACCAGATTCCCATGGGCAAAAGTGGGAGCTGGAGCATTTTGGTGAGTGCTGCAAAGGGAACGGCTGACGCAGGAGACAGGCCCTGTTCCCATTTATACCTCGACGTCTCCTGAGCCAGAGCCAAGTTCTCCCTCAGCTGTAGCCCTGTACATGTCATCCCACGAGAGACATTTAACTAAATCCCCATCTCTGCCACATTTGCACAAGTCGGGGGCTGCCAGCACAGCCTGGGGCACCACTCAGGGTTTGGCAGCACAGCAGAGACATTGGCAGGGAGTGCAGGACAGAGCCTTTCTGCCAGGGTCTAACCACAAACCCAGGGTGAAAAACACTCCCAGAGCCACCCCGGTGCCACCCAGGAGCATGCAGCCACCTCCACAAGCCATTAATCCCACCAGGATCCCACATCCCAAAGCAGCACCACTGCACTGCTCCGATACTGCAAGTACTGGTGCTCGTGTCAGAGAGATGCTTTAGGGAGTCTGAGCCCTCAGCTGCAGGTTTTGGGGGTGTCCACAGAGGGTTTGGGAAGGATTGGTGCAGATGGTCTGTCCTGCACAGGTAAGGGGGCACATCTGCAGTCACTGGCACACAGCCAGGTGAACCCACCCAGCAGGAAAAGATGGAGCAAAGAGAAATAACGCTGCTGTCCAGGGAGCAGAAGGTGAGGCAGAGAAGCAGCAGCAAGCCATGGAAACGAGCAGGTTGGTGGAGAGCCATGCAGGTGCCGTGTGACTCAGAAAGCCTCTGGATCACTGCAGCTCCGGCTGGGGCTACAGCCAGGATCCCCCAGCACCACGGGGGCAGGAGGGCAGCAGGGCAGCCCCTCTCCTGGGCAGGTTTCCCTGTTTAATCCCACTGCCCTCACATCCCTCCTCCCCGGCGCTGCTGCGGGCAGGGACACACCCGAGAGGGGCTGAGGGTGGGGAAAGCAGAGGGTCAATGCAGCACCGGACCGGGAGAACCCCCTTGCCGAGGGAGGACGTGGCACAGCTGGAATGCTGCGGGGGCCCTGGCCATCCCTGGGGAGCGGGATTTGCATTTCCAGCCTCAACAACCGTAGATGCGGGAGGAGAGCACGAATCCAGAGAAAATGAAGCCATGTTTTGCTTGAGCATCCCACAGCCACAGCGGGGAGGAAAACGCACGGATGGCACTCCGGATGGCACTCCATGAGCCAGCTGTGTCCCACATCCCTGGTCCCAGGGAACAGCACATCCCCCAGGGATCACCCCCTAGGGTCAGGGCAAGACGGGACACTGCCTCCCTGTCCAAAGTCCCCACAGCTCCCCGTGAATTCCTTGATGCAAGCTTGGTGCAAACACCCTTCCCTGCCGGCTGCTCTCTCCCTGTGGAGTCTGGAAGAGCCACAGGGAGGCAGGAATCCGAGAGCAGGTTGCGGAGCAAGAGCAGCAGCAGCTGCTGATGCAGCCACGTCTCCAGAGCAGAGAGGTTTAACCACTCCTTCCCAAGGACATTTTCATCAAAGCAAGGTCTGCACCGCTCAGCTTGCTCCCTCATTTTCCCCCCTCTGCTCAATCCATTCCTTCTTTCCATCTCCAGACAGACAACCCAGCCCCGGGCTGGAGCAGAGCAGAAATCATTACAGGCAGCGTCTCCCTCTCTCCTCTCTATCAGCAGTCTCCATCAGGGCAAATTAAGGCAAGGAAAGAATGAGAGAGCAAGAGGAAAGGCTGAAGAATGCCAGCCCGAGCCTGGGAAGGGAAGGCATCACCCCCCTCCACGTTTCCAAGGATGATTCTTTAGAAGAAGATGACGATAGCAGAGCCCAAAGTAAACCCCAGCCTTGCTGCAGCTCCGTTTCTCCCTCCCCTGCCCCAGGGGAAAGGCACAGGGCTGAGCCCAGCCCTGCTGCAGGAAGGTGGGCTGCACCCACCGGCTTTGGGTGCTGGGCAGCACAGGAGCTATGGGAGCAAAGCCCCAGGGGCTCAGCCCCAGTGCCAGGATCTCACAGGGGCTGGTCATGATCTCAGCTGGGATTTAACCACCTCCAGGGAGCCACAGAGCAAGGAGAGAACATTTCTGCTTAGTCACAGCTCTTCCAGGACACACTCTCTAAAGGCTGCATTTTCCATCCTCTCCCTGGCTGTTAAGCCTCATAAACAGTTTATCTTGAAATTAGATGCCAGAGGCACAGCTACATGAATGCAAAGCATCTCCCGTGTACCACAAGCAGAGTAAAACCTGCTGGGGCAGACGGAGGCAGTGGCCAGCGCAGGAGGGAGAAGAAATACGGGAACTACGTGATCCCACCACCACCACCACCGCCACCACCCATCTCTCCGAGGAACCCTGAGGGAGCTCAGCCCTGGAAGGCCCACGGGCACAGAGCCGGGCACGCCACCCTCCCCACCCTCCTCCCCCCGGCTGCTCGAAGCTCGGGTCAGCTAGGAAGGAAAAGAAGCAGAGAGCAAAGCATGCCAGGATGACTCACAGAGGGCCGTACCAAACTGAGAAAGTCTGCTCGTATCCACCGTCATAGCCGGGCTCCCAGGAGACGTTGGCTGAGGTCATGGCGGCCACGACGTGCACGCTGGTCGGGGCGTGAGGGCTTGTCCCTGCGGAGAGAGGGGACAGCTCAGAGGGGAGCAGGACCAGGGCTGGAAGGGGTCTTCTCCCAAGCCATGGTCCGAGGGGACTCCTCTTGCACCAAGCCAAGGCCACCGGAACTTCTGCTGGAAATGGCAGCAGGACAGGTGGCCAAAATAACAGCACAGAGAAAGGCAACTCCAGCAGGAAATAACATTTAAAGGAGACATTGCTCTTAGAATCATAGAGTGCTTTGGATTGGAAGGAACTTTAAGGGACATCTACTCAAACCCTCCTGCCATGGGCAGGGACACCTTCCACTAGACCAGGTCACTCCAAGCCCTGTCCAACGTGACCTCGAACACTTCCAGGGATGGGGCAGCCACAGCTTCTGTGCCAGGGCTTCACCACCCTCGCAGGGAAGAACTTCTTCCCAATATCCCAAACTGTCTCTCAGGTTTAAGCCATTCCCCCTTGTCCTGCCACCACAGTTCTCTGTGGGGAGCATCCCCATCTCCTGCCTTGCCTGGGGGGCTCTCCCCAGGCCCCTTCCCCCCCTGCCCGTACCTACGACGGTCAGGTGGGTGCTGGCAGTAATGCTTGCGACGATGTTGGTGGCGACGCACTCCCACTCGCCGTGGTCGTCCTTGCCGAGGGAGCGGATCTGCAGGGTCCCGCCGGGCAGCGTGTTGTGCTTGCTCCTGCTGGGCTTCCCTACCTTGGGCAAGGAGCGGGGTGGGGAGCCGGGCAAAGAGAGAAAAAACCACGACTCAGCAGCGGGTTGTGGGGCAGGGCGAGGCGGCGGCGGGGTCACTAAGCTACCTGCGCGGCCCAGGGGACACCGCCGGCCACCGGCAGGGGATCTGGTCTCTCCGGTCGTGGCAAGGCAGACGGTTCCCCCGTTTCCGAGAGGACCTGGGGGGCAACGCGAGAGGCATGCGTCAGGAGGCTGCTGCTCAGCACTCACACACAAGCGGGAAACCCCACGGCACTCGCACGGACACCGAGCCCCGCGCCAGGGCTCAACCTCCGGCATCCAAAGCTGAAACCGCTGCGGGAAGGGGCACCGGCCAACCCCAGCAAACCCCCTCCCGGGATGGGGAAGGCACGGGCTGTCCCAGGAGATGCCCAAACTGCCCCTCAGCCTCAGATGATGGCAGATGAGAGGCAGGGCCCTTCACGTCACAGGTCTGGGCAGCAAGGGCCCCGTGGGGATGTGGGAGGATGGCGTGCGTGGAAGCTCTCAAGCCAAGCGGAAAGATGGATCTTGTAACAACTCATCTATGCCCATCAGCCAAAGTTGTGCAAATCCCACGTTGTCTCGAGTCCTCTTCAGCTGTTCTTCATGTGGGGAACTCTGCTGATCGACACTAGGACCCACAGGCTGACGCCAAGCAGGAGGAACAAAGGAGCCCACGGACACGTGGGGTTACCAGTGCCAAGCCCAGGAGTCCTTCAAGAGACTGGGCAGCACTGGTGGGCTGGTGGGGAGGGAGGGAGTTGGCTTCTGCCACTGGGAAACTGAGCCCAGCCCAAGCCAGCCCTGACTGGAGTTGGAGGGGATAAGCCCAGAGCCACAGTGTGAGGAGGACCACCAGAAGGCACAAGTGGGATTGGGAAGAAACCTGACTGAGACTGGTGAGGGCACGGAAAGAAAAATAAGATGGAGAAAAAGACAAAACAGCCAACAGGCTTTAGGCAGGTCCCTTGCAATGTGTGCAAGTCATGGTCCTCCTTGTGCTGCTAAAAGGGACCAGAGATCCAGCAGCTCAAGCCACAAGGATTGGGAATGGTCCCACTGGGTGACACAGGAACCCAGCTCACTCTCAAGAGCCCTAAGAAGGGAATGGAAGGCTTGGAAGGAAGTTCCTGACAGCAGGACAAAGAGCCCGGGAGGTCTCCTGTACAGTGGCTTTCCTATGGGAGCAGTAAAGGTGGGAAGCAAGGGGAAGGAGGACTGGAAAGCCCTCGGTGCTTCCAGGCTGTGCCACCACACCCTGCTCTACGAAAAGGGATGTCTTGAAATCTTTATATCCAGTTCAGGATCATAGAACCAGCTTCTTCCCAGGGTCTTTGAAGTCACAGGGCAGTAGAGCAGGTGCTGACAGGTCCAGAGCCAAGAGACCCCTGGATGCGCTGTGGTGCCACATCCCCTCCCTCCACGGGAGGTGTGTGCTGCGAGAACCCCATTGCCACGACTGCCACGTCCTGCTGGCGACCACCTGGGAGCCAGGCGAGCAGGAGGGTGTCCTGTGGGCAGTGCTGGCGAGGCAGAGGAGGGGCCCGGGGCGGGGGCAGTGTTTCAGCTTTGCGGATGCTGCCGTGTCGGTTTCCCGGGAACACTCGGTGGCCACAAGCCGGGCTTCCCCCACCCACCTGCGGGACAGGACGGCAGTGGCTCAGCCCAAAGCGAAGCAGCTGTACCTGCAGTTTGTTCTTACCGGGACAGAGTGTGGCTTCTCTGTCTGCAATATTCACCAAAAGCCAAAGGCACTGCAGATTTGTCTGGCAGGCCGGGTACCTTTCTCCAGGCGATGATGGGAAAGGGGTCTCCGGCAGCAGCACAAGGAATCAACAGCTCCCTCCCTGCCTCCTGTCTGTACTCCCAGCCTGGTAGCACCGTGAAATAGGGGGGGTCCTGCAGCCAAGGGGACAAACAAGGAGTGTCAGCCCACTCCAACTCCCATCACCAAAACCAAGCCTTTCCCAAACCAACCCAATCCCCATTCCATGGCACACCGAGTTACACACCTGCAGGGAGATTCTCTCCACAGAGCCACTGCACTAGAGCACAGATTCATGGAATCCCAGAATGGTTTGGGTTGGAAAGGACCTTAAAGCTCATCCCATTCCAACCCTGCCATGGGCAGGGACACCTTCCACAAGACCAGGTTGCTCCAAGCCCCATCCAACCTGGCCTTGGACGCTGCCAGGGATGAGGCAGCCACAGCTTCTCTGGGCAACCTGTGCCAGGGCCTCCCCATCCTCACAGGGAAGAATTTCCTCCTCATATCTAACCTCCATTTCCCCTCTTTCAGTTTGAACCCCTTACTCCTTGTCCTGTCACTACAGTTCCTGATGAAGAATCCCTCTCCAGCTTCCTTGCAGGCCCCTTCAGGCACTGGAAGGCTGCTGTGAGATCTCCAAACAACTTCTCTTCTCCAGGCTGAGCAGCATCTTGCTTTTTACCTCCTCGAAACAGGAAGAAACCCACCCACATCACATCAGCCATCAACCTGATTTCCTCGCCCCGGCAGCCGCGCCGGCGGATGTGTGTGTCTGGTACACAAAGCGTTATCCTGTGAACCCTGGCGAGACACCATGAATCACCACGGCTCCCTCCCAGGCACAGGACTCCGTGTTCAGGGAGGGAAGAGGCAGCAGCTCCCACCCCAGCAGCACTGGGAGCTGCAGTGGGAGCCCAGCGCGCCCCGGGCGCCGCACGCAGCCGCAGCACGTGGGGCTCGAATCATCCATTTATTAAAACCCTCCTAAACCCAAGCCCGAGCCAGCAGGGCTGAGTGTTTTGTTGGCAAAGGGGACATTCCAGGGAGATGTTTCCTCAAACCACCCCAGCCCAGTGTCAAAACCTGTGCTGCTGCTCGGGCGGGACATTTCCAGCTACGCCAGACACGGTGCCCTGGGGCTTTGCCTGTGCTGGTGGGAAGCACCACAGCACAGACACGCCTCACCCTCGAGCCTCTGCTGTTCCCCACACAGCCCCGGGAGCTGCTCCTGGCACAGGAGGACACCGCTCCCAGCAAACCCATGGGATTTTGGCAGGAGTTACCTTCAGTACCAGTCGGGCAGGGGGAGACTGGCCCATCGTACCCAGGGCGTTATAAGGCACACAGGTGTAAGTGCCGAGAGCATCTTCAGTGGCCTCCTCGATCCGGATCGACCCGTCCTCCAGCAGGTTCCAGCCAGCATACTGCACAGGGAGAACCAGGCAGCTGATTCACCCTACACCCACCACGGCTCCTTATTTCCCCTTCAGCCAAGCCCCCCATCCACGCCCAGGGCGGCTGTCGCATCCCCAGGAGATGCCCAGTCCCACTCCCAATATCCAAAACATCTCAACAGAGAGAGGAAACTTGGGCAACATCAGTCCATCCAAAGACAGCCAGGCTCCTTCATGTAGCCCAAAAGATTTAAGATCAGAATCTAACACTAAATAAAACTTGTCCTAGAGTGGACAAGACAACTCCACCTGGAGGGCTGAGGGCACCAAGGACCAGGAGGCCACAGCAGCAACAGCTTTAAATGGAATTAAAACTTCGAATCGTTAATATTTAAGCAAAAAATTTAAAATATTGAGCGTTTTCTTTAAATATTTAATGGCTAATATCCTTGCTCAGACTATCAAACCATGATTAGAGGAAGATGTAGATTTGTTAAAAGGGTCTTTTAACCACCAGTTGCCATTGGAAAAATAAACCAGGGCCATCAGGAGGCGACTTTAGGGGGAAGCACGGGTCAGGTCTGGGAGACACAGAGTGTCCACAGGCACCGTGGGCTTCACACAAGAACTGGAATTGACTCTGCCCACAGCTGATAAGGAAAAGCAGTAACATGGGTTCCTCCTCTCCCGACAGACAGGGACCCACAGGGTGCCTGGTGGTGCTCGCCGCTGTTTGCTGAGGACATGAGGGTCCGAACCCCTCTGTGCCCCCACCTCCCCTCCCCTCCCCTCCCCGGGGGCTTCGTTACCTTCTCGATTCGCAGGGGACGCCCGTCCTTGTTCCACTTGACCAGCGTGACCGGGGGCTCCGCCTCGACCGGGCAGCGGATGTACCCGTGGATCCCGATGGGAACGTAGATGATGGGGGGCATGTTCACCACGCGGGCAGGATCTGGGAGGGCAGCAGCACCACGTCAGCACGGGCAGAGAGCCCATCTCTCCCCCCAGCCTGGCTGCAGAGGATCTACCTCGCTTTTGTAATGAATTCCAAACCCAGCACCACCCTGGCTCCCACAGGCTGTTATCCCAGGCTCGCTGCGCACAAATCCACCGGAATACCTGGCATTTCTGGGAGGCTTCGCTCATGTCCAGGGTGTTCCTACCTGGGGCTCATTAAGGATTGCATTTAAGAAGAAATGTGTGATATGCCTGCTCCCAGTTCCACACCAACTTGCATCCTGCTTAAGCCTGCGCTGCTCCGCCACGGCACGACACGTGCAAGGTGTGATGCACACCCAGCATGGCCTGGTTTTACACACCAGCAATCAAAGCTATTTCAACTGCCAAGCCTTAAAACCCACCCAGATGGGGAAAGGGATCCACGTCCAGGCTGCCACAAGTCCTTTACCTCCCATATCTGCCTGAACTCGTGTGAGGCTGGGTCATGCTGAGCATCAGCCATCTCACCCTTTCCAAGATGCAAAAACCTTAAAATACGTATCTAACCCCCCCCTCCACGCTGCACCACCCACGCAGAGAGGTGTCTCGCAATCCTCCAGTCTAGAATGTGTCATTAACAGCACTTCTAAGAGCTTTTTAATTAAGTGTGAGTGGGTTGAAGAGAATCTAGACTTTCTTTAATAAGAAGCTTTTTTAAAAAATGTTATTTTTAATAAGAAGAGTGAGTATTTCTACAATCTCGTCTAGACACTGGCAGCACGAGGTTATGGGAAAATCCTGATGGGGCTTACGCTGCATTAAGGGATAAATGTGGGGGTTTTGGGGTGCAACATCCCCGGGCTGCTGATGCAAAGTGGGGGGTAAACATTAAGGTGCTTAATAGGAAGGGATGGAAGATGTGGGGGCATCCTCTCCTTATCGCTTTCTTGGGGCAAAACCAGCAGAGTTTGGGAGCTCTGCTCCCAGCACGTCAGCCCAACCACTCCCCCAAACCGCACGCCCCTGGCAGTGGCACCATAACCCAGATTGCCCAGTGCCACATATGGAGCAGGTTTTACCCCCCTCTGCTTAACTCCACCTCTTAGGAAATGTAATCAAGGACTCCAGCAGCGCGGGAGAGGGTAATGGGATCGAGCCTTTCACTACTAGGTCACTGGCCGGGGGCCAGCCCAGCCCACAAATGACCCAGAGCTGTGTCCCCACCCGCTTCGGAGGGTGGGAAGCTCCCTCCCGAGGCACCAGCCCTGGTGTGGACGAGGTTTGCCCAGGAGGAAAAGGGTTTGTGACACCAAAAGCGAGCGCCCTTCCTCGCACCGAGGCCTGGCTGAGCGGCAGATTGTCCGAGCGCTGTTTTCCCTGCCATTAGAGCTATTTTTAACAGCTATCAGCCCTGACAAGCGGCCCTGGATTAGCAGCAGGGCAGATTTAATGGCCTGAGGCCACAGGCTTTCCCATGAGCCAGGCACATCGAAGCCCCAAATCACGCCTGTGCCTGGGCACAGCACCACTCCCACCGTCCCCCTGCCTGCTCTGCCCCTTCATCCATCCCCACAAGGACCTCCCAGCAGCTCCCCACTAACCAGCACCGGGTCTAAAGGCAGCAGCAGCTCTAAGGCAGCCTTGGAAAACCCACGTTGAGAGCCCACTTTGCTCAGGCCTGTCTTTCATTATGAAATAAAAGCGCCGCAGTCTTTTCGAGCAGAGCAATATTGCAATTGGAGCGGCGGCAATTGAGGCCATTAGAGTGGAATGTCACAGGATGCCGGTGGCACACTACCCATTACCGCCCGGGGATTCCGGGAGAACGAGCGTGGGAAGCAACGCTCCTGCTACAGCCCTTTCTCCCCCGCTTGTTTAGATCGCTTACCGCCTGAAAAATGCGACACGCCGGGCTCCGGAGCTCGCGGAACGGCCGCGCCGCAGGAACGAGCCCCCATCATGAACACCAAAAAACGCACGTTGGCACTGAGAGCCCCGACGCGGTGCTTCCCAGCAGGGTGAGGACACTGAGGGAGCAGCCATGGGATGATGCTCACCTCACTGAAAAACTCTGGTAGCAAAGGTGGACACCGGTCCCAGCTGAGCATGGGACGTCACTCAGGACGCTCAGACCATTTGCTTTCTTGTCTCCCACGCCCACGTGGGATGCTCTCAAGCTTTTGTGCTGAGGATGATTCCGTGTTCATCCAAAGGCTGCTGTCACATCAGCCTGATTCTCCCAGTGTCACACCAGGACACCAGAGCCCCTGGGGCTGCCTCGGAGCCAGGTGTTACCAACCCCAGCCCCATCCCTGCACTCACACTGCACTGTCAGGTAGGCAGAGGCTGATGGCGAGCGGCCCAGGCTGTTGCTGGGGATACAGGTGTATTTTCCAGCATCCTCTGGCTTGACACGGAAAATAATCAGCGTCCCGTCGATCAGGATCCGCACCCTCAGCTTCAAGTCGCTGCGAGAGAAGCGGAGAGGAGGATCACGGGGAGAGCCAGGGCAATGCCCAACACAGCCCCAGCTCCCAGCACAACCCAGGAGCAGCAGGAGGAGGAGAAGGAGGACATGCTGCCCTGCCAGCTATGAACTCACTTCTTGAAGTAGACGTTCTCCTCCTCCCAGTACCACAGGTAGGTGAGGTTCCCGGGATAGGCCTCGGCCTGGCAGGTGAACAGCGCATCCTGGGAGATGTTGACTGTGATGTTCTCCGGAGGGGAAACGATAAAGGGAGGTCCTGGAGGGGGGAAAAGTGTCACTCCTGCCACTACACACTACTTTGTGTCCCCACAAAGGCTGCTCTGGCTCAGCTCCATCACAGCATTTTGGCTGGGAGCTGCTGGAGGGCTCTGGGGCAGAGCTGGCCCCAATCCTCTGAGAACCACAGTGACCCTATTATTCCCAACCCTTTCCCTAATCTCTGGGCTGACTGAGAACCACAGTGACCCTGTTATTCCCAGCCCTTTCCCTAATCTCTACAGCTCTGAGGAGAGGATCTGCGCCCACGGTGCTTCTCCCAGGGCACACAAGGACACGCCTCCCTTCATCCCCAGCGCTTCTCCAGGACAGTATCACCCACAGGAAAAATCCAGGGGGAACACAGCAAACTGCCAGGAGCCAGCAGCTCGCCACTGCCACAAAAGCAGAGCAGAGGACAACCCCGTGCTCCTCTCTCCGCCGGTAGCTGTTGACCTAATTAAAGATTTATTTAATAAGAGAGGGAGCAAGGAGCAGGAGGCCTGTCATGCATCACCGCTGTCTGACGAGGCGCTTCATGACAGCCTCAATCTTTTCCCCGCTTCCCAAACAAAAGTGAGCTGCCATCAGGGCCTGGCTGCTCATCAGCACAGCCACCACCATGTGCCAATTAAGCAGATTCCTCCATCCTACAAACGGGATGCAGAGCCACGGGGCAGCCAGCACCACGCCAGGCACAGAGGCCTCGGGGGTCGCTCCGGGGTGGCACCACAGCCCTGTGGCCCGTGGAGATCCCCCCATCCCGGCCTCCCGGGGGATGCTGAGGAGCTGGAAGGTCTCACCTTGGACGAGCAGGCGCGTGGTGTGCACAGCCTCGCCCTGGATGCTGTAGGCCCGGCAGGTGTAGGCACCTCTGTCCTCCCGGCTGATCGAGAGCACCGTGAGGCTCCCGTCGCTCACCTGGCAACGAGGGAAGACCCTGGAGCGTGGGCAGGGATCCCCAGGGGGGTGGGGGAAGACCCTCCCCGCTTCCCACGGCAGAGAGCTGCCGGCGCTTTCAGGGCCGGATGAGAGACGGGTTTCCCCGCTCTGCAAGGCTCGGGATATTAATAAACCAACACACGCGTTCGTGCTCGACGCCAAGGGGAAGGGAAAAAAAAAAATCATAAAATAAATAAATAACCATCCCAGCGCATTCATCTCCCAGCAGTGACTGGCAGGCAGCAGGCTCCAAACAGCTCCTGCCAAGCACCCCGGCACCACTAGAGCTTCACGAGGAACCTTGCTGGAGTATTCCCTCCCCCCAAGGAGCTGCTCCATCGCTGGGGGATGAGGGGGAGACCCCAGCTTGGCCACCATCCTCCCTGTGGGGCCACCTCTCAGCTGGAAGAGGAGAGGACGGATTCCCCCTGGGGACACAGCAGAAGGATGGACAAGGGACTGTCGCCCTTGGGGTAGCAGCACCCCCATGCACAGGGAGGCCTCCCAGCCAGGCTTCCCCCCCACCTCATTCTGCCTCATCCTTCTATTTCAATTAGTAACAAATGATTCCTAATTACTCTCATTAGTGCCTGCGCTGATTCCAATGCCTGATTTACCAATTACAGCTCAGGGGGGAATCTCTGCCTGGGAGCCTCTGGGACGCAAAAAGGGTCCTGAAGGGGAGGGGAGGAGGGGAAATCCTCCCTGCTCAACCCTCCCCTGCCCCAGCCCTGCTGCATCCATCCCTGCCCGGGGGGATGCAACCCCAGGCTGCAGCCCCCGCCCCATCTCCAGGGTCTTGGCCCCTGGGCTGAGTCCGCAGGGAGCAGGTTGGGTGCACGAGCAGGGCTGTCCCAAGCACTTGGGGGATCTCCAGCCTGCACCCAAGGGCTGGCAGCATTACAGGCTGCTGCTCAGCAGGGACGGGGTGGGGGAAATGGGCATCTCACCAAGGAGAAGTGCTGAGAAAGCAGGGCTGGCTCCAGGCACGGCGGAGCTGCCGCCACCGTGGGCCTGTCAATGCCATCCCCGCCAGCTCCCAGCCCAGGAGTCCCCACGGCAGCCCTCCCCCACCTACCTGGTACTTGCCATTGGCACCCAAAAGGTCCCCCTCTCTGAGCCAGGTGACGATGGGCTTGGGGTTCCCGAACGCCATGCAGGTCAGGGTGACGCTGCTGCCCTCCTTGGCCTCTACGTACTGCGGCGGGGTCTCCGTGAACGTGGGGGGAGCTGCGGGCACAGGACACCACCGTGACCCCCCCGGGTCACCCGTGGCCACCGCGGGTCTGGGGGCACACGGGGACAGAGGGGAGGCTGCTGCCTGCACACGGGGGACACTCTGCACATCCCCAGGGCGGGGCTGGGACCACCCCAAAGGCGAACGGGGCTGCGGGGACAGGGGTGTCCCTGGGGACACCGACCATGAGGTGCCACATCGCACCCCAGCCCTGTCCCCTTTCCTCCCCAGCAGCACCACGTCCTCCCCCCACCCCGTTGCACATTAACTCGCTATTGTCAAAACATGGGAAAACACCGCAGTGCAGATCGAAAGGCTCCTTCCTGATGAAAGAGGCTGGCAGGATTACAGCCCGCCCCTAATTACCCGCGGTTGTTAAAGCCCACTTTAGAGGAAGACAGGTTGGCAATTTAATCTGCTTGGGGAGGAAAAAAAAAAAAAAAAAAGAAAAGGAATTATATTTTGTTTCTCCCCAAATGATTTTTATTTTCCCCCTAAGAAAATTAAGCGTTGTAATGCGCTGGGGGAAAGCCACAGCCCTCACCCTGAAAGCAATTCCTCGGGCTGGGAGGATTATGGTTATTATATTGTTATTAAGCCCCTGCACACCCCGTGCTGCATAAAACCCCAAAACTGGCCCATTTTGCCAAGGGGAGGGACAGGGCATCTGGGGCCATTTCCAGCCCCTCTGGCTGGCGGTTTGCAGGATCCGTGCACGTGGCGGAGGTGAGCCAGGCACCACCATCCTCCTCCTTCCTCCTCCTCCTGCCCTCCTTCCCAAGCCCTCGGAGCTCATTAGCAGGCAGGGGGAAAGCAGGAAGCAGCAGGCAGGGCAGCAGGCAGGGATGGGGCCGGTGGCCTGCACAGCCCCGCTTGCAAAGCTCCCGCTCACTAATTGGGCTCAATTAGGTGGCTCTGCTCTGTGCCACAGCACAGCCATCCCCCCAAAGGTTAAATTAATTGCTCAAGGTCAAGGCAAGGCCAGCAAGGAGCTGCCAGTGCCCACATCTCTCCAGCCACCCCACTGCAGCAGGAGAGGCACAGCCCTGCTGCTGGGCTAAAAATAAAGCTCTCTCTCCTGATGCGGAGAATGACAATTTGCTAATTAGTTTAATATACAGCCTTAATAAAATGGAAAAGTAATTTGAGTAAATCTGAATTTCAAGAAAACAAAGATTTGATTTTCTGATCTGTTTGTTGAGAGGAGATTCATTCCCAGCCCCGGTTCTTGATGTCTGTCCTTTAAACAAGCTCCGTGTAATTAAAGTGAGGAATCCCTAATAAAACTTTGTCCCTTTTGAAGTCACACCCTGGCTGGAGCAGCCAGCCCAGATGGCTTCAGGCTTCTGTGTCTGCCAGGCACAGATGCCATCGAGGCCCAGCGTCCACCAGGCATCCAGCATCCACCAGAAATCCCACTGTGGCACCACACTGATGCCCCCGCCCCGCTCACCATTGACCGTGAGGTGGACCCAGCTGCCGTTGTGGAAGGTGTCGTACTGCTGGTCCAGCATGAGCACTTTGCACTCGTACCAGCCCTGGTCCTCGGAGCGCACCTGCTCAATGCGCAGGGAGGCTTTGTCGTGCAGGCTGGCCCGGCCTGTGGGAGAGCACAGCGTTGGCACCATGTCCCCAACACTGGAGCAGCCCCCGGAGCAGCAGGGGACACCCCATTCCAAACCGGAGTAGCCCTGGAGCATCACTGCAGGGATGCCCCATCCCAAACTGGATCATCTCCCAGATCATCACTGCAGGGGGACACCCCATCCCCACACCGGAGCAGCTCCCAGATCATCACTGCAGGGGGACACCCCATCCCCACACCGGAGCAGCTCCCAGGTCATCACTGCAGGGGGACACCCCATCCTGGTGCGGGCACTGTCCCAGTTTGGGGCTGGCTGAGCCTCATGGTGCGGTTGCAGCCGGTGGTGCCAGGCCGGTGGTGCCAGGCCGGAGACACACTCGCTCGTCTGGGGACGGCAGAGCCAAGCTGCCAGGGCCAGGCAAGGTGCCTCGAGCGATGTCTGCCCGCAGCGACACCGGCCTTCTGCTCCCAGCCGGGGGCTGGCGGCGGCACAGCCGGCACACAGGCGCGCCCCAAAGCTTTTCTCTGCCTGGGAGACTCCCGGGAAGCAGGGCGGCCCTGAGCTGACCCTGTGCACAGCCCCAAAAACTGGGTCAGGAGAAAGCAGCCCAAATCTCCATCCTGGTGCAGTGGCCACCGGGATGTGGCATCACTCATTCCTGAGCTGAGTTTGGCAGGGCTCAGCTGGTGCCTCTTCCCTGCTGCATTTCTTAGAGAGCAATTTGGGCAGAGAGCCCCGTAAGACCCGGGGAAGATCTCCAGGACAGCATTCCACAGGGAAAGGGATACCACAGTGGGTCCGTCCTGCCACACCAACCTCCTCAGGGCTGGTTTCCAGCTCACAGATCCCACCAGAGGACACCGGCCACGTGTCACAGGCAGCACACTGGCGAGCAGCCACATGAGTTCTGCAGCTCCAACCTGTCACCTCCGCCCAGCACGTGGCCCTGGCTCCATCCCCCCCGTCCCCCCAGCACCCCTCCCCGGGCTCACAGCTGCTCCGGGGCACAGCGGCAGCGGCAGCAGCCACCGCCACCACGCGTCACCCTGGGTTTCTCTGCCTCGCTTGCTCCCGTCCCACGCAGCCCAGCTGGCTTCCTAACGCTGCTGCTTAATTAAAACCAACTGGGTGGAAAGCGAGCAGCGAGAGGCAGAGCCCGCGTGGTTTCCGACAGAGGAGCGGATGGAGCGGAGCTGCGCATCCCGGGCCGTGCCGCAGCCGGGGCCTGGCACCCTCCCCCCGTCCCCCTGCGCCCCCAGGACTCACCGGCATACTCTGGGTCGACATGGGGAGGGTAAAACCCAAACTTGATGAAGATGGGGATGGGGACGCCGAACTTGAACCACTCCACGACATAGGGAGGGGGCTGTCCCGTGAGCGGGTGGATCACGTCGCATCCCAGGATCACGCTCTCGCCAGCGCGAGCGGTCACGAACTCGGGCTCCTCCCTCGAGCCGAGGGCACCTGCGAGGGGGCGAAGGAAGACTCTGTGGCTGATCCCACTGATGGTCCCCAGCATCAAACCAGAACCCCAGAAGAGCCCCAGCAGAAGCAATGCCCATCCCCAACCACCTGTCTCCAACAAGGGCAGCCCCTGGGTCTCCTTTGCCCCAAAAACAACAGCGGGTCCCAAACCCTTACACTCAGCTCCAAGGACACCCTGAGCTACCACAGGAGTCAGGACAGTGGCCAGCAGCACCCCAATGCTCCAGAACAGCTTCCCAACCTTGCACCAGGGCAAGGGTGATGCCCAGTGACCCCATAAGGGTTTTGGGAACCCCTGCTCTCAGCAGAGGGGCACAGAGCATGCCTAGCACTGCACCCCACCAAGCTGCACCATCTGGGCTACCCTGCATCCCTGTGGCAGGGAAAAGGCTGCTTTCAGCTTGTGCCCCTGCATCCTCCAGCGAGCGGGACTGAGCGTGCAGGGACCCCTGACCACAGCTCTGCTGTGCCAGCCCACGGATCCAGCTCTCCCGCCGGTGCCAGGGTGGGCTGGGCCCCCGGAGCCGCGATGCTCCAGCCAAGCCCACATGTCCTCGGGCATCCCCGAGAGCCCCAAGCCTGAAACCCGTCTGCGACCTGCGCGTCGGGTCTGTCACCCTGCTCCTCCCGGCTGCGTAATTACAGGGGACTTTGGTCTCAGCTCCGAGGCTGCTCCACCCCGGCTGTGCCGCCCTGCTCGCTGCAGCCTGGCGTCATCCTGCTCTGCCAGCAGCAGCAAAGCTGCATCCTCAGCACGGCGTTCAGAGAGGGAGAGAGAAAGGGAAACCCAGGGCTGGGGGAAAGCCAAACAGGAGGTCCCCAAAACTAGGTTTAGACCCACATCGCCCTTCCCATCAAGGAAGGGCCCCCCGTTTTCCTGGCACAGGCGGCCGCTGGCTGTTCCGGGGGGGATGCTCGGGGAGGGATGCTCGGGGAAGCACGTTCCCACTCCTCCGCGCTGCTCCTCGGGGCCGCCGGTGATTGGCGGCGAGTGACATCACCGCTTCCCCGCCGCGGGAGCCGAGCATCACCGAGCATCACCGGCTATTTTTGGCTCTGGCACAAGCGCGTACCGGCGAGAGGCCCGTGATGTGCCGCCCCACGGGCGCACCGGCCGAGCGTCCCCCCGGGAAGGACAGCGGACAGAGCCGGCCGCGGCTCGCACACGGCACGCACGAGGTGTGCCGCCGCAGAGGGTCACAGCCTGATGGTCACCCAGGCGTCCTCAGCCCCCAGGCCACCAGCAAACTGGGCACGGGTGGATGTTTAACCGGGAGAGCTGGCTGGAGGCACGGGGTGGGTGAGGCCGGGGCGCAGAGCTGGGAGCCATCTGCAAGGAGCAGATGCTGCATTGCCCACCCACTGCAGGCAGCCGGCCCCGCTCTGGGGGCCCTGCAGAGCCGGGGGTCCTGCACGGCCACGGATGCGCCCGGAGCCCACCGGGGCGGGGGGAACTGCCGAGCACACACGTGCAGCGTGCACGCACACCCCCACACGCGCTCTGCACCGCCTCGACAACACTCTTGCACCTTTCCATCCCTCGTTAGCGCTGCATCGCCGATGAGCTCCCGTTCGCACCCTGTCAGCAGGGACGGTGTCAGCCCTCCCCTGCCACCCCGGCGCTGAGCTGTGAGAACCCGTCCTGACCCCGCTGTGCCCATCCGGGAGGGTGAGGGGGGCTGCGCGGCAGGGCTGGGTCCCCCCCTCCTTGCCCATGGTCCTCCTGCGCCGATCGGGGACAGCGGCTGCCACGTGCTGCTCAAGAGCATCCAAGGACGCGCTTCCCCGGCCGCCGGGCCCGAGCGAGCAGGTCCCCAGCACATCGCCACCCTCTAAGTGACACCCTCTACCCACCGGCAGGAGATGCAAGGGACAGCATCCCAACCCCTTCCCAAGCCCCCCACCTGCCCCAGCGCTCCAGCTCCTGGGCTACCAAGACGGAATCTTGGTTTCCAGCACCTCACCACCAACCGGAGCCTGGAATGCTGATGTTTGCCCAGCTGGAGCAAGCTCGCTGCCCAAGAGGCCACCCAGACACCCTGGGGATGGGCGCCAGGGAGTCACGCTACGCCAGGATCCCCTGACTGGCTCCCTGGCAGAGCAGTGGGTGACGTCCCCGGGGAGGGGACGAGCCAGTCGCTCCGCCAGACCCACGCCTGGCCAGGGCTGCCCGGGCGCGGGAAAATAGGTCATCCCCGGCAGCTCGCAGCGCCGGTGTCTGATCGCAAGGCCGGTGGGGAATTGCACGCACGGCTGAGCATCGCCTCCCCAGCGCACGGCCGACTGGCAGCCACGGCAGAGAACCGGCCCCCGGCTCTCCCCAGCTGCCACCCGCCCCGCTACCGGCCCCGTGCCCTCCTGTCCCCACTGCCAGAGCACCAGGAAAGCAACGGGGAGATGTCTCACAAACCCTCTTCGGGTCTCCTCAACTTCTCGACCCATCAACCTTGCGGTCCCAACCCTGACCAGGTTTTCCTTCCAAGTCCAGGCCATGAAGAAAGCGAGCAATGGAGGCTGCAGCTCTCGATTCAAAGTGTTTTCTCACCCCCACATTTGTAGGGAAACACTTGAAAACAACCCGCAGACGCCAGAAGAAACAGAGCACAAATAGACGGGGTATTTTTAAACCCACTTGATTTTCCCAGCCAAGTTCAGAGAGGTTTCAAGGCTGAACCTGCAGTTTGGAAACAGGGTCAACATCAGGGAGCGGCAGCAGGGATGCGAACCCCAAATCCACCTCGGTGCAGGAGCTCACGTGAAGCTGGGGGATGCCTCGTAAAGAAAAACAAGTAATCAACAGGCTTCGTCATCCAAGCAGATCCAGGAAAAATAAAAGCACGCCGCGTGCCAGGAGGCAAGAATACAAGATGCGGAGGTGGAGTTGAACAGCATCCCAAAGGGAGAGGAGGGAAGGCTGCCGCCACCGAGACGGTGCCACCGCGGGGCTCCCCAGCACGGCGATGCCAAGGATGGGGAGACCCTCACCTGGATCCGGGCATCCAGTTCCTCCGATCCCGAGGGCAGAGGCAGAAGGTGCCACAGGACTCGGTGAAGCTGAAGGCATCCAGCATCTCTGCTGCACTCGCTGAAGCAGGACCCTTCCTGCAGGTGCTTCATGAGAAGGTTTCCAAAGGAATTAACGCCTGGGAAGGCTTTCCTGCCTGGCACAGTGGACACCCATGCCCTGGGGCAGAGAGGGGATCCTGTCGTGACCCACAATCGCCTTGCCACCTGCTAACAGAGGCACCACTATCCACTTCCAGTGCTGCCCCACACTCCTGGCACTCATCCTCATCCCTGTCCCCCCATGGGGACGGCTGAGGGAGCAGGCACAAGGCCCGGAGCCTGTGGACCTCTCCTCCCTGCTGAGCCGAGACGAGATGTGCTCTGACACATCCCGCTCACATCGGTGGAGGCGGGATATGGCAGGGATCTCTGAGGACAAGGCCACCAGCGTGGCATATGGAGGCCAGCAGGCAAGGAGAGCAGGCAGCCATCGCCATGAAATGGAGAGGGGGGCGACTGCAGCCCAGGGTGGGGGACAGGGACAACGTGCTGCAGGGACCCCGGCTGCCAGGGCAGGGTGTGGGGTGCTGGGAGATAGCCTGTCCCCCCCCACCATAGCCCCCTAAATATCTCAGTGGGGGTTGCACCCCCCATTACAAATCCATTCCCTTTGCCTGTCATGGGGTACCCAGAGCCCCCCAAAACCATCCTCCTGTCCTCTGGTGGGGGGCAGCCCTGGGGCCGGGAGCGCAGCCCTCACCCCCTCCCCCCAGCTGGAAAGCAGCATCTGGGCTTTCAGCGCGATTCCTGCGTTTTAAACCCGATTTTCCAGATGGATGGAGGGCGACGCGCAGGTCAAGTGACATGCCTCAAGGTCACGCGGGGCCAGCGAGGAGAAGGATTAGCAGCTCTGAGGGGTGGCTTGGTGCCCCATTCACAGCGAGATGGGGACTCGGAACCCCGTTCCTGGGCGCAAGGGGTGTCCTGTGGGACCACCACCACCATCCCCACGCAGGCAGGCAGCTGCCCTGGCATCCCAAGGGGAATGCATGCACGGGATGCTGCCCCACAGCAGCCCCACGGTGGGTCCTTGCTCCCTGGAATGGCCCAGGTGGGAATGTGCCTGGCTGGGCAGAGGCCCAGCCGTGGGAGCACAGGTTGGTGCTCTGAGAGGCACGGAGATGGAGCAGGGAAGAAAATGACTTCCCTGAGGTCACCCACTCGCACCTGGGGGTCCCCCGTGCCCCCTCCCTCTAATCGCCACCAGCCCGGTGTTGAGCATCCAGTGTTGGCAGCTCCCTCGTGGGAGGCATCATCTCCCAGCAACGACCAGCAGCTACCTGTGCACTCCCTGTGAGCTCCCGCCTCGTGCCACGGGGCCGAACGAGCAGCTGTGGTGGGAGCTGGAGCACCAAACCCATCCCAGAGGAGACCTCCTGCACCTGGAGAGCGCTGCCAGGGTGCTGTGCCCCCAGCCCCACATCGCACCAGTACCCCCGGGCAGGCTGGCATCGCCCTCCCCACGGAGCAGGGGGTACCATCCCGGTGCCTTCACGGCCCTCCAACAGGAAACTGGGATGCAGGCAGCGCTCCGAGCTGCCCGCCAGCAGCTCCTGAATCACGCTGTTCCTGGCTCAGGCAGCCCTCCCACCAACGCCAGCCTCTCCGTGGAGGAGAGGGAGGAAGGGAGTTGTTTTTCCAAAGGCCAGCTGGTCGCTCAGGGCTCCCAGCTCGGGAGATTCCTACCGCAGGGAAAGGGAGAGGGAAGGATTCCTCCATCGGAACAGCACGGGCTGGGACCCACTGCTCGCCCATCTGCAGGGCTTCTCTTCCAGCATGAAGGCGCGACCTCCAAGACAGAGGACAGGAGGTGAACGGGAGCTGTCCCACCCTGCCACAGCTCCGGAGAGGAACTTGCAGGGTTCGCCCATCACCAGCGAAGCTGCATCTTCCAAGCCAAAAGGCAACTGAGCCTGCAGAGCATCACCGCAAAGACCCTCCAGCAAGCCAAGTCATCGACCGAGACGCTCACATCCCTCCCTGCCCCGCGCGCTCCCAGCCAACAGGTCCAGAGGAGCAGAAAACCTCCAGGGAATGATGGAAATGGGAGCCCGGCCAACGCCCTTGGCTGTTCCCGGTGCCAAACCATCCCCTTGCCAGAAGAGAGCAGGGCCAAAGCCGCACGTGCCAAATCCAGCGGCTCCCGGTCCAGACTCCTCCAGGGCCAAAGAGGCAAAACCCGACAGCTCTGCGCCAGGAGTGAGCAGGGGATGCAGCGCTGGCACTGCCACCCCAAAGCCACTCCAGCCGGCCAAGGTCAGCGCCGGGAGCATCGCCCGCCACGGTGTCCAGGGAGCCTCTTCAATGGAGCCCTCACCCAGGGCTGGCAGAGCCGAATCCTCCCTCTGCAAACCCTCCTGCCGGATCCACGAGCATCCCCACTGACTGTGTGGTGCCACAGCGTCACACTTGTGGGAGAGGGAGGAAAAGCCCCTCGGTGTGACGGCACTGCTGGGAATGCCAGGAGGCCGGATCCCTCCTCTGACACCCACTCCCGGCGCGGTCACGTCCTGGCTCTCCTCCCCCATGCCATAAGAGGGGATAACGCACCCTCCTTCCCTCTCTGAGCCGATTAATGCCTGGAAAGCCCTCGGAGAGCCAGGCAAGAAAGCTGCCCAGGAGCAGCACTGCTGCTTCTCAGCTCAGCAAGGGGGAAGTGGTGTGGGAGGAAGGCCACGGCAAGAGGAAAAGCCCCGGTGAGGGCACCAGCACACGGTGAGCCCCAGCTCTCCTCCGAAGCCCTGTCCCCAAGCAATGAGGGGTGACAACCCCCCATGAGGACGGGACAGTGCTGGGACCGAGGGGTTGCAGCAGCTGGGGCGAGTCCCGTGGGCTCCCTGTCCCTGCGGGGGCCACGCCGGCCCGCAGCACCCCCTCCCCCGGCACCCACCCACGCATTACTCACGGCGCGCTCATTCATCACGTACACGCTGCTCCACACGCACAGCACCCCCGTGCCGGGGCTTCCCGGCACCCACCCACCCCGCCACCAGTTCCGGAGCCCCATCCGAGCG